>OZ010581.1:54293123-54298123 GCA_963932145.1 Acanthosepion lycidas | reverse complement strand
TCACGTTTATGCTTGCTATGTCCATCACCATAATTGCCATCGACGCATTCTTTTACGATAATACTCCCCTACTTCATAAAAATTAGCGCTAATTTTCCGTAAAAATACCAAAAGTATTATAAATTATAATTTCAACTATTTATATTAGAGTAACCCGTCTATAACACGCAAGTAATCAACGTTAAAATAAAAATAAAAAATTTCATAAACATATACATAATTCATTTGAAATAATATAAAAACCTGACTGATAGAAATATATGTACACGCACACATGGGTGTATGTGTGTGTGTGATAAGTTATTATTCAGTCAACAGAATAGATGAACGATCTAAAAGATGAGAGGAGAACCCGCCCTCTGTTGAGGGAAATTCGCTACACAATCTCAAAACCGAAAGCAAAAACAATTGCGTATGTATACGTACCCGGACACATGGATACATGCCTGCGTCCGGTCTCACACGGTTCATAGATGTATATGTCAACTACAATATGTACACCTGCATGTATGTATGTATGTATGTCTGCGTATGTATGAGTGCCATCCCAAAATGGACACAGAGGTCATTTTTTCCTGCATCTAACATAAATCATTATCAAATATAACTAAACTGAAACTGGCATAAATAGATTCAAAATTTTAAAAAAGTAAACCATTTTCTCTGCCGATCTATATAGTTCAGTTACGAAAATCTTGGTAATTCGTATGGGTAGTTCCAAGGAGGATGAAAACCTGAGAGCTCAATGTAAATTCAGTGCTAATGCCTATGCTAGACCTCGCGTGTTTCCTCATAGAGTCGGACTCTTTCTTTCTCTCTCTCTCTCTCTCTCTCTCTCTCTCTCTCGCTATATATATAATATATATATATATATTTAGAGAGAGAGAGATTACATATATATATGTATATAAATCACATATGTATCTCTCTCTCTCTCTCTCTCTCTCTCTCTCTATATATATATATATATATATATATATATATGTATGTATGTATATATATATATATATATATGTGTGTGTGTGTGTGTATGTGTGTGTGTGTGTGAAAATATTGTAGAAAATAGGAAAGAAACTGGTTTGGTAAATAATCCAAAGTTCCTTAGTATTTTTTTATTATTTTTAAAAATAGTGCTCGATACGAAAGTAGAGCATAAATATAATTATTTATTTAAAAATATGGTTCCAACTCGCTACATAAGAGGTCTCATGTTTCAAAACAAGGGCCGAAAACTTCAAAATAATATTTGAATTAACTTGAGTTAAAGTAGGCTCTGTTCCATCTTCAAGCGAAATTTTTTGGGAATAACTTATTTTTGAAATTTACGAGTTTTAATAATATATTCAGAATTGAAATCAAAATTTCCATGGTAACATCAAGGGCGTATTGTTTAGAATAGGCAGGGGTGGGGTGTTAATAATTTGTATCAGTATAGAGTTAATTTCATAGATGCCGGGTCAGGGTAAGGTGGGGGTGGCTAAATTAACGACGGAGGAAGTTTTCGCATAGTCTGGCTTGAGCTTCTGTGGAGATTTATTTATTTTTTTATTTTATTCTTTTATTATATCTCCTTATGAAAGGGATTTGTGTATATAAAAAAGCCGTAACGTTTGTTTTTTGACGGCTTCATAAAGGGTTATCTTTTTTTGTAGGGTATTAAAACTATGTATATGGGCTATAGATTTTAAAATTTATTTTATTGTATGCGTGTTTTTAGCTAGTTATTCAGAGCGTAAGTTTGGTAGTGTCGGCAGAAAACCGTTAATTCATGCCTGTTGTTTAATAGATTTTTATTGTTTAGAAGCTTAATAATGTGTAGTTTCTCATGGAGGCACAAAGGGCATGGGTCATCCCAAGTTTTGCAAGTTCTAGTTCTGTTAATAATTTTCCATTTTACTTTAGGTGTCCTATTTTTTTCTTTCAGGTGACAAAAATATTTAGATAGAGAAGTCTGATGTCTTTTGTTTATGTTGTTGAAGGAGCATTTATGCTGCCTCCATCTGGCTTTAAAGGCATTTTTCGTGGACCCAATGTATATCATATTATTGTTAGGGTTCTCAGTAGATGATATAGTGCATTGGTATACTACAGATTTGATGCAGCACTTATTTTCTAATGGGCAGTCTTCCGGGTTTCTACAATCGCATAATTTTTCCCTATTATTATCTCATTTTTTATTAAAACTATTCAGGTATGGGGTTTGTTCAGGATTTTATTATTGTGTCTTCTTATTATACCTTCTAGATTTTCAGTGCAGCTGTAACTCAATTTTAGTGTGTTCTTATTGAATATATTACTAAGCCTACTTTTGGTGGGGAAGTGTTTATCGATTAGAGCTAAGAACTTCTGTCCTAGTTTACTACTAACCATTTGGTTGAACCATTTGGTTGTATACCAAATGATGTTTCTTTTCCTGTTTTTTTTCCTTTGGTTATTGCAATTGTCCCTATTTATATATATATATATATATATATATATATATATATATATATATATATATATATATATATATAGAGAGAGAGAGAGAGAGAGATTACATATATATACACATGTATATATAGAAATCACATATGTATCGCTCTCTTTCTCTTTCTCTCTCACTTTCTATATATATATATATATATATATATATATATATATATATATCCCGAGGATATATTAATTGTGGTACTGATTTACCTGACCTAATAAATAGGCTAAACTAAGTTGGACATTCAATAGAATTTACACACAAAATGATTACAATTGCTTGCCTTAACTTGATATCCAGACACACTGCAATAACAGCACTTTAAAACTTGGTATTCACCAGAGATTAAGCAACAAAAATGCTCTAATATATTTTTTTTATTCTTATCATAACAACAAAATGAAATCTGTAATTATCATCGGATTGTATTTAAGAGTACTTGAAATTTGCAGTTCTTAATATTTACATGAAGAGGATAAATGCATTGAAGCATTTTTTCTGTACCCTACTTATCTTATATTCTATTCGAAAATAAAGGATCATAAAATATTGCAAAGTAGAAAATCGCCCTCTCCTGACAGACACAATGAGCTAAAAAAATATATTGTCCTACCATGTAACGCTATCATATCTATAATTAGAAAGATTTTAAATCCAACATAAAATTTTTTAATACTCCATCTAAAATAATAAAAATCTTAGTCAATACCAAAGATAAAAATAAACTAAAACTTGAAGGATGAATTTACACAATCGCCTGTAATGTTTATTAGAATAAAATACAAGATAAATCTCAAAGTTTAAAGTATTGCATGAACACAAAAAGAAAATATTAGAAAACAGCACATCAAATGTCTTAATTGCCCACAGTAACGAGACTGTCTTTAATTTTTACATAAATATGCTAATCTGATTAATGAAAATAATCCATTACGAAGAAAATGTCTAAGGGGATCTACTATAAATTTGCACCCGGTCTCTTACACAACATCACTGATTCTGGCAGAACTTCTAGTATTACAGTGTGAGATATCTACTAACAAAAGTAATGCAAAGAAAAATTAAAACGATTAAATGAAAATGGGTAAATAAAAATAAATTTAAAATTCGCAGCATCCCTCATCTGTGAGCATGTGTAGTTGCATCAACATCAGAAATTTAGTCCGATAAAGTCTTACAGGACGAAACGCTTCATAGGATTTTTTTTTTTAATTTATCGTAGATTTTCTCTCTCCGTCTCTCTCTCTCACACACACACACACACACACACACACACACACACACACACACACATATATATATATATATATATATATATATATATATATATATATATATATATATCATAAATAATTCATTGAGTCTACACACACACACACGTGTGTGCGTGCGTTTTTGCGTGTGTGTTTTGCAATAAAACTTCTAGCTGGTGAATCTTCCGAATCTCATTAAAATGAAAATTTCAATCTGATTTCGAAATCGATTTCCCAATTTCCTAGTCCGGGCTGGCGACCAACATACTTGTTAAAGTTGACACATTTCCCTAATTCCTGTAATAGAAAATGGCGCGTATCGATTTTAACAAGATATCCTTAACAGATATAAAAAGCAATACAAAATGCATTAAATTTCTACTTCTCTTTTCTCTTTTAATGAACATGTCAGTTTGTACATTACCCTTCTTGGATTAGAATTTACATATCTAATATTACACCAATAAAAAAAAACAAAAAAACAAAAACATCCCATCAAACACTATGTAATGTCGCCAACTATACCATGTAATACTCAGAGAAAACAGTAATACAATATATATATTTGTTAAATATTATATTTAATTATGTATCCAAATCCGCATTAATATCTTCGGATTAATGATTGTATTAGAAATGTACATGAGCAAAGAAATCGTTCCGATTTCTAAGTTCTATAAGAGATAAGTTTGAAAAATCAGTGGTGAAACGACTGACGTAGTTTAAAGAATATTCAGAATTGAATATCGTCTTAAATAATATATTCAAGTGTAAGGAGGATTGTGTTCATACATATGTTTCTTTACGATATGTTTTATTTTATAACAAAATAGATATATTTTTGTGGCATTTCTGATTTTTATTATCCAATACAAGACAAAATATATATTTTCAAATATAATAAGATATATACCACCCAGAAAAAAACTCTAATTTTCTATATACTACATTACGAACATTTTATAGTCAGTATTATAAGGATTTCTACTTAAATATAATATGTACATAAAGATATTAGTCGGTACTTTCGTGTTATTTTTTTTGTGTTTATTTTTTTAATAATTTCACCTCAAGCATAACAATAAATCCTTTACAAAAAGGGTTACTTAATCTGAGAAAAATAATAATAAAAAATCTTTATTAAAGAGAAAGAACGACAAAAGAACAAGAATTTAGAAGAGAAATGTTAAAGATTAATATTGAATTTAAACTTTTCAAGATCAAATTTTCTTGGAAAGCAAGAGGCCGGAAGTGAGTTTCACAAGCAAGATCTGCGG
>OZ010581.1:54285623-54288123 GCA_963932145.1 Acanthosepion lycidas | reverse complement strand
CCCCCCCCCAAAAAAAAACGAAAAAGAACAATCGCCTCAAAACTCCACTGATCTTCGCACTCAATAACAACACCGCCTCGTAGTTCGCTACACACCATCTCTGGAGTGTTCTCCCGCCGTCACCTTTATGCCAGCGAACACCAACCAATTTGCATACGGCCAAGTTCACCTCGCGCCAATCCTCGCAGCTACGAGATCGCGTTTCCCATAAGACCGACTCACCGTAATGGCGGTGTTTCTTCTTTCGGATCAATTACTGCCCTGCACGCCAGACACAAACGAACCCTTTTATGCCGAGAGCTAAGGTTAGTCTCACTTTCATGTCCACAGATATGTTTACAGTTATTTGAAGAAGTATTAAAATTATGAAAGCCGTTTATATGAGAGATGCAGCCAAAAATGCATAAAATCTATTACGACTATAACAACAACGTTCTTAAATATTTGTAGCAACGAAGCGTTATATAAAAAATACTATTTTTTTTAATAATATAAGATGCCACATTTTGACAAGTGTAAAAAACGTTTTGAATTCGGTACATGTAGATTGCGATGTACATGAAACTCAGAGACATACTACCGATAATTATATATATATATATATATATATATATATATATATATATATATATGTGTGTGTGTGTGTGTGTTTCTATGTGCGCGTATGTGTTTGTTTATATATATATATATATATATATATATATATATATATATATATATATATATATATATATTAATGATACAAATATAATATTAAGGTATGCTATATTTATGGCTAATAGTGTTCAATATCAGACAGAGCGTATGTAAATATAAAAATGGACACTGAGGTCACCTCCAAGCAATGAGATTCTGTTTCATGCCTGTGCATAATTCTCAGAACATTTGGCCAGGAAATTTTCTATAAAGCATGAAACATACAGTCGCCGTTCGTTGTTGACCTCAGTGTCCACTTTTACATTCACACATATTTATATATTATCTTGTTTACCCCAAGACAAGTAGTAAAGCCACTCTAAGACACTGGATGTGGAAGAATTCGAAACAGAATCATTACAAATGAGCAAAAACGAAAGAAGAGTAATGAGAAGGAGACTGCATATTAATTTTTGAAGACTAAATTTGGCTGGAATGTATGGAGCCGGAAGTAATTTCCACTTGCGAGAATTGCGTTAGAAGAAACCGCTAGCATCGAATTTGATGAGATCTCGACGTGATATATATATATATATATATATATATATATATATATATATATATATGGACTTAATGGATTTTATATATAATCAAATATTACTATGTATTGCTTCAAATGTTTTATTTCCACAAGCCGGTAGTTGTTAATTTATACTGTTTAAAAAATATGATTCGCAATTAAAACCTGTAAAATATTATATATACGTTTGTTTGTTGAAGTGTTTATGTGTGTGCGCGCGCGCACGAGCAAGTATAAGTGTCCTTTATTATTTTATAACTTTATAGATGATGAACATATTTTACAAAAATAAATAAATTGATATATACAATATCCGGGACAAGTGCTAGTCAGGGCATTTGTCTGAAATCCTGAAAATTATTTTCAGTATCACGCGCCTCAATTATTGTCGTGGTGACCTCATTCTAAGGTGTCTATGTTGGACTCTTCCGCCTACTATAAGATTAGTAGGAGAGAAGGCCTTGGGGAAACAGTCGAATAAATTGTTCATTACTGTCGAACTCTCTACATTGAGCAGACAGGAAAACGGACGAGGCTTTGTCGAAGGGCAAAGTTTCGTCCGCCGTTATAGACAGGCCCTGGACCCGTTTATGCGGGTTCTAAGTGAATATTTTTGGCCAAGCCTACGGGCTCGGAGAACCCACAGTAAACTCGGCCTTGTGCCACATATATTCCTCTTGTGGTGGGGATGTTAATTATAACAGTCGAATAGATTGAACGCTGGGTCAACCTATATACACTCACTAGTCATTTAATACTCTTCTGTTGTACTTACTGTTTAATATATGATATATCTGCAAAACTTGTTTTGTTATTTCTTTAACCATGTACTTGTTCATAACAGTTATGTTATTGCATAATACTTCTGGATCCTCACACCTTTTCGTTTGGAGAAGTAATTGGTTTCAAAAATCTTACTCAGGAATTTATCACCTTCCCTAAAACAACATCAGTTTTGAGCAATTTTTTTTTTTTGTGTTGTAACGAAGAACGTGTTACTGAACGAAGAATAACCAAATTGGAGGTTGGAAATCAAATGGTAATCTTTTATAACATCAACAAAATACAATTAAAGTACGTAAACGACTGCACGTTGTGGACGACTTAGACAGCATATTAACTCCACTTAAAATAGTGTTCAACGAATTTATGAGGATTGGGATATAATCATTAATTTCTATAGGTATAGTATATAAGATTGTGGGACTATCAAAATTTCCTAATAGAGTTTGTATCCGGGGAACACAATTTTCACACCAGCTAAGTCAAAATTACAAAGAACGA
>OZ010581.1:54250623-54278123 GCA_963932145.1 Acanthosepion lycidas | reverse complement strand
ATATGTTAATAAACACACAATAGGAAATATAAAACTCAATTATCAGAACAATAGGTTAAATACAACAAATGTGACAGGCAAATTATTCAAAATAGGAAAAAACAAACATTCATACAGTGGAAAATATCGTTTCGTGTAAGTATAAGTAAGTTACATAATTATTTTATCGACGAAGCCTTCTAGACTAGTTATTCAGTACAATATTTGTGATAATCCTTGCAAAGAACATCACGTGATGCATAGAATGACACGATTGTTTTTCTTACGTTAACAACACGATGGGCAAGACAAAAGGAGCTTAGCGTACCGTAGACCCTCTTATAGATAACCGGTTTGAAATAGTGCTGTAGTTCCCGATTTGTGGAAGTTAATATTTCTCTCTCTAAAGTCAACGCTAAGTTTAAAATGGTTGGGCTCGACAGAGAATTTGCCCGGGCGTGGAATAAAACTCAAATTGTCACCGAGAACTGCATGAAAAATGATTTCCGATGTCAATGTATAACCAAGAGTTGAAAGACGTCGACAAACGTTTGGATACGATGGGCACCAGCGTAAGCACTCGCACAATACATGTTTGTTTGAATAGGAATTGTTTGTATGGAAACCGTCCACGGCGAACATCTCTTCAAAAATCATGTCACATTGCTGCTCTGTTTAAATATAACAAAACTCTCTTGGGCATAGTAATTGCTTTTGGGATCCCGAACTATGGAGTGATGAAACCAAAATTGAGTGTTTTTTTTAACATAATGATGTATAGATTTGGCGCAATAAAGGTGGGACTTTCCTTCCAAAGTACACAGTTGCAGTATTAACACATGGAGTCGGCTCGATGATTTTTTTGGGTTGTTTTAGCTCATGGGGGACTAGACAATTAATTGCAATAGGAGCCATAATGAAATCTATAGACTATACCAAATATCTGGTATCTACAATTATCAGCGCAAAATCTTCATCTAGGCCAGCGATTTACTTTGCAGCAAGATAATGATCAAAAATAAAAAAAGGTCTACATCTGGGACTGCCTAGCTTGAGAGAACGAAGATTACAGTTCTTTCATGACCTTCAATGACTCCGGACTTGAATCCTATTGAAAATCTATGGCAAGAATTGATAATTCAAATAAATTGTTGGTCACCAAAACCCTTCCGGAATGAAAACTTGTCACCATTGAAGAATGGAAGAAAAATTCCAGAAAATACTTGTTCAAATCTCATCAAAAACTTTCGAAAAAGATTGCGTCAAGTTATAAAGATAAGATGCGATGCTATTGACTATGTTATGGTCCAGGTTAGGACCAAGGAAGAACAAAATTAACACAAGAGTAGAAATAACGAAGGTATATTACACGAAATATTAGGTTGGTGCAAAAATAATGACGTAATAATGTCGTTTTTTGACGTATTTTTAACGTCAAAAAACGACATTATTACGTCATTATTTTTGCACCAACCTAATAATAATACAAGATGTGGAAGATGTTAGTATGACTGTCAGTCTGGTTTGGAGTGAACTACTATCGGCTCGACTCGATTCGTTCTTCTCTCTTGAGAGGCGTAGTATGCATAGTGTTAGGAAGAGTTCATTCTGTAGTAATAGGTAAGGACCCATGACAGACACTTAATATCGTGCAAAATGTTTAATTTTCTCTATTTTTCATATTGTACGAATAAAACTTAAACTTCTGAGAAATGGATAAAAATATTCAAAATTGATGGATGTACGAATACTTTCGTCATTGTCTGTAGTATTTATTAATTACACATTCAAATTTTCTTTATGAATGATTCAGAGCATATCCAAAGTATAATCACTGGGTATAAATGAGAAACTATTAGAAAGTGGACACACGCACAAATCATTAAGAATAAGTAAATATCCGAGTTGTATCCATAGGGCTATATTCAGAATCCTATCAATACAGAACAAGTGATAAACTTTGATCAAACCTCAACCTGATCGAGAAAGATGACGCTGAAGAATTTCAATTGAATTGAAGATAGGAAAAGGACTTCTTAACACCGCGAATTACGTCGGCTTTTGTCTCAAGGGGCTTGTGGACAATACAATGTAGATTAGCGAAAGATCAATTATTGATAGCTTTAACCCTGATGGAAAGTAAATAGAGGATTACAATTCTTCAAAACGGACAATCAAATTGGCAAATAAAAGCAACTTCACGAACATTTCAAGAAAGTTTATTGTTCTCTAAAGACTTGGACACAGGGAAAGGACATTTACAGAGAATAATCGAATCCCCAATAATACCGACTCAGATCAATTGAATTACAACTCTGTGTTATGTGACACAAGTGGAGGAATTTTCAGCATTCTTCGATATGTTGAAGAAAAACAGTATGGAAAAAAAAATATTCGATAAAACTTGAGGTGAGAGAGACCAGACTGTCAATATTTTTTTTTATTATTATTATTTTACCCCAAGAAGCCACATAGGTTACGAAGAGTTCAAGAAACGTCTAGGAGACATGAGACATGAAAATACCAAGTTTCATTGGAACAGATGACGACGTAGCATTCCCATTTTTGAAGATCGTAGTTGACAGAAAAGCATGAACCCGGAAGTGAGTTCTACAAACAAGAACTCCAAGGGAAGAAACCATTAACATAGTACGTACACTTGGCAATTTTAAAAGAAAAATGATGAGTGATAGCAGTTAATCTCGTACAGCACTTAAATCTATGAAATCGAAGTACCAACGTGAATGGCTCATCAGAACAACAACCATGGTTATATTTATAGAAAATGCACGAAATATCTACGTTAGGATGACGAGAATGAAAAGAAAGTCGAGAAGTCAGGTCAGCAGCGATTAAGCTAAAGAGTCTTTTAATATTTTAAAAATCTATAGATATATACAAGAAACACCAGAACAGATGTGGCAGCAATACTTGATGCACGGACGAAGTCAAAATTTATAAAGGAACAATATAGATTCCATAGAGTAGTATTATTTTATAAATAGACATTATTGTGTAAGAGATGTTATTTTTTCATGGAATTTCGTGGTTGTTGTTCTCTTAATAACCAAAGAAAATTAACTTGGCATGTTGTTTATATATCGTTTTCCATTGTATAAAGACTTTAAAACAAAAATTGGATATAGCTCTTCCCGAATACAATTACGTAAATGCGAAAGTATGTGAATATGTATTAATATTGTGAATATTGCTTTTCACGCAAACCATTGGCCGAAAATGAAAGTAAATAAAATGTAAAGCCACTTCCAGAATACCGTTGGTTAACTCCAAATATATGTAAAAATCTAAGAAAATAGTGGATATTACTATTACAGCTATACATCGGCTAAAGGTAAATTTAATAAAAAGTAAACAAAACAGCAGATATTGCCCTTCCAGAAAAACATTGGCCCAGAATTAAAGGACGCAAATAGTGACGAAAGTAAAGAAACTTGCCGAAGAAGTGAAAATTATTTTGGGCCCTACTTAGATAATTGTACTGTTTATTACTAGTTTGCTCATATCTTTTTAGAAAACTGACCTTTCTCACAGGATTTGAAAGAAGTCCAGATAGGGAGAGAAAATGAAAATAATCCCGACAATAGAATTTATTTGATCTGCAGAAATAAAAATGTAAAGAGGTAATAGCTGAAGGTCATAAACATTCGATCTGAAGTATAAGGCAATAATTAACACTTTTGGGAACACTGAATAACTGTGATTAGAAACCGCAAAAACAAAATGTACATCCTTATTGTTATAGGAACTTACCTATAACGATAATGGACTCTTCCTGACACTATAAATACTGCGCCTCTCAAGAGGTATAAGGAATGAATGGTGAAACGAGCACCAGGTCATGACTGTTGAACTCTCTGCTTTGGCAGAGAGGAACCCGGACGAAGCTTTGCCAAAGGGCAACGTTTCGTCCGGGGAGGTAGACAGGCCCTGAATCCGTCTAGGCGGGTTCAAAGGGTATATTTTTGTCCGAGCCTACTGGCTCGGGAAACCCACGTTAAACTTGACCTTGTGCCACATGCAACCCTCGTGGGGGGCGGGGACTAGATACCGAATGAATGGTGTAACGAGTCGAGAGAATATCAGTTGGACGGGCAGTCATTACTAACACCTTCAACTTCTTGTACTATATTTCTGTTGTAATATATCTTTGTTATTCTACTCTTGTGTTCGTGTTGTCCTTCCTTGGTTCTAACCTTGGACCATAACTGTGACCCGAGGATATTGGACCATAACACTTATTGACGTGACAGTCCCTGCAGACTGCAATGCATCTTTGAAGATCTTCAAAAAATATCAAAATTCAATGACCTTGAAATCGAAATCTTAAAAATGTGGCATATGAGGACATTGATAATTCCACTTCTAGTTAGAGCCCTCGGATTGATAGAAACAGATTTCAATAGATTCATTGAAATATTCCCTAGTAGTCTATTCCTTAAAGAAATACAAAAGATTGTACTCACAAGTACAGCGCACACCTTACGAATGTTTTTTTAGCTATGTAAAATATGTGCGATTTTTTTCAAAGCTGCTCAGTGGAAAATATCATGATGCCATTTCTGACCTTAGATCTCTACTGGCGACCGAGAAAGAAATGAGTATACACAAGAAATCAAAGGAAATAAAACATATTCATCAATAATAATAATAATAATAATAATAATAATAATAATAATAATAATAATAATAAAAAGGACATAAACAAATTATATCAACGGAAACCAATAATATATGAACAAACTAAGAGACTTGAACATATATACAGTTCATTCCATCCAAAATAAAAGGCGGAGCCCAAGATTCGTAAAGAAAGTAAATAGAAACGCAGTGTGGATAGACCTTTGTGTGCGGACGAACTTTTACTTGAAATCAAAAGAAGTCGAGGAAGATTATTTTATAACATTTGCTTGGAACGCAACAATCAACATTAGGAAGAAGCCAATTTAGTATGGCTCTCCACGACAAGATGTTACTGGGATCTGAATGCCAACTGAGAATGTTATTTTCTGAAACTAGCAAATATAGTTACACTCCTACCATAGAAAATATTAGATACATAAAAGTTTTTTCCACGAAAATAATTACTAATGCGACGAGAGACATATCAGTTGAATTGAACATAGTAAATACTTATTAATATCCCATATCTAAGCAAAAATAAGTAGAGTTTGGATATCGACAAATTCCCTGATTTAGAAAAAAAAAGGTACAAAACAAAAGGTTCTGACTGACTGGGTTCAGTATTTAATATTATGCCCCTTACTTGATATGACAGCTGTTATATTTTTTACCATATGCTGAAACAATTTTCTAGCAGAAATTAACTGCAATGTATTGATTTCCGCTCATTCTCTATAAATAAATAGGAGTTTTCCAGTTTTGACACATTACTTTCTTGATTTATTAATTTAATTTTCTCGCTTGAATTTTATGGGATTTAGGCAGATACTTTACTTGAACATTATAACAATATTATTTTCATTGCCTTTAACCATTATCTCGTCTTACTGCAGTACGATTTTACTAAGTATTAAGTTGAAGAATCCAAACCTTAGATATTTTCAATGTTTTACATACTGAATCATGTTATTCTTCATTATTCCAGAATATTTAGCACTGCTCAATGTTCCTTCAATGGTATATAGTGGCTCTGTACGTCTAAGAGGAAATCATACACTTTTTTTTCCAGGTTCACCAAACCAATTCTCTTTTCAGGTGGTAATTTAAAGATTTTGCCAAACCGACTTTTTACTTTATGAATGACGTTCAGAATAGTTTTTTTTTTCCTGCATGAGTCCGAGACTTCTTTACTAAATGACTCGTTACTCACTTCGATTTTAGCTACTGACAGTTCTTTCTGAAGTTCTCTCCGAGAAGTAAATAGATTTCAAAAGTTTGTTATAATGCCATATTAAATTCCGTCCTAAAATTCCTGATTTATCGCACTGATCGAGATGTCAAATTCAGTGAAAATATTTCGATATCTTATTTTACTAAGTTGATGGTTAATCAGAACTTATATCAACATCTTGAGTGTGCTCTTTTGCCATCAACATTCTGAAAGTCTTTTAACATCTAGAAATTCAGTGTTCATTAAAATACACACAAAATTATTATATCGTTCATTTTTGTAATACTCTGGCTGATTGGAGGTAATTTACAAATTAATAATTTGAATATAATTCAATTCCAAACTGTAAAATTGATACTTTGTTACCGATGAGGGCAAAGTGATCCCTTTTTAAGTTGCATATAAATATCTGAATGAACAAATTATACCTTACATTCTTTCTAGTGGTCAAATAAACTTAATTTCCATGCTCATTTGAAATTATTTTTAACCAACTATTGAAAATGTATGGGTCCACTGTTTTATATTTGAGTCTATATATACTTTTATGCTAACAGACATATATGCATAGCTTATACATATAATGTTGTTAACATTTAACAATAAATACTTTCAGAACTATATCAATAAAAACAAAATTAGCAATAATCCTAAAAAGTAAACAGTGAGAATTCACTGGCCGAACAACAAGTGTGGCTGTCAGTAAAATTTTATAAAATCTTTCTCTTACGATTGTGAGGCAAAATAGATTTCCCAAGTCCAGTGACTGTTTTGGCTCTTTCAAGTATTGAAGGGATTTCGGTTCTAAACTTTTTTAAAGTATTCTGACATGTAAACATGTTCATTTATTAGTTATTCTGTCTTTGAAAACATGTGCTATTCATTTTAGTTGTTGCAGCTTTTGGAAGTCGTCAAGTGATATGGTTTCTGTTACTTTTACACTTCTACGGGATTCTGTAGAGCAGGTTCACAATGTTTAGGGAAGAATGGTCCTGGCTAAAAGCGAGACTTCATTCTCACTAAACCCCATTTAACGATTGATCTGGGAAAGCAGCTGTATACAACCGACAGAATAAACATTTCCGAACGAGTCTAGTATGACGTCCATAGGAATTCTCGTTCTAATGACTCTATTTAAGAACATAACACGTATTATTAGATTAATAGTTTGGATTTATAGTAATCTTCTGTATTGTGTGAAACTACTTCTGTTACAAAATCTTCTATAATCAATTCCATTATCTTTTATACTAAATTTGTTATAACTAATCCCTCTAGCGAGGTATTTGAAATTATTAGTATTTACTCATTCTTCATCCCGTATGATGGATTATAGGTGCGTGATACCACTACTACTACTACTATTAGTACTACTACTACTACTACTACTACTACTACTAATAATAATAATAATAATAATAATAAGAAGAAGAAGAAGAAGAAGAAGAAGAAGAAATAATAATAATAATAAAGTAGAGCGCACACCACTAACAAGTACAGGCCACACCTTACGAAGAGCTTTATCTATGTAAAATATATGGGATCACAAGTGTTTATTTTTGCTAAACAAATGAACAGTGCAAAATGTCATGATGGAATTTCTGACCATAGGTGTCTGGTTGGGACCCGGAAAATAATAAGTATACAAAATAAATCAAAGAAAATGAAATAATAAATAAATAAATATTTAATCGTTAAAGCAAATACACACATATAACTTCGTACAAATAAAAAAGAAATTACAATAATATAAAGGCAGAACCTCCAAAAAGAAAAAAAAAAAGAAAATTAAAGATTCAGTCGGAGTCTAGAAGGAAAAAGCTTGCATTTTGGAGAAATATAATGTGTAAATAAGCCTTAAAGCTACATAGGGCCTTGACGGAAAGAGAAGCATGTGCAAAAGAGTCTAATGTTCTACAGAGGCGTGGGTAAGTAGATTGTGCAATGCAAATACGAAGCTAAAGTTATGTCGTAACCGAGAAGTTTTATTTTGCTTAAGAAAATGCGTGGGATTGTTTGTTCATGTTATTTACATACTTGGTATATATACATTTTTTATAAATCAAATCAACTCCCGAACAAGTGCCATGTAGACACACATAAAACAATACACCATGCCTAATTGCAGAACCGAAATATTATGTTTCGTGTCATGATGTTGGCACGATGATCGACTGCGACTAAATTTCCATATACATTACAGGTGTAATTATTAGGCATCTGGTGAAGGCCTCTTGGGTCATGGACACTTATTCCATCACGGCTAACCCGAGATATACTATTGGTGACTGGTATAAAGATACAGTGCAGACATCAACCAAAATCACCAACTGGGGAAGACCAATATGGAAAAAGATCTGACATCAATTATTTCAAGTCTGCCAAAGAATGCTAGATTTAGACAGAGAGAGACAAAATATCACCGGGCATAGAAATTATATATCATTAAAAAAGTGGTCACTCAATATTATGGGGTGTCTAAGACCTGGGCACTGGAAAGATTATACAGAAATTGCTGGTTTGAAGGCTCTCATACAAGGATAATTTTACATTTTTATAAAAAAAGAAAAAACACTTTTTGGAAGGAATTTTTTTAATACATACAGAAAATAGTGGTCTTTACTAATGTAAGAATCCAAGTAACATTTTCAGTACCACACACATATGTATATATGTATGTTTTGTTTGGTTTGTTCTGATTTGCGGAATATCAAAGTCAATGGCTTATTTAATGCCGCCAATATTTTAATCGTTGGAAGTATTTTGCCTTTTCAAAAATCTATTTCTGGCAATATTTTTCCTTCAAGAATGTATTGCTGGCTTTTTTTTCTTGAAAAATGTATTGCTGGTAATATTTTTCCTTCAAAAATGTATCGCTGTTTTTTTGTTTTTTTTCTTCAAAAATGTATTGGAAGTAAAATTTTCCCATCAAAAATGTATTGCTGGTATTTTTTCTTCAAAAATGTATTGCTGGTAATATTTTCCTTCTAAAATTTATCGCTGGTAATTTTTTTCAAAATGTATTGCTGTTAATATTTTTCCTTCAAAAATGTATCGCTATAATTTTGTTTTTCAAAAATGTATTGCTGGTAATATTTTTTTCAAAAAATTATTGCTGGCAATAATTTTTTTTACAAAGTATTTCTGGTATTAAAACATATTTTTTCACTTTCATAGTGTCTGGACTCCAGTTTGGGGTTTAGCTATTTGCCCATATCTTGGACCCTAACAGGTGCTACCATCGCGGATCAGGGTGAACCTGGGAACAACAGTAATTAAGAGGTGGTTCTTACTCCTCAAAACCTCCTGATCAGAGGATTTTCTGTTGAATGTAGTTTATTGCCTTACCCAGGACGATGTATGTTTGTGTGTGTGTGCGTGTGTGCGCGCGCGCGAGAGCGCGTCCGTGTATGTGTGAGTGGGTGTCTACCCATGAAAATGAGATATGTAAAAGAAAAATTTGGCGGCTGAGTCATACTTCCATAATAAATAATGCGCAAATTCCTCTCTCCCCACTTGTATGTTAGCAGGACTTTTGGAAGGTATCAAATGTCTATTCAAATCTACTAAATCCATAAAATATAGTACTCTCTAATCTGCATTTTAAAATTATTTCCTTTAAAATACTTTAATTCAGTTGCGAATGGAGTTCCCACATTATTAGTATTTCATTTAAAATAAACTGGATTAATTAGGGCATTTGAAATATTGGCCTACAAAACCATGCCGGCAGCTTAGAAGGTTGATCCATAATCAAAAAACATACAGTGAATTGAAATATCAAATCAATTTCATTTAGAATAATATAAATTATTCTTTTTTTAATTGCAGAAATCTATTTAATACATAGACGTTTCAATCCTAAGCGTTAAATTAGTACTCATAATCAATTACAGACAATGTAAATCCAATAAAATAAAGTTACTATCATAACAAAAACAAAATAGACAGAAACAATATCACCCGTGCACTTCAGTTACTAGTCATTTTGACAATATTACGTATACATTTTCTATAGTTGTTAATGATTTGTAAGTAATTTCATTTCAATTGTGGAATGCTGGATGCAAATGGATGGAGAGGTAGCTGGAATAAAACAAATCTTGATTTTATCACATGTCTTGCCATGTTTAGTTGCCTCAGTGTTTCAGCAACCAGTCTCATATATTTTATATTTTCTTTGTGTCTTTAGTTCATCTACATTTTTTCTTGTGTATGTCTTCCATTTGTAATTTTATTAGCTCACATCTCCAGGCCTTCTCCGTACCTTTTTCAAGTTTCACTTCAGGAATTAACTGTAGTCTACCGGATAAATCCTTATTGTGTAGTCCTATCACACTACAGTCTATGGTTTACAATAAATACCCCAGGATATTTGTTGGATTCCACAAAGCAAGTTATCGTACTTTGACTGGAAATATTAGGTTGGTGCAAAAATAATGTCGGTTTTCGACGTTAAAAATACGTTAAAAATCGACATTATTTTTGCACCAATCTAATAAAATAAGATTTGTAAGCATTTATTTTGTAATATGGAAAATTTAGAAATTAATTCATGAAGAAAATAAGACATTACTTTAGAAAGTGGATGTTTTGTAACATCAATCATGTTCAGGAATATGATTTGAAAGCAATTTCAGTCCCACTGGTAAATGCCGGGAGCAAACGGATCGATTTGCAATTTGAATAAGACAGCTGTTGGGTTTCGTACGTCTTTTCTTATTTTTATGTTACTTCAACTTTTCATTAGTCAGTCTTATATTATTTATCTTTCAACCCTAAGCCCAATGGACAGGAAAATAATCTGCTATAATTTTATTGCAGTATATTATCCTATTCTTCTAAAGCAGATAAATATAACTCTATAAATGTTTATGCGTTTCTTGAATTAACTCGAAATTAATATTATCGCTACAATTTTTCTATTTGATTTAATTCAAGAGTAAATACTGGAACGAACTGTGAAGGGACATTATGAAGCGAAACAAAAGTAACAAAAATAATATCCAATGCAAATTAAGAGCTCGTAAATTTAGAGATATTATTATGGTATCAAGTGATAGAGCAGCTGTTGCTTATAACATATATCGAGCAGAATGTGAATGTAATTTACCTATCAAAAATGTTTTGTTTTTTTTCTTAATTCTATTATACAGCACAGTTGTTGCATGCTGTTCTTATGTTCTATAGAAAAATAAATCGAGATTGCACTTTAATCGAAAGAAGGCCTTACCCGTGTCTGGTAAACTTGCGTATATTCTACTCATACAACAGTTCAGATTTCTTGACGAGCTAAATTGCAAATTTATTGAATACTGATAATCACAAAAGGCCGTTCAACTTGATGTGGTATACTGACGGTTAAATTATAATAGCACATCTTTCAGAATTTAATACATAAATTTCGACGCTTATTTTAGTTAATAAGTATATTACGTTTGATAGCGATCAAAAGCTACAACGATAAATGAACATGTACCTATTCAGGGAAGATTAGTACTCATCGACAGATTAATATCTGCGTATAAAATATGTAGTTGGTTCGTTAGTACTTTTAACAATATACATTATATCGATTTGCTTTTATTAATACTAGACTAAACTGGTCTGGTTTATACTTGGGGCCAGGAGTGAACATATACCCGGTAGATAATTGAATTGATTGCTAGATATAGGTGTCTATACATGTTTCGATAGATATGTTTACACTTTCATCGATCGGACGATATAGGCTGTGTTTAATCTTGATTTTATAGACATGATTTTTGTGTATACCAGTGTTGTCATAGGCACGGATCGTGTTTATATTCAGACTGATAGGGAGACAAAAGTGCAGATTTTATTTAACCTGACAGCTAGAAAATGTATTTACATCGATAGCTGGACATAAATCGTGTAAAATCGTGAGTCGATAGATCGACATAAGCCGTGTTTGTACTTGAAGTAACGAGTATACGTAGTATTGTATGTGTACATGCAAGGACAGGAAGTTATAGATAGTGATTATTAGTTGATGGGTTGTTATAAGTCATGTTTATATTAGGTTGGTACAAAAATAATGTCGTTTTTTGACGTAAAAATTTATGTGAGAAAACGACATTATTTTGCACCAACCTAATAGTTCTTTCTATATGTAGACATCCGTTGTTGGTATACTTGCCTCATTGTATAGACTTAAGCCAAGTTCATATTTTACAAAATAGGCAGATAGTGCTTCAGTGCAAACTTGACGCGATTGGTAGTCATTTGAAATTGTGTTTATATTTGAATCCGCAAGTAGATTGCGCTCATTTCTTGTTGGCGGTCTTACCTCTTCATTTGAAACAATTTGCATATTTTAGACCGCACTGCCATAACTGATCCAAGAATAGATGTGCGATAGTGTAATAATGGGATGCAAGTTAGACATATCATTATTTCATTATTACAAGGGTTATGGTCATCTATGCACTTATTTGAGACTAACATAAGCCTAGTATGTATTTTGGAGGGGTTTTACTCTGGTCTTTTTTATATATACTATATCAGTATTCATTATGGAAACTATATATTAGTTTTCTTATGATTCGTGTCTATATTTTCGAAATCTAAGTGATATCCCAACGGTATTGGCATAAAACTTCGACTCATAAAAGAAATTAATTGGTGACCTATGAAAGAAAATGAATATTCTATAACTCTCGTTTCTCCCATTATGGACATTAATATAGCCATGATCTAACACCTTACACCGACAGAATAGCTTGAAGGAAAGCAATGAAAAATATGCTTTCTTCTTGGGGAGAGATTTATACCGCTTAGTCATACTAAAAATATGTACACATATTTACACGTGACCCACGCAGAGAAATTATAACACATGTATAGACAACATGCAAATAGTTTTACTTGTAGCAACTGTAATACTTCAAAACGGAGAGTTAAAGCTGCCAGGTGATTTTTTCTGTGTTTATGACGAAGCCATATTTTGGATTACAGGAACGAGTGTGCCGCACTGATTTGTAACGTAACTAGCGAGGGTATATACCAAAAGGGAAACGGTAAACCATTGTTTTTTCCAACATAAAGACGGCCAGCCGGAGATAATTTCTATATCTGGTGATGATATATTCTCCAAAAGAAAAACGACAACCTAGGATGTAAGCTACACCAGGTGACAGTTGGTTGACTCAGGCAGAGTTGGGGGAAGAACGAGCAAGTGTGTCTTGCTTCTTGTCAGTTAACTGGCGAACTAGTTACATTTATTACTCTATAAATTGACGTTACTATGACCCAGGTAACAATGTCGGTCGATAATCGTTTTTTGTATCCCTAAATATAGGTCTCCCTAAAGAGGTTCTATACTTGCTACGAGTAATTACTTTTATTCTTCTTGTTGTTGAAAAAATATAAACGTGGGAACGTAATTTATGAAACTGCAATATCGAAAAAGAATAGAATGAAATGTATATTAAATGTACAACACTATTTGGACAGTGCCCATTCTCTATCAGAAAAAATGATCTCTATATTAGTCTAATAAAAGAGACCCTATGAAAAAAATTTCTTTAAGGAAGAGAAAACATATTAAGATAATGAATACCTGGACAATCTAAAATGACGCCAGGACCTTTTTACGGTTTGACTTTGTAAATCCGGTGCTACTGGGGACGGTTTACTGACTAATGTTTCGTCATTTAGCCATGTAAAATCCAGAGTTCTATTTCAAACATTAGATCCAATCAATATAGCTCTACATAAATCGCTATAACTGACGGTTGTGAAATCTGTTGTCATCTATTAGGTTGGTGCAAAAATAATTTCGTTTTCTAACATATGTTACTATGTGAGAAGACGAAATTATTTTTGCACCAACCTAATACATCGTCCAACATCTATGAGTTTCTATTTTAATATTTTTGTAATTTGATTGTTTTCATCTTTTTAATATACAGTATTTTTGTTTTTCCTTCAATTTTCCTTACGGTTTAATACTCTCTTCTTGTTTAATACATTTTTTTCAATTTGCTTAAAGTCATTTTTTCAGATCTTTCCAATCTTTATTATGTTTTTTTTTTTATGACGTCTGTTGAAGATTAAATATTTATGCTACTGTCACTCAGTAAATTCATTATATTTTTTCAATCGGAACACATTATACGGTAACAAATTCAATTTATGTGCCATGCCTGATACACGCTTAGGCGATCATGTAACTTTCGATACATGACTGACGAGGCAGGTTTTTCTAAGAGTAGGTTGCCATTTTTTTATGCTGTAGACCAGTTGCCGTTCATGGTTATAGAAGCCGATCTGTCCTGCTATTTATCCATAGCTGGGGATGGAGAAGAAGAGGATTCAGACCTTTCCCATTGATATTAATACATAAATGAATGTAATCGATTTGACTGGAATCCGAACTCGGCTCTCCGATTCCTCACTCCGAGACGCGATCCATTACTCCTCCTTGTTTCCTCCAGTAACAAATTAGCATTATTAAAAATGGCGCCATACTTGTCATGTAAATTCTATATTACGTCAGCACTATTCAGTATATCAATTTAACTTTTAAAAGTTTTCTCAGCAGCCTTTGTGTAATTTCTAATGACATGATCTATTTTCAAAACAGAGAGATAAAATGTTGTAATAACAGGCGCCGTGTGTGTCGCATTTCCTCAAAAGGTGACGTTATTTTTATTTAATTCTTGTTTACATCGGGGATATCTGACAAAACTGATATCTCAATAGCATCAGGAACAAGTATATAAAAGTGTTGAAGACAGTTTCAGAATTTCTATTACGTTGATCTCTGCAATTGAAACTACAAAGATATAACTCACATTCAGCGACGCAGTAAGAATTTCTTTATAAAGCATTTGTGACTGGTCGATTTTTTGCTATTTCGTTCGTTTTTATGTTGTTTTTACTTTGGAAAAAAATTGAATTAGATCTCTATTTGACAAAAATTTACAACTCGGCTACTCTTCTTAGCGAATTTTATAAATCATTTGAGCATATGTGCTAAGCATCCAGTTAAAAGTAATCCATGTCTAGTTTTATTCAACTAATCATGATAAGTTAAAGTAACTTATCTGATTTGACAACTCACGTGTTTCCCTTTGAAACGCTCAGTTAGAAGTGGGATTAATCTAACGGACTTTTAACAGAACAAATATTTATAAAATTACTGTTATGTAGTGGTTTCACAGTGGAGGCTTGTATTTGTACTGAGTTTGTCCTAAATAGGTTCGACGTACAAAACGTTAGGTACTTGATATAATGACACAGCAATCTAGGTGTGGTGGTTGATACTTTAATATCCGACTAACGGTCGTCCGACATCGACTGGCTAACCAACTCACTGCCGACTCAGCAACTGCTGCTACTACTCCTACTTATTATAGGTGGGAGAGTCTATTAACTATAGAATAGGTATGTTCCACTATAACACTTACTAATGCTAATATTTGAAATCCATAACACACGAAATTTTCTTTTTAAACATCACAAGATTTAAATATAGAACTGGTTATTTCTCATATATATATATATATATATATATATATATATATATATATATATATATATATATATATATATGATATTGTATTATATTTTTATTATAAGAGATTATACTAAAAAAAATTGAAATGGCTACACAAAATCTTTCATGTTTCAATACTATAATTGTGTTTCTTCAGACGATCGTAGGTAACTGGTGATTAAATGATTTTAAGGAAATTTAAAATCAAGGTGTTATCTCCGAAATTTAAAGTTGGAGCATAAGGTCAGATTTAAAAGATTTCTAATCGGTCCTGGCCTGATAACTCGACTTCAGTCATTTTCTCACTTTGAAATTTAGCGTCTCTGTTCTTTTTCTGTAAACAATTTCATACTAATTATTCGCTTAGCTCTTCTCTTAGGTACCTCGAATTAAGCGCATTACGTGAGTGAAGTTAAGGCTTATTTATTTTTTTAAAATTAAAGACAGTTGGATATAACAGCATGTTTTCTGCTAACTTCTTTTGCACTTATCGCTTGCGGAAATCTCTTCCGGCCTCTTGCTGTCAAGTCAAATTTAATCTTCAAAAAATTATTGCAATGGCTACCGTAATATTTTGTCTTATTAATTCCAGTGTGTTTATGGTTCTCTCTCTTCCAGTTTACATGTTTCGGAAGTGTACTTTCTAACAGTAGCGAAAACTTTGGTAAGTGCAAATTCAAATTTGAATTAAGTGCATCCAGAAATATCACGATCTATTTGAATAAAAATCAAATTCTACTGTTTTCAATTTGATTAGAAAACTTACGAAAACTACCGATTTGCGTAACTCAATACAAAATTACTCAATACAAAAATTCCAACTGAATATGAACGCAACACTCGACCTAGCGGAGAAGAAATACCGATCAAAAATAAAAAAATGATGTTGAAATTCATTTAAAAGAGAACAAACTTATTTCTAGACGTATGTGCAAAAGTCTTATAACATATATTTTAAAAATATAATTCAATCAATTCCTCTGCTTCCTATAAAGTGAAAGTAAAATTATTATATTGAAAATGAGGCTTGCCGATGAATAATAGCCAATGAACAATACCTAATGAACAATAATTTACATTAACTATTTTCATGACAAATATAAGACTGCATTCCTTTGAAGGGTAGTAAACCAATTTTATTACAACTGCAATCAATAAACAGACTTTTATGAAACGCACCTTTCTTCCTAAAACATCTTTACTATCATAGAAAGATATTTCATTTATTTCTTATTCATTTTATTTGATTTTGTTTATTGCGTAATTGGTTTGTTTTTACATAGCTGATGCCTGAGGTTTATTCATATCAGGGACTGCATAGTAATGAATTGAATATTTTATCTTCCTGATGGAAAGTTAACAATAATAAACTAAATGTTGTTTTTATAAAAAAAATTCTAATTCATGTAAGCCAATAAAAGAAACTGACAGAATACAACAGAATTTCTATTGAAAAATCTTGTATATTACGTCTTTCTTATTTATGTTAACATTAGTTAGAAAATAATCGCATTGAATATTATATAAAAATAGTGAGTTAAATTCCTCCTACGTTTATCATATGATATTATCGAAGATTTTGTTCACCACTGTTGTGGCCAAGCATTGAATTCACAACTCTTTTTATCTTAGTTAAAGTACTCCAAAAAGTGACTTGATCCAAAGTGTTGTAATTTCAATACTTGACCACGACAGAGGTGAAAAAACTTGTTGATTTATTAAAGAGAGTAAACTGTAAGTGATACATCCAGAAAAAATATGATTTGTGGAACTAGAACAATCTATCCACGTTGACTAAATAAAGATTTCTGTTCGAAATTCCATAGTATAACATCTGAAAAAGGCCGGACCGTACACAGGTAGAAACGCCGTGAATATGAAAATAAAGATGACAGCAGTCTGAACAAGGTAAATAGAACAATTATTTTCCGATTTTTTGAGGCGTCACATTTTTATGGTTATTCATTTTTCAATTAATTTTAAAGTTTTTTTTTTGTTTTTGTTTTTTTTTAAGTTTCATTTCTATTAATAATGTCGGTTTTTGCAGTTAAAAGATACGTGGAAAATCGACATTATTTTTGCACCAACCTAATATTTGTGATATTCGGCTGGGATATACAGACGAAATCTATATAAGGTTTCGCCCAATGGCTTGAGAATTTAGAAATAATGTTCCAACGAGATTCCAACTTATATAATTTATCAATGAACTCCGGAAAGACTAGAACAATGACCAAACGAGTAGACTTCTTTTCCGAGTGTTGGTTAATAGAGTTTTAAAAATAGTTGATAAAATGGTTTGCTAGGGAATCATTAATTATGGAGTATTTTGGAATGGTGTTGAAGGAACTTTCAAAACTCTGGAAGAAAAATGAAATTAGTGAGGAATAGAATTCTTCTTCCAAAGTTATGAAATTTGAAAGTATGCGGAGGTGTATGCGCAACTCTTGAGGTTATTTAATCTCTATTGATTCAAGAGAACTCTTAACGATAACGAGGTTATTTAAACGAATGTAGAATTATTTATTCTAGCGTCATCGTTACTATAATCACAGCAATTCTGTTGTTGTAGATAATTGAATACATTCATTATTTCATGGAGAAAAATCAGTAATCTTCAGCTTTGTACGTAAAAAGCCATGAAGAGATATTAAGAAATAAGTGGGAATCAATAACATCGATAAACTATAACTACTTTTGTGATGAAAAATGGTAGGTACAAGAGATGAACATAGTGTGCTCTGTTGATAGATATACACTTGTCAATATATTGTTGATAAGTGGGTATTTTATGGGTTCGGTTTGTCCTTTTCGTGTCTTTCCTCTATCTAGGTCGGATGAGAGAGCAGACATATCCGTTTTTGTTTTTTTTTCTTCATTTTGTTCTTTTGTATTGCTAACTACTATAGATGTAGTTTCCTGCTTGTCACTTTTTTTTATTATATCTCTTTTTGTATTGCATCAATTAAAGTTTGTGCGTATAATATGTTTTCTAAAGTTGTGTGCGAGAAGATTGTATTACTTAGTTTATTTCTTTCGAAATGAATATGGAAAATAATAGTTGGTCATCTTACATAACAATAGATCTTTGTACAAAAATAGCCATATATATATATATATATATATATATATATATATATATATATATATATATATATATATATACATATATATATATATATACATATATATATATATATACATATATATATATATATATATATACATATATATATATATACATATATATATATATACATATATATATATACATATATATATATATACATATATATATACATATATATATATACATATATATATATATACATATATATATATATACATATATATATATATACATATATATATACATATATATATACATATATATATATATACATATATATATATATATATATACATATATATATATACATATATATATATACATATATATATATATATATACATATATATATATACATATATATACATATATATATATACATATATATATATACATATATATATATACATATATATATATACATATATATATACATATATATATATATACATATATATATATACATATATATACATATATATATATACATATATATACATATATATATATGTATATATATATACATATATATATATACACACACACACATATATATATATATATATATATATATATATATATATATATATATATATATATGTACGTGTGTGTGAGTGCGCTCGCAGGCGCGTTATTAAAAAACGCAGACATTTTGTGTCGTTTACTTTTACGGGCCGATTTTTCCAAATTGCGAATGATCCTTATAAAACAAATGGTCAGAAATATTAGGTTGGTGCAAAAAGATTAATTTCGTAGATGTAGTCAAACAGTTTTGCGACGTAGACAAGGTGTGAGAAGTATGTGTGCTCCTTCCCCTCTCTCTCTGTCTCTCTCGCCTTTGTGTGTGTGTGCGTGTGTGTAACCTACCACCATTTGCTGGTACAATTAAATGTCTTTTAGTTAAAGCAAGAGTTGTCTCTAGTTATATTTATATCTTGATCAGCCTTTGAAGTTTCCAGACGATCCGCGTATATCGAAAACCCTTGCATCAGACGAAGATTATCTATGAGGCACGCTTACATGCTATTAGATTTTAAAGGAATTTTTTTTGTGAATCGGTGATTTTAGGCAATTTATTATTATTTTCTTTTTTTGTAGACATTGTTTCCTTTTATGTTTAGATTAATTATTCCTGTGTTCACTTTATAGTTTATCATCCAAAAGTTTTAAATTTCTTTTCGCGTGTAAACAGTTAAAAATGCCATTTTCTGACTCAAAACTTGAAATTTAGAATTGAGGTTAGTCGAAAGCACCATTCTACTGCTATTAAAGTGGATGTGTGGATGGTGTAATAGACAACGGCTCGAAATTAAAAGTGTAAGTACCGAGTTCGAATTTTAATTGGATTTATTACCATCATTTCCATGCAAATGCCATTGGGAACGATATGA
Organism: Acanthosepion lycidas; assembly: GCA_963932145.1. Taxonomy (NCBI): domain Eukaryota; kingdom Metazoa; phylum Mollusca; class Cephalopoda; order Sepiida; family Sepiidae; genus Acanthosepion; species Acanthosepion lycidas. The sequence goes on along the minus strand of OZ010581.1, from coordinate 54,258,228 downwards.
ATCCATTTCATGTCTCCAGCTACGGATTAAAAATCAGCTTGAAATATGAACTCTCGATTATGAAATTTATCGGATTAATAATTAATATCCATTACTTCTTTATACTTTTTCTTACGATACTGAGCAGATATAAAATTTCGAGAGTTTATGATGAGGATTTCGCTTAAAAGCATTTTTCTTCCTTGCTTGATCGGTAAAATTTATTCGTGACTGTGTTGGTTAAAGTACATCGTATCTAACGACTGTTCCCTCTTTCAAGGTGGTCGCAGGTTTGAATCCGGCCGAAGAGCACATATTTTCTTTAATAAATATTCTGGCCACTAAACGAAAATAAATAAAGATACGTTTTAATAAGTATATGGAACATCTACTCAAATATGAGTAACCACAAACGATAACATTAAAAGTGGCAGAATCTCTCAGATTAACAAATAACAAATCCAGAAATTCTTCAAGAGCTTATACATGTAATATTCAAGAAAACTCTAGCAATAACGAAAAATGGATAGCACATCTAACTAGAAAGGGAAAGTAATGATATAATCAACATGTTGTCTTCCCGCACTACATTTAAAAAGGTCAACGAAAGGAAGTCCGCTCAATAATAGAAATACCTTTGAGAGTTAGTGAACTTGAAAAACCCATCCTATTGAAATTGTTTTAAGATAATGATTTTATCAATTTCAACTGTCAGTAGCACTAACTGTTCGGCCAATGTATGCCTAATGAATCCACTATGGAAAAGGATATTCTTCCTATTACGATTACAAATGTATGATGAAAATATCAGATAAAATTATCCGGGTGTGTTATGGAGTGATTTCTCTAACCTCATATATTTCCTTGTTTGTAATAATATTCCTATAATTATTCTGTGGTATTTCTTCAAACCATCAGCAGTTTGAAATAACCAGTGTTCCGTCTAAACTCTAAATATTCAGTTCGTATAATGTATAAATAAAATTCTTACCACTGAATATCTCGATTGAATTTTGATAGATATTTTTTGAAGAAATTATAGTTCCATTTTTATGTGTTATTTTCTCTATATTTGAATATTATACCAGAGATATACAGCCCGAAGTCTAGATTTTTTTCCATTTATCTATGTCATATAGCATATTTACTTGTATTCACACGTTTTCAAATGTAAATTATCATGTATACTAGTAATCAATGTTTCGACTATGTAAAAATTGAAACATTATGAAATCATTTTTCCTGCTTTATTTACGAGGGTTTCAAAATGCAATATTCTTTGAATAATGTGAATGAACATTATTGCTTCAAGATAACAGTAATAAACCGCAAAATATTTAATCAATTTTTTTTTACAGTGGTCATCTCGGTGTAAGAGTGTTACAGAGTAAGAGAGACTGCTTATGCGGATATATATGGAAGATAACTGTTTGTCCTAGACTGGAACAGGTTAAGATTATAGTGATAAGAGAAGCCACCACTTAGAAGTCGGTTCCTGAAAGTATTATTTCATTGGAAGAATGTGCTTCACCAGGTGAATACAAATATAATAAGGGCGGTTCGCTAAAATATGCATGGCAAATCGGGTCTTACCCATGTAAGTTAGAACTGGTGGAACTAAAGTGTATAGATCATCTGAAAGCTGTCAATGGAAATAACGATAGAGCAGCGAGTAGCATGCAACGTCTCATCTCTGAGGAAGGGATTGCATTGCAGAAAACAATTCGTCGCCTACAAGGACGCGGAGACGCTTTTGGAATGTACCGTGACTGGAAAGTAAAGACTGGTAAGCTCTCATTCATATATAGCAGCAATGATCTATTTTTGGCCTGAGTCACTTGCTGGAGCGATACCGGCAGCCGACCATTTTTCTTCCCACAATCATTAGCTATGGATCGTATGTACGAGTTCCACTTGATGTCTGTGTCGACTTCCCACAATACGCTCAAGGCACTGTGCCTGCCCGAGAGAATATCCGCTGGTCACTCCTGGTGAGAGTTCTGGATTCGGTCGGCGATGGTGGAAAATCACGAGATTAATTGAATTCTGAGAATGTTTCTGAAGGTTCGAATCATTATAATCATTTAATTTCAAAAATCACCCCAATTACTAATGTTTAGATATATTTTAATGGTATCATCTTTATCTAATGAGGAGGAGAGAAAATCTTCATGCGTTGGTTTTGGTCGCTAACAAAATTGGTTTAAACTGACCTCTTCTTTTTCTATTTATCTAAATGAAAAGTATGAACTATACGTTGTGTAACTGAAAATTTCACTGAAATATCTTATATATAATCGGATCTTCACATCCTAGTTTGTTTAAATTTAAGTCTGAACTATTAAACGTAATCGATGAAAGCAAAGGGAATGTACTAACTGCAAGAGCTGAAATGCATGGTTGTCAGCAAAAGTGGGTCCACAATGCACGTGTTATATATAGGGTACGATTGATAAATTGACGTGCGAATTACGTGCAAATGAAAATAACTCCTATTAACAGATATATTTACCAACATTACACACACATGTCTTGAAATAATAAAGAGTAAATTTATTCAATAAAATCGCCATTGGCTTTAAAACACGTCCTGTCGACGACTTTGGAATCTCAAGCGACTTTTCTGGTCGCTATCATCGTGTAATGCAACCATAATCTCTGCTTTCAGTTAATGTTTGGTGTTACAAGTAGTTTTTTTTAGTATTTCACTCAACTGCGCCCCACCACATATTAATCAACGGAGTTGCAATCTGGGGAGTTAGTTTGCAAGATGTAAGGGGTGATGTGGCCGCAGAAATTGCCTGACAGCCTTGATTCTTGCCAGTCATAGGTGCAAATGCCAAGTAGTATAGTATGATATTTCCAAATTTCTGGAGGAGTGTATTACCCCATGATACTCTTTTTCTCATAGAGAGACCCAAGTGACAATACTATACTATGCAGTCGACAAAATCGAAAAAAACCTGGCGACAATTTATCCAGCATACCCTGTATAGAAAATATCGAAACTAATCGAAATAGAAATTTAAGCACCTGCAAAATATAGTAACAGACAATGTAAGGTGTAATATATAAAAGCAAAGGCGGATGTGAATAGAAGAAATATTCTTTAGAGAATATAAACAAGGTATTGCATGGTAACATATTCATAGAATAAAAAGTAAGTCTGTTCAGCGGCTCTGTAATGTCGAATGTTAGACCAAAATCTTAATCAAAAACACTGATGACCCCCACGCCCGAAATATATTTTAATGTCGATTGGGAGATATTTGCAATAATAATAATAATGATAATAATAATAATAATAATAATAATAATAATAATAATAATAATAATAATAATAATATAGTGACGCTGTTTTAAATTTAACTAAAAATGCATGTTACGAATACATTATATTTTTTACGGTAGATATAAGGAAGTGAAACGAATATTTAATCTTCAAATACGCTTAATATTAAACTCAACTTTAATCCCACACAGTACGTACACTAACAACCTCGTGGGACTAATTCGAAGGAAACAGTGAAAACTATTCTCCAGGCGAAAAGTATTAAAATTGTTCTATCACTGAAGAAAAATCTGCCATTGATTTTATAGATTACATGCACTGACGTCGCATGTGTATACGTTTATATTCCGCATCATCAGGAAGATCAGTATTATTACTTCGATGAAACAATGGGTAAGTTTACAGAATATTATTCGATAAAATTCTTTATATGCGGACTATTTCCTCATCTTCGCTGTTGTTAACACAATATTTCCGCTGTTGTGAACTTGTGTGGGAACAACTTGTAGACTTAGTCCTAACCTGCTTGCTGATATGGGGAGATAACGTTGTTGCATGTCATTCTTGGCTGTTATCATATAAAATGTTTATGTTTTTACAGCTGATGCTTCTGTTTAAATGCAAATATCAAAATAAAACTATTATTCTCTTTGCAGTAAACTAATAACTCATTCGTATTATTTTTCGTATCAAATGTTTTTTTTTTTTAGTTGCAAGACACAGGGAGTGGCATGAACTTTATAAACGGCGGGTATTTTCAGGTTTTATTTGGTCGAATATTAAAAATAATGTATCAAGTGATATTTATGGTGTCTGTGAAAACAGAAATGAATCAACTTTCAACTTTTTCCAATGCAAATAGGGGAAATAATTCTTTTGAATGTTTCCATTAAAAATCTCAATAGAAATGCATTTGTTTCATAGATACAGAATTGAAATGCTTTTCGTAAAAATAGACTTGATTTGCTTTCTGTTTGTCATTAGTTAGAAAGTTATGCTAAGTGAGTGAATGCATCTTCATTTCATAATAATAATACGGCTGAGAATTTCAGTGGTTTGCCTTTGTTCTTCAAATGAAAAGTACGAGCAAAATTATCAAAAGTAAAGAATGCGCATGTCAAAGTTTTCTTTTTTTCTTATTTCTTTTTTTCTTATTTCTTTTTTAACCACGCAAGGCTGCCATGTCACTAAGACACAAGCAAATACTGAGTGTGAAAATAAGAAAAATAAACCATTATAAACCAGCTAGAACAGTGCAAAAGTAATCAAGAAAAACAGTAGACAACGATTGACATTGCAATTAAAATTTCGATGATCAAAGTTGACTGGAAAGCATTAGGCCGAGAGAGAGTTACACATGCGACTAGTGCGATAAAAAAAATTGTTAGCATAGAACGAACGGTTACATCTAGCTAATTCAACTGTGAGAAACTAACTGCAGCCGATACACCAGGTCAGACCGAATAATATTGCTGATTCTTCTTTGGATTTTATCAAGAATCTCTAAGTATATAGTAGGATTATCGAAACGTATGAAGCAGCAATATTCGAAGCATGGACGAATGGTATACTTATAAATGCGTATGACATATTCTGGAGAAAATAATGTCTAGAACGAAACTAAATTCTCAAACCGCATAACTAACAATGGATTCAATATAATTTTTCTACTTCATATCAACCGAGAAGGTTAGCCAGAGAAGATGCAAGGACTAACTCTAGCGGAGGTTAGCATCAGCCATGGTGATGGATGACATAAAGGGATATCTCAGATGTTTAATAGGAAGATGTTTCGTTTTGGAACCGTTAATGTTATCATGGCAATCCTTGCCCCAGTTATCAAAAGACTGTAGGTTATTATTTTTTCGATCAGCTGCCGATTTGACCTTATCGAACTGATCAGACTTACTCTCAAGACAGGGTAAATGTTTGCGTTCTCGGTAGAGATAACAAGTTAAGAAGAGTTGTCATCAGGATATTCATTGATGAATTTTAAGAACAACGTAGTTTCAAGGATAGAGCTTGAGGGAGATCTGCGTTAGTAGGAAAAGATCTAGAAAAGTAGCTGTTCAGGGCAAATTTCCTTTTTGCGATTTGATAAGGAAGACTGAGTCAGTTAAAACAATTTGTCCAGAAACACCATAACCATTCAACTGTCCTTGAAACTACGTTGTTCTTAAAGTTCATCAGTGAATATCTTCTTAACTTGTTATCTATACCGAGAGCACAAACATTTACCCCTGTCTTGATAGTAAGCCTGATCAGTTCGATAAGGTCAAATCGGCAGCTGATCTAAAAAAAAAAATAACCTACAGTCTTTTGATAACTGCCATGATAACATTAACGGCTCCAAAACGAAACATCTTCCTATTAAACATCTGAGAGATCCCTTTATGTCATCCATCACCATGGCTGATGCTAACCTCCGCTAGAGTTACTCCTTGCATCTTCTCTGGCTAACCTTTTCGGCTGATATGAAGTAGAAAAATTATATTGAATCCATTGTTAGTTATGTGGTTTGAGAATTTTGGTTAGCAATAAGTAAATCGGTATTTCAAACTCTGCCGAGATGCCCAAAGCAAAAGCCTAAGTATCACCATTCTTATCTAAATCTTGATATAATCAATCAGTAATCATCGGTAGTACATAGTGATTTTCTAAACGTAGCTTAGATGTGGCATAAGGCCAAATGTATGGGACACCCGGTCAGGATAGAACTCATTATTTAATCGTAATTGTTCTAGCGATGCAAACTTGCTAAATATTACAGCATATCGAATTGCCCTAAAATGATTTTCTAATCGTAGCTGAATGTATGGGGCACCAAATGAGAATTGTACTTATTACTCAGTCGTAACTGAACTAGCGAGACTAGCTTGCTAACAATTACACAACGTTGAAGCGCACAAATCGGTGGTATATGAGCATTTGACCAAGAGAAGCAAAATCCATATTGCTGAATGTCTGAATGGCTTTGCCTGGGATGTGAGAAGCTTAACAAATTCTGAGTCGATTATGGCCTCTAGTTGTTTGCCAAAAATGCGGTAGAGGACTAATAATCAGAAATTTCGAATGATGAGGGTTCGGTACAATTCTCAAACACTGAGACAACAGACGATTCATCATATATATATATATATATATATATATATATATATATATATATATATATATATATATATATTTGTTTTTAAAAAGCTAATAACTAACGTTACCCTGCGTTCAAAGCCGGAAATTGAGACTTAGGATATAACAGATATCCCATAGCTACAGGCGATATAAATTTCAACAAGATTTTATTTATTTAAAAACATTTACCATACTGAATTACTTTTATAAAGCTGCTTCAAATATGTCACAACATATGGTAGGTGCTATGAGTAAAAATTCGATTTTTTTTATTGTAAATTATACACCGTATTTGACACAGTGAAAAAAATGACGGATATTTTAGTCGCATGAGCTTGTCAGCAACGCATATTCAGGAAAATATGTTTCGTGTTCTGAAGCATGTAAAATTCCACGTACATTGAATATTGCTGTCACATGTGGTCTCGTTCTTCTGTTTCGTATATATAGAGAGATTCTTCATAAAATACCAAGACTTATCTGCAATGTTATCCATCCTGACCTTGCATAGCGGATTCAGTCATTCTTCGACTCGCCGCAACATAGATTCCCGGTGTTATTTTGTATAAACATATTTATGGAAATTGCTCATATAAGATTTCTTCTTTTGTATCGTGACTTTCAGAATTTAAGCACAGTATTAGATTGGCAGTTAGGTCTCATTCTTTTACAGTTTAAATTGCTATTAACTTTCAATATCTTGCAGTTAGTGTGTCTTCTGTGTTAAATTCTCTAGAATGCATTTCCTCATTATGTACCTCCAAAATTTCAAATGTCTTTTTTGTGTGCATAGTTTTCTCTATATTCTTTGTTTTTATTTTCTTATTTATATTCTCAATATATATATATATATATATATATATATATATATATATATATGCACTCACATACACATATATTTATATATCATCAAAGTAATTTAAGTTTGTTTCCTGAAAATTTCATTGTGAAATTCTTTGAAAACTATCTGTATTACAAGTATTATACTTTTCCTCAAAACGGATATGGAAGATCATCGGCAAATGCATTTGGGAAGATTCCTACCAAGTTTTAATCAATTCGAAACACTCCAGTGGAAATACTATGCAGTTGATACCACTTGCGAATTATTACCAATTTCCAGACACCCGCAGATATTCTGCCCTATATAAATACATGTCCTTAATGTCCAGAGTTTGATCTTAAGTGTAATGAATGTGGCCGCC
>OZ010581.1:54228123-54245623 GCA_963932145.1 Acanthosepion lycidas | reverse complement strand
GTGTTGGAATTTGAATATGACAGCGAAACAATATTTCGTTGGCGCCGAAGAATGAGTGTGTCTGGTTGACTAGCCTCTTGGTGCTGGCGAAAATCTGATTAAAGAATTCCATATGCCGTGACGTTAGGATAAGAATTGAGATTATCACTCTACGGGTCGTATTGTCCTCTTGGCGGCCAGAGAAGAAGAGAGAAACAAAAGAAAGAAAAGGAAAACAAAAAGATAATTTTTTTTTTTGAGCAAAATATATATATTTTTTTTAAGCACAAGGCTAGTCTGGTCACGCCCACACTGTTGAACGCCATTGGCTGAATGTTAACGAGATCCAGGCGGAGGTGATCATGTGACGCAAGAGGGGGGGCCCCCCGCTGCCCATTGAGAGGTAGGTATGAGAAGTTGCTGCGCGGAAGTGGGAAAACCGTTGACGCCCCTCTGAAGTATGGTGAGATATCCATATGAGAATAAGAGAAGGTTGGGGTAAGAGAAGACTTCCAAAAATGGAGAGGAGTGGAAAATTCCTGACCGAAAATAAAAAAGTGGACTATGGATTTAGAATTATCAAGGAACCTCAAACCCCGACGAGACCATCCCGGTTTGGGTCGGCGTCCATATAAGCAAAGTCACAGCGAGCGCAAAGCAGTTCGAGAGTTCGAGAGAGAATTTTTAGTTGCAGTTAGTTCGAGACCGAGTTCCAGTTGAGAGCTGTGAGGACCCGCCACGAAGAGCTGACCAAGATTCGCGCAAATTTTAAACTCATCTTCTAACCAAGAACAATTTATTTTTTTTGAAGAACGACTTAGACTCACACCACCAAAATAAGTTTTAAGAATTTCCCCTGAAGACACATCAAGAACCAGTTTCTTAAAGGACAGAGAGCGTAGATGTTAAGACTCGCCTAACAAAAAAAAAAAAAACAACGTGTCACGAATCCACATAGTGGGTTGGTAGATAGACGTGACCCTGTATCCAGCAACAGATATAAAGTATTGTTATCCTTTTTTTTTTAATAACTTGAACTTTTCGAGTTGTAATTTTATTTTCTCTCACATCTATTTGTGTAATACCACCCTTATTCGAACTCGGCTTGCATTACGGCCCCGACGACTGATTGATTTCCACTGCCTAGATCAATTCACAACGTAGGTAGGCAGACTGGGAATCAAAGTAGTTACTTCAGTAACCAGGCGTTGGAGGCGAGTTGGGAACGACGAGTCTGTTATCGGATCTAACCCGATTCCCATCCGAATCGCCAAAAGGTTGGAACGTCACACTTGGGTGCCGCGACCAATACCAAGCCAGTTGGTCGTCACAGGACGGAATAGCACGACTGACGCAGACAGGCGGACATCACGTTTGGAGCGACATCCACCCGAACGAACGAACGAACGGGAGTGGCCGACGTCGCAGTTGGCGCCGTGACCGGGATAAGACTCTGGATCGGGTTCGGATGTCACAATATAGAAAATACATAATTCGTCTTTCTAAAAGCGCCATAACTTTGTAGATGTGAATGTTTGTTTATTCATGTTAATGCCAATTTTAGGACCTAAAAATGCAAAGGCAGCCATGGAAATTAAAGATTTCTACGTCAGCTGAACGGCGTCACTGAGATCTTCAAAACGATATAATGGCATTCATTTTTCGGGGAGATCTCCGAACTCAGATTGGCTGAATAAAGACCTGAAGGGAAATGATCTTTACTGAAACATTACTGCTAAATGTACAAGAACATGACCCACGATCATATGCTGTAAAACACACAAAGTCAAAGCAGTAAGATAAAAAAAGCTAACAATGCAAAAGATTCTAAACATACAGAACACAGGTGTATGCAGGAAGAGGCAAACATATACAAGGTAAGTACCAATGTTACGACTCCACCATATTTGAACTGAAATTACAAAGACACTGTAGAAAACAAAATCCTTTAAAATTAAAAATAAACAAACGTAAATTTTGCAAGTACTTAGCACTTCGGATTTCATATATATATATATATATATATATATATATATATATATATATATATATATATAATTTATTCGAAAATTTTAATATAAATATGTTATAAAATCACTCCAAAAATAGCCGTTCTGCTTCAACACTTCTGGTGTTTTATCAAGTGATAGTGTTAAATGTAGGGAATTGAAGGAAAAATCTTATGAATCCTGAAACAAAATTGTAAAATTCTAGGTTTCACGAGCACCCCCAATAGTTTTAGGGGTAGGTGCAAGCTACGTTTAGAAGAAAAATTTTGAATAATAAAATATAAAGGTTAATGCAAACTATTAATTCAACGGTTAGAAATAGTCACGAAATGTAGGCATACAAATAAATTCCAAATTACATAAAAATACATGTGCATATATGTGGTGGTGTATGTGTATGTATAGTGGCATATATGTATGAACATGTAAATATACACATATATATATGTAAGGAGATATATACGCATAGAGGTGTTTTGGACAGTATGAGTTATTCTACTGGATGCTCTGTTATGACCCACAATCTATAAATCTATGAATCAAATATTTACATTAATCTTAACGGACTTAAGTTTAAATCCCTCATTACAAAAACAATTTACCGTGAATCAAGAAAAACACATTTTGGGGCCTTTATGAAAACGTCATATAGTAGGGAGCGATATTAAACTACAAACAAAAATCCTGGGCATCAATAATCTCGATGCCCAGACCGCTTCCACCGGGAAAGGATAAATTACGTCCCCACCAAGCGCTAACACAAAACTACTCTCATTAACAAGGCTCGTACTAGAGTATTGACTTTGAAAATAAATTTAGAACAATGACCAGAGACAAGTACTTAAAGGCTGATGACAGTCGTGTGAAGAACGGTTTGAAATAGACTTTAGATATGTTGAGGTAAGTTTTTCTTCTTTTGATGTAAAATATATATATATATATATATATATATATATATATATATATATATATATCTCCTCGTTTATTATCTATCTATCTATATATATATATATATATATATATATATATGTACATACATACATATATACATATATACATACTTGTATATATATATATATATATATATATATATATATATATATATATACATATATATATATATAAATGTATGTTTTATACATATATATATAAATTTATATTATATATGTATATACATTTATAATATATATATATATATAAATTTACATTATGTATATGAATTTATATTATTTATATATATATATATATTATTTATATATATACATTTATATTATATATATATATATATATATATATATATATATATATATATATATAAATTTATATTATATATATGAATTTATATTTTATATATATAAATTTATATTTATCTATATAAAAATTTATATAATACATATGCATATCTATATGTATGTAAATTTATATTATATACGTATTTATAATATATATATATATATATATATATATATATATATATATATATATATATATATAATATGAAATGGACAAAGTCCGACAATTATTTTAAGATATTTTTTTATGTTTAACATTCTTTTTATAGGTACAAATATTTAAGTAGATGCTTTGTTTCAAGCCGGTATATGTTATTTAATATTTTTTATTATAAACAGAGCATTTACTTAAATATTTGTATCTATAAAAAGAATGTTAAACAGAAAAATGTCTTTATATATATATATATATATATATATATATATATATATATATATATATATTAAATATATATATATTAAAAGTAATAAATCCGTTGGAATATAATCCAAGTGGATCCTTGAAGTGTAAAATCCACAAAAAGAACTGTAGAAGTGTATTTTTTTTTCAGAGAAAATATTATTACACAATAAAACGACCGACGGAAATATTTTGATTGATATTTTGTTGATTTTCTTTTAATTTCTCAGATTCGGTTGTCAGGTGGAAAATTAAAAAAAAAACAACAAAAGGACAAAGTCTTAAAACAACCACAACAATATTTGCAACCTCTGCCAACAGGAAAAAATTAACAATTTTCCGGATCCAAAGAACCTTTCGAACCAGAAAACTGCATCCTTGCTTTCATCTTAGAAAATTCCTCTTAAGCACATATGGAGCTAGATAAAAAAAAAAAAAAAACGTACATTTCAATTATCCCACCTACCGATACATTTGCAATACCCTTACTTTTCTTCTCTTCACCCTTCTTCTTATTCTTCTGCTTCTTCCTTCTTCACAACCTCCTAGGCATGCATCGTGCAATTGATAATTTATTCATTAAAATAACAATATAGCGAATATCACCTGTTTATACTTCTGAGATGAGGTATTATGTACACTATTTACATTATTCGGACTATTGTCTTCATCTTTGTCGCCATATTTTTTTACAAAGTTTGGGCCTCAAGGACACATGGCACAGTGGATAAAGGTGTTAGATCAAGAGACAGGACCCAAAGAGTAGTGAGTTCAATACCCGGTTAAGTCAGTGAACACAAGCAGAAGGGAATTAACAGGAGGGAATTAACAGTAGATAACTGATAATTGACATCCATTAAACCTGCGACATGGAAATAGAACAGTCTACCCCACTGAGCGAAATAAAGGGTTCAGTTCGACATTCCAAACACTTGAAAAAGGCCGGAGCGTAAAATGGCTGAAATGTTGTAATAAATATGGCGACAAAGTTGAAGACAATAGTCCGAATAATGTAAATAGGGATTATACTTTTCTAATAAAAATAAAACGTAAATAGGTCATTTAATAAAAATCTCCTGGTGAACCAATGTAGCGGATTCACCTGACCTCCTGATTTTTAAAGAAAAGATCAACATGTTAATTTTACATTTAATATATTTTCCACACGTGTATTGAGCATATATATATATATATATATATATATATATATATATATATATATATATATATATATATATATATATATGATGGTAGGCTCTGCTGCAAATTACCGTATTTCTAGTTGCGTTTTTAATAATTTATTATTTATATAATGACGGTCTCGTAAAAGAAGCATATTTCATTTTCTTACATTACTGGTTACTTTCATAGCTCATTCACTCATAAAAGAACATGCACTTTCAATTCAAGAACCTTTTGGATTCTTTTTTTTATCGATATCTTGAACTTATTGAAACTACTCAGCAAATTAGGAGTGGCAAATGCCATGAAATGTTTGATATTCTTAAATATACATATATGAATAATATACGGTACTTTAAAGAATATCCCTTCCCCGTGAAATGATAATTTACTTTTGCCATCTACAAATAAATAATGCATGTTGCAGTAATGTACCATAGACTTCGATAGGCATCCTGAATTGATAATCTATTCTATTTCGCAATGCGCCATACCAGAATTGGATTGATTCAACTTTCCGTCCTTTTTTTTTTCTGTATAGTCATTTTTCCCTGTTAAGTGTATCTCCTTTACAAATTTTATCTTCAATTAATTTTTTCTGTCCTTGTGATTAAGTTCTGTTAGTTTTCCAATATTTCTCCGATATGTGGTTAAGCTACTGTATCAACGTCATGTTTCAATGATCCTTTATTCAATGACAAAGAACAAAATATATTACATCATTCTAGCCACATTTATTAACAAGAAATTTAATGATTACTCATAGATTAGTATTTCACATACGACGGTATATAGCAAGTTACTGACTGTAATAAAACATATCTTTATATATGTGAGTATATCTAAATACCGGAATTTTATGCAGATTTTCATAGAGAGTCAAAGTTTCTCTGTCCAATTTCATACATGAGAATCCGAATCAGTATTCAGTATTCGAAAGGATGATTATTACTTGATTTCCAAAAGCGAAATCTGATACTGAGGATTACAGTACCGACCATTCTTGTTCTCTTTCATTCTCTTTTAATAACAAAATCACTTATCTTTTATAATCAAAATCTCGTATTCTCTTTTAGTGTCAAATGGTTGCTGGAATGTGATTTTTATCATCTGTATTTTCAGTAACTGGATCATTATTTTATTAATTCGTCACAGAATTTCACATCGTTGCATTCTGTAGAATTAATCAATTATCTCATGTTACATCTGTTTTAAGCGTTTTAGCTGTGATTGAGGGAAGCATTTGATACACTATTGTGACTCAGTGGAACCGTGATGATTCAATGGATGTTGACAATCATGATTATACATTATTTTATACTTCGGTTCTACTCCTATAATTTGCATCTATCATTCTCTCCTATAATCCCTTTGTCTCTTAATGTTATCAGATACTTAATGTTAGATAAAAAAAAAACTAAGTTTTAAGCTGTATTGTTTTATTCTTTCAAAAACACGTTTAACATGTTCGGCGTGTTGTTCTCGGCTTTCACTCTTAATTAAGATGCCGTCAAGTGAGGTTATTGCGAAGTTCACGTCATTCAAGAACGTATCCATTTATCATTTGTAAATGTCTGGTGCGACTTTTATCCAGAATGGCAGTCTGTTCAATCTATAAATACCCTTATGCGTATTTATAGTTAAATACTGCGCGCATTCTTAGTTGACAGGAATGTGAAGGTACACCTCAGACAAATCCAGATTTGAGAACACGGCCACCTTTCTATTTTCCGAGTATGTGTTCCGGACTTGGCAAAGGGTAATTGTATGGTTCCATACAATCGCTCAATCCTGTAGAAAATTCTGCGTAGACATTTTTTTATTTGATTTTTCAAGTAAACCCTAGGGCTTGCCCACTCACTGTAGTAAGTTTTGCTTAACGCGCCTTTTTTTTCTAAACAGTTAGACTACTTATTAATGGAAATTTCTGCTGCAAAGGGTAATTTTTGGTCTAAATATAAGCCTCACATTATCGTTCAGTTTGAATGTTGCTTTAGCTCTGGTGCACCTGCCACGGCCCCCAGAATAAATGTCCAGAAGTTTTATCGTTAATTCATTTTTTTTCCTACTGTTTGGATTAACACCGATACTAAAGCAGAACGAATTAATTGGTTAGTTGAGAATGTCGAATGACTCAATCTAAACGCTACTGAACATGACCGGTGTTTGTTTCATAACTAATCCTTTCAATTTTATAGTTTTGCCCATATATATCACATTTCTATAAAATTCTTCTTCAAAATTCAATTCATTTACTGTAATGATATGAGCAATCCTTTTCGTTATCAATAAAGCTGGTCTGCCATTTCCTCCAAGTTTCTTAATTTTTCAATATCAGATCTGAACCAATTGGAATTGGACATTTTTTTTTTTTTGTTCATCTTTACATTTAAACTTTCTTTTTTTTTTTCCTTTTTCCCATTGAATTTGAGTTTTCCATTTTTGGTCCCTTTTATTTTTCGGTTTTCTTCACTGCGCAAGGGTGTTTCCTTTTTTCGCCACAATTAAAGAATTCTATTTTTTTTTTTCTAAATGGACATTCCTTGCAATAATGAATCTGTCCACAGCCATAAAAAGGATTTATTTTATGGGCGAAAAATTTCTTTCTTTACTTTACTTGACCTGTCTGAATATTTGACACTTCGCGCTTCTCTATTTTGGTCGTGTCATGTCGATGATTTTCTATTCGTCCGAATTCTTCGGTTACCATTCCCAGACTGATTTTTGGATTTTGCTATAATTTAGACAAAATTCTCGTTCTAATCTCGTCATCCTCTGAGATCATCCATCCTTGTACAAAAATCAGGCACTTAAACATTTCAGGCGTAAGTTCTTTCAGCTTAAACTTCTTACACTCTCTATTGACAATCCAAGCAAAAGTCGAGTAATCTTCCTCACTTTACTTTTTAAGGTTTAAATACAGTGTAACCAGGATATAAGAGACCCGGATATAAGATAAACTTGGATATAAGAGAGATTTTCTCTGGTCCCAAATTAGAGCTATACTTATCTAAACAAAATAGACCAAACCCGGATATAAGAGAAACCCGGATATAAGAGACTATGTCTCCGGTCTCGACAACTCTCTTATATCCGTGTTACACTGTATTGCCATCTTGTGTTGAAAAGAGAATTTTTCTCCTACAAATTGTTATCCAGAATGAAGACAGTTTCCTCGAATGACTCTTCCCAAAGCTTTCTTAGACGTATGCAATTCGCATACTTTTCGTGTTCACTTGTACCTAATTTTACGAGCAACAGACGTATTTTCTTTGCATCCGATCATGTAGCGATATCTTTTTGAAAGACCTCTTTATAACGGCGAAAATACGCTGCAAAAATTACCTCCTCAAAAGGGCTGCACTTAATTTCGCCAATTGACTTTATTAACGAATCCTGAGAAAAAGAATTTGCATTGCCTTGCTCTCTTACTTTTTATAATCATAACAATACCAATATTTTTCGAACACTTCTATTTGTTTCTCAGAGCGTTCTTGGTCCAAACATCGTTGTTCCTCAAACCTTTCGTTTTGTTTCTGCTGGATTCTCATGAATTCCAACATTGCTTCTTTATAATCCGCCATGTTTCTTTACAGAGACAAAGTGTAACTGAGCAACCACTTACTTATTTTTATACGTCCGACTTCGAATTAATCCGAGGTTGAGTAGTCGCCAAATAATTTCTTGGTAAATGTCTATACATTTTTACACTCGAATTTTGGATCCGTGTTGGCATTAACATTCGAATCTTTCATTGTCAAATGTTGGTATCCGCTGTAAATTTTGAATTCCTCGTCGCCAAAAGTCGTGTATAGGATAAGTTGGTAGACATATAAAACATAGTAGTAATTTATTCCGAAGAATAATACTGTACTAACAGTCGAGGACACAGTCTACTGAAATAGCAGTTAATCGTGAACTTCACCTCAGTTCTGTTTAACTTCGGTATTAACCCGAAGCCTCCCCACAAGGCGGGATGTAACACAAAGCCGTTTTTTAACGTGGGGCATTCCGAGGCCTTAGGCCCGGGCAAAAATTCCCCGTAGATCCTGTATACATGGGGTCGGATTTATTTACTTCCACAGACGAGTCTCTGCTCTTCGGCATAGCCTCTTCTGGGATCCTTTCTGACAGAGAAAAAAAGGTACTGAACTTGATCAAACATTTTCCTGAATGAAAAATGTTTTCTATATTTCAACCGATTGTGCCACTGGTTGCTTGGTAAAGAAGCCGTTAATATTACCATTAATTTGTCATCATGGCTTTTTAAACAAACTTAAATTTGATTTCAAATGCGTTTTTATTATTTTATTAATGCTCATTGGTGTCTACGGACAAGTAATTCTATCGTTGCATACAGGTTTCTTAAACTAGTTCTCTATTATTCTCCTGGTAAGTTTCAGTAACAACGTCTGTTGAAGTGTTAGAGAATGATTACGTGTTGATTGATTCGAAATGCATACAGTGTCTTGAAAATTCGATAGAATTTCTCAAATTCAACTTCCTATGCTAGTGTTCGTTGCTTAGTGTTCGTGATTTTCAATAACAGCATACTATTTTCTATGGATTTTTTTACGAATATTTCATGCAATACAAGAAAGAAAATTTCGAATTTTAATTATATGTTGGAAAACCACGTGACCCTCATAATCTAAGTCAGATAATTTTGTAAAAGATAAGAATATCAATAATGAATATTTTTACATAATGTTAATTTAAAGAAGTTACTGTAATTTATGATTATTTTCTATTCCCACCAACAAGATATTAATCCCCAAAATGTTATGTGATGAAAACATTTGCATAGCCATTTTTGTTAGTAGTTTTGCATTTTTTCAAGTTGATTTCACCCCAAGCAAAACATGAAGTAAAGAAGAATGAAGATAACGATTTACGATGGATTTAATTTTTTAAAAATCAAAGTAAGTAATTTCCGCAAGCAGGAAGTGAGAAAGAAGAAACTTTTAGCAGAGAACTTACGTAATGAGTCCTAGCTGTCAATGTTGTACTGCGCTAAAATTAAAGGTAACAAAGAGGAATTCAAATCAGAACAGTTAGCATGAATATATTAAATGTGGCTAAATTCGCGATGCCAGACCAAGACCGATACCTTTGAATATTTGTTTTTGTTTTTCATCAAGAATCTCTAAATGTTGCCTGTCATCCATAGACACTGTTTGAAAATATAATTAGATATTGAAATGGTTTATTACGTGGTCAATGCTTCATCTGCCTAAAACACTTTCCAAGTATTAGCTGGCAGTTGTTATCAATTTATAATAATTCAAAATGCGCAAATGTGTGTGTATATATATATATATATATATATATATATATATATATATATATATATATATATATATATATATATATATATGTGTGTGAGAGAGAGTGGGGGTTTCTATGATTACATATATATTTTGTTTGTCTTCGAGTGTATAAATAGTTATAGGCATGCATATACATCTATAAAGCTTAATCAAAGAAATAAAACTTTAATAAAATTGTTGATTCCCTGTAATAAGAGAGTTAACAAGATAAATGTTGATACATTTAATGCGATTCACAAGAGATAATATAAGTGAAATTGCATTTGTAAGTCTAGCGTGCATATTTGAAATTTGACTGCCCATATCTGTTAATATATTCAATATAAACTTCTTGTTCTCATGTAATTAGTACACGTATTAAACTGCCACTATATTAAATTTAATTGTAACTATTTCAAGCAACTAATACATTCCTACAATGGATGGTTTTCATTGCGATTCGCGCCAAATATCGAAAACCTGAAGTCTAGAGTTTGGCAATTAGCCAAATTTTGAACGCCTATTGGGGCTTAAACTCAACCTAGGCATCATGCATATAAGATCCATCGATAAAGATACTCCAGTAGATACCTGACACCTCTTATTTCCGTCTACCGTTACAAGAATGAGATCCCATCTATAGGCAAGAGCTACCCTATTTTCTCTTTCTAGACTTGATAGAGTCCAAAAGATTTTCGGCGTCTTTGTGGGTGACACATTATTTTTCACCTACAACTCAATATTCATAGACCAAATATCTGAAGCCTCTCTCTCTCTCTCTCTCTCTGCTCTGCTCTGTCGTTCTTTCCATGGAACGTGTTCAGACGAATTACATTGCTTAGTTTCAACAATTCTAACCTTCACATCTAAGACCTGTCATGCCACAGATATTGTAGTAAATCATACTCCTTCCCATTGTATTCTATTGGTGGGAGGCAATTTCGAATCGAGCAGCTTCTTTCCAAGAACCACTGCTGTTTGGAACCGACTTCCAAGAGGATGCTTCCCCGATCGTTACACTCTTAACCTGTTCAAGTCTAGGCTTAACCATTATCTTTCTCCTATATCCATATAAACTGTATCTTTTACTCTGTAATACTCTAACACGAGCGGCACTCGGATTTGTACAGGGTGAACATATTGTAAAAAAAACAAAATCCAAAATGGCAGCTTTAAGTCGTGGAATTTTTCATCCGTGAGATTCAGTAAATTTCCTTTTATTAAAATACGTTCTTGAAACATGAAATGTTCGAAAAATTGCACGGAAATTAAACGGAAATTATCTATTAAGTTACATTATTTGGATAAAATGAAATATTTTTAGAGCAGCTTTACTAAAAACATTTTAATTTTTATATTCTTTACGGAAAATAAAAACTGAATGACTTGATATTTGGCACAAAACATATAAAGAATATAGTAAATAACTCCATGATTTTTGTTAGCAGTGATTGAAAAGAAAAATATTGTTATGCTCTACCTGTTATGAAGAAAGTTACAAATTAACGAGGCATGAACAAGTGAATGCAGATGTTGCGCTAAAACAGACAATCTTGTTACGAGCATGAATTAATAAAATATATATAAATTTCAATTATTTTACATATGCGTTACGTCATGGCGATGGTAATAAATGGCATCTGTGTAAAATAATTTTCCGATTAAAATCCTACTTTTATATATCAAGTTCATTATGAGTAAGAGGAATTGCAAATGTAATTATCGCAGGCAGAAACGAGATGGAAATTTAAAGAAAAATTTAATTCTTGCCCACCACCCCGAAGATAAACTTCAAGAGAAAGCGTGATTTTAAAATGAAAAAATATCTAAGGCTTCATGCAAAGGCAAGGTTTCCCTGCAGATTTGTTCATTTAGGTGTAGCCGCCAACTATATGTATATATTGGACGCTGATTTGGTAGCCATATTTCAGTATGATTGTTTAAAGGAGGCGATTGAAAGAATTCAAATTGGCGATATTATGTTTGCAGCGAATATGAATCTGAAATAATGAATCATTAACAATGACTTTGTTTTGTTGATGATAATAAATTAATTAATGTGTCGAATAAAAAAACACTTGTGATTGAGCTAGGGGTTATTTATTTTAGCTAACTTTCAGATTTTAGCACGCTTAATTCAATCTGAAACAGAAATAATTACAAATTATTTTACCCATTTTCAAATCCCTTTCTCCATTATACACTATAGTGTAAAAATCTCTTACGATATCAACCCCCCAATAAATGATCGTACGCGAACTAGGTCTTTTGGAAGATTGGCCATTTACTTAGATGCATAATATAATTGATGTAATGGAAGAACGCGGCCTCCCCATGAATTGTTACACTATAGGTAGTAAGTACCTATAAAGTCAATTGTCTACGAAAGACAGGGTAGACGAGTGGGAGAGTGACGCAAGCATGTCCGATCATCCAATTTGTGGCACTCACTACTAGATTGACCTGTGTGTATAACTGTACCATATTTCCTATGGTAATTGTTGTGTACAATAAACCTTTCTTCTATTAGTTTGGTGCAAAAAATAATGTCGTTTTCTCACATAGTAACAAATGTGAGAAAACGACATTATTTTTGCACCAGCCTAATAGTATCCGTCTGGTGTTGCTTATTTATTCCCTTAGCACGGAATATAACAGTTCCGACGAGGATTATCGGAACATAACAAGGTTTAAAATCTATATGTTATTTGCTTGTGCTGTTCATAAATTCTCTATGGCCAATATTATTCTATTCCGACAAAGCCGATAACATCTTGTATAAAATTTTAATTGTATCTATGTAAAAAAAAAAAAAAAAAAAAGAAAAGAAAAATACTAGCAGGTTTGCATGATAATTGACATATTTTCAGATATAATTGATCGTACTTGTCATGTAATTGATCAATCATGTTTTGATTACTATATCCCCAAAGGCAAATATCGCGCAGATTTAAATTTAAATTTAAATTATGTGTTTTGTTTATGCAAATTGCTATTTGATTTTGGCAAACAATGTTATATGAAGAAAATGTGAGAATTTTGAGTTTGGTAAGACATTGATATTGTAGATTCCTACAGGTGCCGAATGCAATGTTGAACATATGATGTACAGGTAGTGATCAGCCCACAGAGTCTGGTGTTGGTTTGTCAAGTCCAAATTCCATCCTCATGTGTTAGTTTCCTTTCCGTCAAACAATCAGGAAATGGATAAATCCAGCTCTGCTGTACCCGCTAGCTACAGATAAATAGCAGGACGAACCGGACTGTCCAACCTCTGTTGGTAACTAATCTAGGAGTTGTACAAGTCTCGAAACAAAGCCTGTTGAATTTGGGCAAGCAACTGCAACAGTAATTTTTCGTGTGGCGAGGATATGGACATGTTTTTTTAAAGGAGAGTTTGCAGGATTACATACATACATAAATACAATCATACATACATACATTCAAAATGTCGAAATTAATAGTTAAAATTACCGTTCTCTGGTGTAAATTTACATGTTTTCTCTGCGAAGAGAATGTATTGATGAGACTCATAAACTTAGCCCTGGATGGATTTGGCTGTTTTAATTCCTCAACTGATATCAAATATGATTTATTAATATCCTGTGGAGACTTGAGTGTTGGAAGTCGATTCTTCATAGATTCACCTATTTGCTGAGTTTTGCTCAAACATATCGTAGTGTTAGCTTGCTCTTTAATCTGCCGAGCATCTTTTTTTCAGCAAAACAGCTTCGTTGTTGAATTATAATGATAAGAAGTGCTTGGTCATTTTCAATTCGTTTTACTTATTTTTATGTGTTCCTGAGCTAAGGAGACGCTTTAACTACCGTAAGTTCGTTTATGGTATGTGGTATCTAGTTGTATAAATTCGTAATTGTTTTTTGTTTTTACATTAAGAAATACGTCTGTGTTTAGATTTGTTTTTTTGTCCACTAATTTACTCCTAACTTTTTTCTTACTTCCAAATTTTGTTTTTATTGAACCATTTGACTTATCTCACTTAGGCTTTTAGTTGTGTTTATGAAATAGCATGTCAAATTTCTTTTAAAGATCCCATTCTGTTCTTTTAGCTTAATGATTTGGCGATACGATTTATCCGATCGTCAAGGTCTAATGATTGGGTGATGTTTGAAATGTTCTATTTTAATATAATATTTCGTAATTTTAATTACATTTCTGTATGTTTTCGTTATATTGTCCTGGAGTAACTTAAGTTTTTAGTTCATATGCATTTCTAGTTTTGTCTGCAGTGATAAATATATTATGTGAGTTGCATATTTTGTTTATATATCCGTTTCTCCCTGCAAAAATCTAATGGTTTATGAAAATTGATGCTTCTTACTAAGTCAGTTATATTTCTTTCGATGTTGTTTAGTTTTTTATGTCGTCGGAGACAATCATTTGTTTTAAACGCATCTATTTCTTTGCAGGCTGTGTTTGTGTTAAATAGCTCGAAGACTGCGTTCAAGCATGAAACAACCTGTCGCCAGCCTGTATTGAATTCGGCGTCCACCCTGATATTGACACTCACTCTATCCCGGATATTATACAATTTTACCCGTATATTATCATTCATATATATATATATATATATATATATATATATATATATATAGAGAGAGAGAGAGAGAGGAGTCATTGTGGTGATGATTTTTAATTATGTAACCTGTGATTTCATATTTTTTGTATTCCAGTCGCAAGTTTCTGACTAAAGTTGAGTGCTTCTAATTGTGTATCCGATAGTTGGAATTTGGATAAATTTGTTTTTAGGTCTTTTCTGCAGACACTGGGCTATTTGCAATTGATAATCTCAGATATATATATATATATATGTCTGATTTACCGTTAGAGAATTTACATTGAGAAATATATAATAATATATCCTATTCATTATCATATATGTCACTTACTTTATCTATAATAACAGGGAAAGTAATTGATTTTTTCTTTATTACTTAAATATAATTCTTAAATTAATAAATTTCACTCTTTTCTATCTACGCCATATTCTTTATATCCAACTTCCCACTTGTTTTATAGTTTTTTTTGGTATATGCCCACTTTAAAGGTATTTGGCACACAAATTAATCTGTAATTGATATATAACGGAGTATTGACTAACGATGTACTTCTGCACAAACTGGATATAATTTTCTTTTAAAAAAAGCATATCCAAATTGTCGGAAGTATTTAGACTAATGTTGTACAGGAGGCCTAAGGGATAGCGTTTCTGAAAGGGGAATTGGAGAATCGAAATGAAATACCAGGGTAAACAGTTGAGTACACTTTCACACAAATCCCTTTAGTAAATACATATACTGTTTTCTTCTATCTACAACACAACAGCTAGAACTGAGATAACACGCTAGACTGATTCTCTTGCTTTAGGTATCATACATTCAAATAGCTGGGAATCTTTGAATTCTAAGCCTTGTAGAAGATTAGGAAAAAATACGTATCTATCTTTTCCAAAGTTTCACAAATAAATAACAATAATATTTGAATGACCTATCCATGTTTACGGTTTATTATCACTTTGCAGGTTATTTCAAGACATAGGTTGTTTTTTTTTTATGTACGAATCTTTTCGTGATAACGATAATTTACTGATAACATTCCTGCTGATTAGCTAATAACTGGAAAAGGAGGTGGAGTCATACTTTTCCCAAGAGTATTTACGCGTCAGAGAATATAACAAACTCGACTGGAAGTGGAACTCGGCTCTGCAATTGCGAGCTGCTTTCCCTTACACCATTTGTATATCCAAAGAAAAATATATGGAGAATTATGTTGACCAACCCCATGAAAGTTTATTATTGTCAAAAATATAAATATTGGTTAAGTTGCTGTGAGAAAACTTTGCTCTTTTCTGAAAAGAAATGTTAACCGAGGATATCGATAAAAATGTTTATCTACTTTCAACATAATTTATTTCACTGTAGTTTAGATATATTTCTTCAGCATTAAAACGATAATAGAGAATTTGCGACTTCCGAAAGATCACAAGATCATTATGAAATTCCTGCTTTTATTCCTTTCTCTACTTTCATTTGATTCTAAATAGTCTTTCTTATGAACACAGGCAAAGTTCAAGAAGTTCTTCGCATAAAAAGAATGATTTTTTTTTATTATTTATTATTATGTTAATGTATTTTATCTCTTAATCTATTTTCATGTGGTTATAGATTAGCGTACCATTTCTTATTCTTATAATCTTATCAGGGCGTCTTATCATAGTAACTTGTAAAACTTTATGCAGTCCACAATATTTACTTTATCTGGCTAAAACTGTCGATATAACCACGCCAAATATAGTGCGTCACCGCAGAAAATGAAGTGGATATGGGTTTTGTACCTACAAAGAATCCTAATAAATATATTTCTTTTGAAGCAAAATTTCCTGCTGAGCGAAAAAGAAAAACTAATGGAAGAGATATATTTTTTCATGCTATATATTTTGGTCTACTTTTGCTTTACTATTTGCTTATTTGTTGAATCATTCTTTCTTGGTCTTCTAATTGAATGGATAATGTGTTTCCAGCCGTAACCGCAATAGTCCGCATTTTTCTCTGGTTTTCTAAGAGATCGAAAGTAACATAGTTCTTGAATTGAGACCTTATATACGCATAGAGGAAAAATATGTGCTTTCCGGTACGACTCGAACCTGCGTTCCCCTAAGTGAAATATTATTAAATCTAAAGGGATTTGAACCTCTCGTCTAAAATCAAATAACTATTAAGTAATAAGAATCTATTGGATTATTAAATAAATAATCCATCACTTTCTTTGGAAATATGTATTGTAACATAGACATATCAATTAGCCCAGTCACTAAATCTACTTTAAAAATCTACCAAAACACTAAGCGTAGAAGTCATAACATAATTTAATTATTAGAATACACCCTAAGCAAGAAACATTATGTGGGAAAATCTGAATGGGCATTTCACTAAAAAATTAATAATTATCGTAATCAGATCAAGTCGGCTCCCCACGAAAGGTTATTACCAGTAGGACAACATTTCTCCCCAGAAAAAGATGATTTCAAAAGTCAGGCAAAATTCACTATAATTTAAAAATAGAAATACACAGAAAAGATAACCTTAGAAAAATACTAGAGGAACATGAAGACAAATAGATTTTTCGCCTCAAAATACTTTGTTCAGACGGAATTAACCACAAATATGCACATGTACACATCACACACACTCCCCAAACACTTAGCATATATAACAGTCAAAACCCATCTCCAACAACGAAAAAAAAATGAATGAGCAAGGAGGGAATTCTGAGACTCAGGAACCTCCCAACTTCTATCTTAATAAACAA
>OZ010581.1:54123123-54225623 GCA_963932145.1 Acanthosepion lycidas | reverse complement strand
GCTATAAATATGTATTTTACATTCTTTTTCTTTCTTTAACAATCCTTGTCAATGTAAGTTACAAATTGTATATGCATGTTTGCAAATTTAATAATTTGTAGTTTGTTTTTTGTTTTTTGTTGTTGTGCTATAGGTGAAAATTCAATTTGAAAAATAAATTTTCTGAAATAATTTGAATTTTTACCCTTATTGCATAAATGGAATTTTCGGTTTGATGTGACATTTTTAAAGAACTAAAATAAATTAATGACTTTTTATTACTTTTGAATAAAAGCGCATCGATTTATGACACAGGAATATGTAGTTACGAAGAACGTATAACCCTAATATATATGTATGGAAATTATGAGAAAATAATTAATATATGAAATATAATATGGAACATTGATATTTTTTCTTTCAGTTTTACTATATACGAACATATTCGTAGTTATATAATGAATGAAAAGCTTAATATTGAAACAGGAACACGCTGAAAAGCGGCATAAAAAAACGAAGAAAAAAACTTTTGTAAAGAATAGTATCTCTTTTGAGGCACAAATACTTGATATCACTCTTATGCAAGGGAGAAATCTGAAAAAATGTAATTGTGACTAAGTCTGTTGGTAAAGCATCGTTGTTAAAGAAATACGAAAAAATTTATAGGTTGACAGATGCCTTAAATGGAAAACAAAACACAGACGATACTGAATAATTTATTCAATGTTTGCATTTAAATATGTAAACTTCAGGATATCAGGAAGTGAATTACGCAAAAATAAAATGAATTTGGTCATATTTAATCAATAGATTTGTTTATTCAAACACAGGAGTAAATAATATGGCGTCCAAAAATAAGTTGCCCGTCATTATAATATGTTTATGCACATTTTAGCTATTATATAATTAAACATAAACATAGTATCGACAAGAAATTATCACCACATACTCAACAGACACACATACATGCATATTAGATTTCGATTTTAGTCACTTTCTCATTGACAAGGCGTAGCTTCCCTCTGTATTTTCTACAAATATTTTCATGGCAACTACACTGCCGAGCATGTTCTCCTGGTACAGCGACTATATGAATTAAATCGTGCTACAAGATTAGGATCTAGGTCCCACACTTTTACTCTTAAAATAGTTAAATACAAAGGCAAATTCTACTACAACCTTTCCGAATTTGCACAAAATCAATTTTATTAGATAATGGCTAATGAACGTCGAACGTGCTCAAACATTTGACAATTCATTTTTTAATGATCTGAGATACGTCTACTTGCCTTTCACTAGGAGAATGACTCTTTGCTGACATAAAATCACAAATCTATATTGAATCAATTGCTAGGTTAGCTGTTAGGTAAGTTGATTCTCTATGCCCTGGTAATTTTTTTTTATTGAATCTATCTTACATACCTACACTGGCGAAAATAATTTTAAGAGCGATGGTTAACGTTTTATCCATTTCAGAATATGTTTCTAACAAAACAATATAAAATAGTTTTATTGTTTAAGCGTTATGCAGAATTTATTTCTCTTTTGAATGATGTAAAAATTATATATCTTTCTACAATTTGAAACATTTTAATGGTGGATAGATTTATATTATCCAATTTTGCTGGTAAAATAAGTTTAAGATCACATGAGTATTATTATATTTAAAGTTGAAATTTATAGTAAATATGAGCAAAACAAAATAAAGTATTTAGCAATATTTAGTGCCGTAACCTATATAAGTAATTACCGCTTCACATCACCTATGCATCGAGCTTGATAAAAGATCACGAAAATCATTTGGAATGCCCTGCCATATTTGCTTAATATAATCGTATATTTGCGCTAAATTTGTCGGTTTTTTAGCGTGAACTCTTTTAGAAATATAATTCCATAAATTTACAATCAGATCAAGATACGGACTCTGTGGAAGCCACTAAATAACATCCATATTTTAGTGATCAAAAACTTGCATCAGTTTTTGGCTTTGTGAATGGGGCTATTATCTTGTTCATAAATAATATGGTAGAACATATTCCTTAACTTCTGCATACACTCCGTGCCAAATTATTATCTAGATAATTATTTTTTCTAATATTTCAAAAAGCGTCCAATCAACTCACACAAAATTTTCACACAATGTTGGCAAGACTGAGCTACGCAATCACTGAAATATTCGTACTGATCTGCGCAATTCAAACAAACTGGCGCCATATTTGTTATCAGCACGGTGATTTGAACGTGCCAAATTATTAGAAAAGTAAAAGAATTTAGTGAAAAGATGGGCTGTAAAAGAAGTTAAATTGATGCTGAAAAGAAAACTATTACCTCAGAATTCTCAAAAGGTAAATATACCCTAGAAATTTTTAAAATGATAGGGAAGTGTCATCAAACAGTGAAAAATTCACCGCCCACCCCACAAAGTACGCAAAAGGGCATATAAAGGCAAGCCGAGAGTTATTTCTCGTATTTTCATGTCACGACTTAAATAAGAGGCCACGAAGAACCCTGGACTTACCAGACAAGAGAGTTTCAGTCGTATTGGGGATCCTTCTGTGTCTAAAAGTACTCGGTGTCAGTATCTGAGGGAAATAGAAACAACAGTCAAACCTGTGTCGAAGTCTCCTTTGACGAGAAATCATTCAAAACAATATCATTCAAAATCGATTGAAATGTGCCGAGGAGAATATGAAGATTGACTTCTCTAAAGTTTTGTTCACAGACGAAACTCGAGCAACACATGATGGGCCATATAGATGGTGCAAAGGCTGGGTAATGAATGGGCAGAATCGCCCTCAGTGTTTGAGACGCCAACAAGGCGGTGGAGGCATAATGATCTGAGGTGGTATTATTGGAAACACATTAGTGGGCCCATGGAGAGTACCAGATGGCATCAAAATGACTACTGATGCATACATAGCGTTTATGAAAGAGCATCTTAAACCGTGGATGAAAAGGCAAAGAGTTGCCTTCAGAAGGGCCATTGTTTTTTTTATGCAAGATAATGCTCCCTCACACGCTACTCACAAGACTACTGAATATTTCAAACAGTTAGGCTTCGATGGACCTCGAAAAATGAAGTGGCCAGCAAATTCTCCTGATTTGAACCCAATCGAAAAGGTTTGGAGCATCATGAAGCGAAGACTGTACGCCAACGGACGACAATTCAGGAGCAACGCTGAGTTGTGGGAAGCAATTCTTGACATATCTCGCGGTATTACAGCAGATAACATCCTACAATTAACAAATTCTATGGATCGTCGACTTTTTCAAGTAATTTCAAAGCAGGGATATCACATTCTCTATTAATTTGTTTAAAACTGTTCCTTTGTTTGTATCTGTTATTATTTGTTTAATTATCTTATTTATTAGCTTCTTTTGATCATAAATATTCACGTTCAACATTAATAAACGTTTTGTTTACTCAATTCTGGGAATTTACTAAACCTTCCTAATAATTTGGCACGCTCAAATCACTATGCTGATAACAAATATGGTGCCAGTTTGTTTACTTTGCGCAGATCAGTACGAAAATTTCAGTACTTGTGCAGCTCAGTGTTGCCAACATTGTGTGAAAATCTTGTGTGAATTGATTGGACGGTTTTTGAAATATTAGAAAAGAAGTTATCTCAATAATAATTTGGAACGGAGTGTATAGGCTACACTGTTGAGTTTTCCATCAACTTTCACAATTGAACCAATACCAAAGCTACTAAATGCACCCTACACAATTACACCCCCCCTTGCGCAGCCTTTTTTACACATTTAGGATGGAATCCCTCCGTTGGGCTGCAGCTGGCAAAAGTTTTTCCATCCAATCCAAAGATGCAAAAGCGTGTTTCGTTACTCCAAAGAACCAGTTGTCGGCCATCCATTGAATATGACTTTTCGCGAAATTTAGTCTCTTGAGTCGATTCCTTTCTGAAATAATTTGCTTTTTTCTAGCAAGGATCCCGAATAATCCAAATACTTTTAGAGATTTTTAGAGAGTTTGTGGCATAAAACTAATGCCATTTTTATTAGAAAACTGTCAGCATTCGGGTAGCTTGCGAAAGCCTATGAATTCTTCTATCCTATGAATTCTTCTATGTTTTATTTTATTTTTTTCTTGGGGCTCCTGTTTTTGCCTATCCTTATATTGTCCAGTATCCGGGTAAAACTTTCAAGCCTAAATATAAGCCGATTTGCTGCTCTTTAACAGTTTGTTCATGTTCCTAACGGACATTTTTGATCTAGTCACTGGACTAAGACTACGACACTTTCCCATAGCGAATAAATTATATAACAATTCTCACTTATTACACTATATAATGCATTAATGACCAGCCATAGGATCACACATTAAGTAAATAATTTGCATAATACCCATGCGGTCTTAAACTCATTTTGCCGGCAAATTTGGATAATTTAAATTTATCCAACATTAAATTTTTTCATTTTGAAGAAAAATATACAATTTTTACATCATTTGAAAGAGAAATAAAATTCTGCATAAAACGTACACAATAAAACTAATTTATATTGTTTTATTAGAAATATATTCTGAAATGAATAAAACTTTAACCATCGTTCTTAAACTTATTTTCGCCAGTGTATGCTTAGAATATTCACTTTAGTCACTTTACTGCCGCTCAAAAGTTGAATCCTTGAGACTTTATTTTCAATAAATACTTTTACAATCAATGTTCAGATGTACTTTTCGTTATGGTCCCCAGACTTTATAAATTTATGCGCATTACTAGACTGGTGACGTGGTCTCAGTGGTTTATAATCGAGTTAGATGTAACTGTAACCGTAAGTTCTGTGCTAACAGTTTATTTTCTCGAGCTTCTCGCCAATGGAACTCTCTTCTGGCTCCTTATTTTCAATCAATTTTCAAAAATGTAAATACAATTTCAATCGTTATCTGCTGTGTTTCTAGTAACGCTTTGTGTCGTAGTGTCTTTAATGTCTTGCTTGTGGTGAATAAACAAAAACTAGGTACAGGAATTAAGGAAAATAATCCAGAATATGCCACCCACATGAACACATGCAGGCGCCCAGACACGCAAACGCATAACTTTTGGCCAGCTTGTAATTAGTCTGATTTCCCAGAATTCCAAAGTTCCTTGTTAAACAAGAAAGTTTTGAATTTTAGTTTCCCTATACTCTTTTCCAATTTTTGAATAAGTGGTTGAGTCTAAAAACGCAAAAGCAATATATTTTCTGTGTTTATATTCACCTTAAGATATATATATATATATATATATATATATATATATATATATATATATATATATATATATATATTATACCAATTTGTAATTGGTAGGGATTATTCCAAGGAGACATTAATCCATTGAGAGCTCAATGTAAGTTACATAGGAATATATGATTATGAATTAAGAAAACACCTTAAAAATCCGTATCGGTTGTAATTTATTTCATCAATATTGTTATGTTCATCTCTTCAGACCGAGTTTGGAATCACTCCATCCAGACTGATATACCGGGGTAAAAAGGAGAAAGGGAAAAGAAGAAAAAGAAAAAAGAAGAAAAGAAGAAAAATATAATATTGATAATAAAAAAATAAAAAATAGTTTAAAAAAATGCAGAAATAAAGAAGGAGGGAGAGAACAACAATTTTTCAAATAAATTCGTGTCATTTAGACAGCAATCATCATCACATAAAACAATAATCATCATATCAAACTAATAATAATAACAATAATAGCAATAATACCCAACATAAATAATATAATATAACATAATATAATAATATTATAAAATAATTATATAAATAAATGAATATATTTAGATAATTATAATAAACACATTTTCCAAAATAAAAAAAAAACTGATTAGAATCTAAGATAATACTAAGATATAAAATTATAAAATATTAAATAAAAATTAAAAAAAATATCAATGATATAGGCATCAGCAACATAATCACATAAATAATTATATATATCTACAGACCTATATATATACCTACAGACCTATATATATATATATATATATATATATATATATATATATATATATATATATATATATATATATATATATATGTCTGACAAGCAATATGACTACATATACGCATATGCTCATACGTATGAATACATGTACGCATATAAGTTTGTACCCATATCAACTAAGAATCAATATTTCACAGTTTTTAGGGAATTTTAAATTTGCTCTTATGTATACTTAAAAATAAAATCCATCCCTTTATTCAGCAATTGGTCAGCCTTTTTTATGTTTAATTTTTATGATCTTCTCCTGTATGCATAGATTGAATCGGTCCTGGAAGTTGCTGGGAGTTTGATAGTGACAGTGATAAATAAATTGAACATAGAATATGCTGAACTAAAGATAGTTTCATACAATACCATGAGTTGCTGCAAAACGAAAAAAATAACCTAAGAAAGGGCTGTATGATCTTAAGTAGATTCATAAGATGGAGCCATTCATATAGCTGTCATGCATGGCGCCAGATATGTTCAGAAATACGTAAACAGCAATCATTATAAAACCGGTTTCTCTGCTCAATAATAAAAATGGTTTACATTTATTCGAATCTTTTTTGTCGTGTGCCACTTTTTTTTTATTGGTGTGCGTCGTATGTCACTTCTGGACGTCGGCGATATGGCCCTCCACAACTTCCTGTTTTGGGGAGAAGAAATCCATTCTCGTTTACGAGTCTCTTTGCCTTCATTTTTATTTGTTCTTCGATATAAACTGATGAAAGGAAATCAATTAAGTAATATAAAATAGTTGTCATTGAATTACGTCGAATCACTCATAGAAAACAATCAAATCACTGGCCTTCGATCTCTATTTGCATTTTCTAGGACGAAAGAATCAAATTAGAAATAATGGACTCAGCCTTCTTCACTGATTTTCTTTCCCCTCGAAGCAACATTTTCAAATTTTATTCTTTTTTTTTCTGTTATCTCAGGAAACGGTCAAGTCAATCTGGACAGGAATTGGTGATACAAAATTAAACCACGATTCTCTCTGTCTCTCTGTCTCTCTCTCTCTCTCTCTCTTACTCTCTCTCTCCCCCACTTCTTCCACTTTCTTCTACAAGAAATGCTGAACAAGGGAGACATTTCCTGGAAAATTCTCAAATTTGAAACTTAATTAGTTTTGAAGCAAAAGTTAGAAATATTATACAGCGATTAAAATTTCATCAATACCGAGAATATTATTATTATTATTATTATTATTATTATTATTATTATTATTATTATTATTATTGTTTTTGTTGTTGTTGTTGTTGTTACGGCCCCTTGCCCATAATAACATAATGGACTATTCCATAAGTAATAAATACTGCGCCTCAAGAGGAAGCAGGGAGTTCAGTCCGAATTCGGGCGACCGGCTGATCGGTTGAACTCCCTGCCTTTGGGCGGGGAGGAACCCGAACGAGGCTACGCCGAAGGGCGGAGTCTCTTTCGGGGCGGTAAACTGACCCTGAACCCGTTTATACGGGTTCTAAGGGCATATATTTTGGCTGAGCCCATGGGCTCGGAGATCCCACGTTAAACCGGCCTTGTGCCGCATGATGCACTCGTGGGGGTGGGTGACTAAATACCGTTCAGTCTGAAGTTGGGCGTCCGGCTGACCGTCTGAACTCTCTGCCTTCGGGCGGGGAGGAACCCGAACGAGGCTACACCGAAGGGTGGAGTCTCCTTCGGGAAGGCAAACTGACGCTGAACCCTTTTATACGGGTTCAAATGGTATATTTTTGGCCGAGCCCACGGGCTCGGATATCCCACGTTAAACCGGCCTTGTGCCACATGATGCCCTCGTGACGGTGGTGGGGGGTCACTAATTACTGTTCAGTCTGAAGTTTGGAGTGACGTCCGTCAGAGGTCCGTTAGGAGTCCGTCATTCAGTCACAGCGAGCGAGTCAGTCAGTCGAGTCAAAGGCATTCCGAAACAGAGTCGCGTTCAGATAATTACTACAAGACATTGGAATAGTGATACTGGTCGAGACTACATTATTCTCTCTACTAAACCTGATTTTTCGTACTAACACTTTATACTTCTCTGTTTGTAATATATCTGTTTTATTCCATATCCGTGTTCGAGTTCTTCTTATTTGGTTCTACCTTGGACCATGGTAGAAGGACCTGGACCATAACAATTATTATTATTATTATTATTATTATTATTATTATTATTATTCCATGTACCGTTTCCTTTCAGACTATTTTTTCAGATTTTCCTTTTGAACTATGCTGTTCCTTCACAACTTGATTTTCTTTGCAGCTCATTACCCTTTACATTCAGCCATTATTTACGCAAGTTAGAGAAGTTAGCTACGCTTTCCTTAAGTTTCACCTGATTTTCCCCACTTTTCAAAATTATCCAGCCGTTTTTCCCTCGTTTAGTGTTCTAGAAATTCCAACTGTCTCTTCATGATATATTTTTTAAATTTTCCTTAATTTTTCCATCTCAGTATTTTTGAGGCAAGAAAAGCGTGAATCTACAAAATCATTTGTTGCCTCAAGTCTCCTTTCCTTTGAGAAATCTCCTTCATCCACTGCCATATAGTAGGAATGATAATTTACAGTTGATAATTAATATTTTCGTATTTGTTTTTCAATTAAATTTTCTTGTTTTCCATATTTTGTTTAGCTTTTGTGAGGCATATTTTGCTATTTCGATTCACCTTCGGAATTTTCTTTCATATTCATCGTTCTCTGTTAAAAAAAAAAAAGTTTTATTTATTTGATTTTTTTTATATCTGCAATACGGAGCTTGCATCCTTAAGCCTATCCACATGTATTACGTCTTCTTAAAGATAATGGCTAAACACCTTTTTACCGACTTTCTTTGGTAGCTTTTCTAGGAATTTTCATTTAATTTTGAATCATATAATCTAGACCCTTTCAAAGTAGAGGCTTATTGAATGTTCCATCGAAGTTAATGTTTACTGCTGTTGAATATCTTCAAATGATGCTATTCCTTTTATTTGGTGTTGTATTTTTTGCGACTCTCTAGCATCAATCAGTCCTCGATGTTCGATTAGAATAGTCCTTTCCAAGACTAACAGGTTCCCTTCGCTCGAAGCCAATTTTAAGCAGTTGAATTCTGTTTAGATATTTATGAACGAATCTTGCTGCAGGTAAAAAGTGGAAATTTCGAGTTTTTATTTTCTATGAAGGCATATTCTTCACTGTTTTTTTGTTATTTATATTTTGACCGATAGCTAGGCGCTTCTTACAGGCAATGCTCAAAAGACACGCAGCATGAGGTAAGATATTATTTCAAATATCTAATCAGTTGTTATCTTTACTATATTCAGCTGTGAAACTGAATTGTATATCACAACATTTTTTTTAATTATCCTATTAATGCATGCTATAAAACATAATTATCTTGTATTAATTAGAACTTTCTAAAAATCCATTATTAATTACAGGTTTTGAAAAGTAGGTTTCAATTATAGATTTATAAATATCCCATATTAAATATAGTTTTTCTACGACTTGTTAATGTTTCCCGCCCCATCATTTAGACGATGATAATATTTTTTAGAGTTGGATTAGCGTTATGCAAGGCCCGAGAGCCACTCTAGGTAGAGTGTTAGCGAGTAAGAGGCACAACTAATGCGGATATATCTGGAAGGTAACGGATGACCCTTGACGTGAACAAGTTAATATTATAGTGATCGGGGAAGCAACATCTTTTGAATAAGTTGCACAAGGCAGTAGTTCTTGAAAAAAAAGTTATATATCAGTATATTCATATCTACCTACCTCTCCCTATATATATATATATATATATATATACATACATACATACATATTATAAATTAATTGATTTAAAATATGTTTTTTTTCGCTACACAATTCTAACCATGTTTCAAAAATGGAAGCTGAAAGCTCCGAATTTAATTTTGCAAGATTTCAAACGGATTATATATCTTACTGTTCTTTCTTTTTATATATATACACACACACACACACACATACATGTGTGTGTTTGTGTGGGGGTGGGTGGGTGGTTGTGTGTGTGTGTATGTGCGTGTGTGTAAAATATATATTTATAGATAGATATGGAGAGAGATAGAATATGAACATCATACTGAAAATCATATAATCAAGTGAACTGATAATATACACACACACACACACACACACACACACATATATATATATATATATATATATATATATATATATATATATATATATATATATATGCAAATATATAGAAAATAGGAAAGAACTCGTTAGGTAAATAATCCAAAGTTCTTTAGTATTTTTGTTATTATTTTTAAAAAATAGTGCTCGATACAAAAGTAGAGCATAAATATAATTATTAAATATAATTGTCTATCCGTCTTATCCTCATCATACTCACTTCCATTTATCTCTTTTTATGTTCATATCACAAACCATATTCCGCAACCCACTATTATTCGTGAACTTTCAAGTTAGCTCTCTGCAGATTATTATATGGTGATAAGTAGTTGTTTATTTACAGTAATAGATAGATAGATAGATAGATAGATAGATAGATAGATAGATAGATAGATAATGTCATCTGAGATAAATTTTGTTGCTTTTAGTAAGGGATTACATCAGATTTCGTGAACTCATGTCACTTTTCTTATAACTATAGTGGAATCGTGATGATTGAAAAGTACAAGAAATGTGCAACATTTAAAAAAAAATATTTGTAAATGCGTGTAATTTACATTGATCCTGCTGGTTTCCATCCTTTTGCAGAATTGTATATTGAATAGAAAAGTACCAAACCTGAATAGGCAGTTCGGCTATTTAAATAAAAAAAAGGATGTTTCTCCATATGAAGAGAATCTCGCATATATATCTATATCTATATATCTATATATATATATATATATATATATATATATATATATATATATATATATATATATATATATATATATAAAATTTAAAAGACTTTATGTTTTCATAAAATTTGAAGGCAACGTTAAATGGAATTCAAATTTTTAAATCTGGGAATAAGAAAATATTAACCTAATAACATTATTTTGTTATGTTTTTTTTTTTTATCATGATACTCTGAATATTTACACTCGAAAAAAAAACTTCAAAAATAAATATATGGACGCGGTGCGTTGCGTCCGATTTTGCAAGCAATTTGAACAGGCTAAACACTTTTATTTCCATCATGTTCACCAATTTAATCCAAGTCGAATTCAATTGACTCACATCTAGCAGTTGACTACTTCTCCTTATACGCCGCCGGCAAATCTTGTATGTGTTGTTCTTGTCCTAAGTATTATCATTCATTGCCAAGCTTCATGTGATTATTCTATTCAGCAACTTTCCGTAGGTTACAACAGACTATTATGAAATTTGAAGTAATATTAAATGATATAAAATGTTCATAGAAGAAATATTGATTGGTAATTTTTCTCTGAAATACAGTATACGTATACATTGTCTTATCGACATACCATGTTCAATAATATTGAAAAAAATAATTCATTATAAGTGTTGTAGCATACCTACGTACGATAATGGGTATGTCCCCATTCACATAAATACAGTAGTAAATACTGCATTTTGGTCAGAAGATTCATTGTGCAATTCACTTGACTCACTTCTTGCAGTTGATTACTTCTTCTACTCGCCCCTAGTGAATCTTATATGTGTTGTTACGTGTCTTAAGCATTATCTCCCCTTACCCCATGTGATTATTCTATTTTATTTATGTGATAGGTTGGTGCAAAAATAATGACGTAATAATGTCGTTTTTTGACGTAATTTTAACGTTAAAAAACGATATTATTACGTCATTATTTTTGCACCAACCTAATAGTAACCTTCCCTAGGTTGCAAAAGATATGCTGAGAACTTTCCACAACTTAAATTCCCAAGATTTCAGTAACACAAGCACAACCACGTACAGACGCTCATATACGTAATTTATTTTCATTATCATTAGGATTTAATTGAAAATTATTGTAAATAGTACTTAAATTGCTTTATATTTATCAAATGCACAGTCAGTCATTTGTCATGCGTGATACATGCTTAGGATATCATGTATCTTTCGATACATGACTGATGAGGCAGATTTTTCCGCAGTAGGTTACCATTTCTTTCTGCGGTAGACCAGTTGCTATCCAAGGCTATAGAACCCGGTCTTTCCTACTATTTCCCTATAGCTTGTGGGGTGGGAGAAGAAGAGGATTCATACCTTTCCTAAGGGTATTAACACTGTCACATTATATGTCTTTTTTGCCTAGTGTCGCCGAAATACAAGGCCTAAGTGCCAATCAAGGTAGAATATTACAGAAAAAGATTGTGTATAGACGTAAGAGGAAAAATTAAGTGCAGATTATGGGGATATGTAGGATAACTATTGAAATTAGACGTGAAGAGAGTAAAATTGCAATGGTCGGAGAAATATCCACTCGGGAGTCAGTCAAACTAGTGGTTACTGCGAAGAATCTGTCTTAGCAGTACTTCCATGTTCCCATTGGAATACAGTGGTAATGGAAAAGAATCGACCCTGTGTCGGTAGCATCGAGTGAGCTAGCTTTAAAAGTGTGAACTGGTAAACCTAAAGAATGTAGCTCGTCTTAAACTGTTGACATGGAAAATAGAAATCGCATGGAGATAATATTTATCTGATTTTTCTAAATCTTCCCATGGGTGTCTTTAGATATAAAATTATCAGTTGAGTATGAGCGGCAAAAAAAAAAAAAAATAGTCTGAAATTTAAACGTTGAAAAGTTCATGAAATCCATATGAATTTACAGACTGTGTATAATAAAAAGAAGAAATATAGATAGGAATATGGTAAAAAAATAAATAACAAACAATACGTAGCAATCTCTTAAAATTCGAAAATACCTGAAGAATTTAATATGAAAAAGTGATAGGCAAAATATTATAGAATATAAAAATGCTATAAATATCAAACAATGTTGGCCTTAACAAAAGATATTGCTATTTTATCGTTTTGTATTTGCATAAAAATATAACTTTTACATTGCTGCCAGTTAAATCAAACAAATAAAAAAAATAAGCTACCCGAGATAAACTTTCTGTGGTATTCCGGAATACACGACTAATAAGAGTTAATAAAAGAAATGTTTATCGACCTAAGCTAAATTTTAAAAGTTTAAATTATTCGTAGATTACATGAAACTCATGGAACATGTTTCATATGGGTTTTGAATAAGCAACACAAACGGAAAACACAAACTTTGATGACACTGAGAAACATCCATATATAAGGCTTTGCAATATTCTAATAATTCATTATAAATACTTATATGATTTATCTGTCCATCTACTTACACACACATACGTACGCACGCACACGCACACACAAACACGCGCGTGCGCGTGTGTCTGTGTGATCAAAAGACACTATTTTGATGTATCACAACTCATTACTGTAGCTAGACGCTCGATTACATCAAGCCAGGATCGAAATCCAAATGATTAGGCATCAGTTTGTGATTTTTCACCAGAACTATCAGTCCCCGGCAGGGAGGAAGGTGAATTTTTTCGTGTTTATTTTAGAATAAACACCCCAGTGACTCAGAGTGCTCAATTCATAGAAGAGCTTTCGCGTCAGCAGTAGCAGTCACTGTTTAGAAGTTCGCGCCTTTCACTCTAAATTACTCGACCGATTTTTACTTTTTTTTGGGGGGGGGCTATATATATATATATATATATATATATATATATATATATATATAACAATATTTAATTTTGTATAATGTTATATATCAACAAATTTCATTTAGAAACATTATGATAGATTGGAGAAAGTGGTTTTTGAACCGTTGCATCCGTTAGTATTCTATCGGACTGGGCTTTGCTGATGTAACCACGTCTACACAAGCGTACGAAACGAGAGTCACTGGAAGTTTCAAAGTTTCTGAAAGAATACTTTTGAAATATTTTTAATTCTTTTTTCCGACATACGCATGAGATCTCCTAAAAGCATCTAGACAAAAAAACTCACCAACCTACAGAGCAGCAGCCACGGGAAATAAATCGGAAAACCTAATCTAATTTATCGGAAAATATTGATCACATTAGCATTGGTATTGGTAGTGATGTTTAGTTTGTGGTCCTTAAAGAATTTAGTTATGTTCTTTCTCATCAGTTCTTGTCTTGTTCTCAGTTTACGTAGAAGGAATTGTCCCGTCGTGTCTGCATATACCGTTGTTTTTTTTGTTTTTTTAAATATATCAGAAATAAATCTCAGTCTACATAGTAACTGTATCCATACAAATTCACATGCTTCTGCAGAATTATGTGCTCTCATGGATACGCAGAAGTCTGAGTTATCTTTCTTAATCCATAGATTTCCGTCGTGGCATAAAATTGGTTTCTGTGCCTTTCTTATGATATTTACTTCTTGGTCAGAAATACTTTTTAGGCGTTACATTTGACTTGAATAAGGGTATTTACAAACCATACATAAAGGATTCATACAACCCCATGTATGTCGACAGAAGATAAAACAGCCTTAAAATGATACTTGAAAATTTGCTCGAATCGGTACATTATATGCTATCAACCAACTCCATTAATATTTTAAAAATATATTCGACAATAATAAAGCTAGACATAACAAAGCACTAGAACACAGCAGCCATAATGTGAACTTGCAAGAAATGACAAAAAAAGATAAAAAAATAAGCTAAAAAAAGAGCATGTAATATACTATGGTTAAACAAGCCATTCCACGATATCGTCAAAACCAATATAAGTTGAATTTTCTTGAATTTATTTCACAAACATTTTAGACGTTCTTTTATACTAAAAAGATTTTGACAAAAATAATATTAAGGTAGTCTATAGCAGCACAAAAACATAGATAATATCCCAAC
Source organism: Acanthosepion lycidas (assembly GCA_963932145.1). Classification (NCBI taxonomy): domain Eukaryota; kingdom Metazoa; phylum Mollusca; class Cephalopoda; order Sepiida; family Sepiidae; genus Acanthosepion; species Acanthosepion lycidas. The sequence goes on along the minus strand of OZ010581.1, from coordinate 54,210,790 downwards.
ATGACAATAATGTATTAAACAAGCTCCCAGACATAACACTAAATAACAATCCTACTAAAAGTCAATGTCACTGGCGTAAAAACGTAACCTGCCCATTTCATATTCAGCGTATGACTGAAAGCATAATATACAGTTCTAGGATCAATTCAGACGATAATGTTAAATATTAATTTTGACACACCGTGATCAGCTGGAAATCGTGTTTTTATCACCACACTGAGCAATATCAAATAGAAAAAAATCACAACACTACAAGAACTTTGTATTAAAACACTTTATTAACCCTAACCTGTTTGACACAAGATCCTAATTGATGTCTACATGAATCATAAATCCAAGCACCTGCTCAAACAAATTGATACCGAGTAAAACAGATTATGAAATAGAATCTACGAATATCAATATAATATGCAAGAAATATTAATATTCTTATAACATTATTATGTATCTATACACACATATAATCCAATATTACTGTACTCAATTAATTTATAACTGGTGTATATATAACTAGCACGGACTACCCGGCTTTGCCCGGGTATCAAATATGTTGAACCTACCTAGCAATTCCACTTCTTTACCTTGTTACTACCTCCCAGGACATGGAGCAGAGGTTGGATTTTAAGAGGCAAAAATATTTGGTGGGATTTGCTTGTTAAGCAGACAAACGGTTTTTTCTAGTGGAAGAGTAGAAACAAGTAATAAGCATTTGTCATCCTCGAATCACTTTTAAATTACATATGAGATTACAGCAAAGCCTTTAGATACACGATGATTGATGTTTTTCCTCCTGGTGCTAAGATGTACTGCCGATTCTACCCTCGAACCTCCTTCATAAAACTTCCCATGACTAAAGCAATGTGAAGTTAGGTTGAGACCAACAACTGCCTGCGCTTGTCCTTGGGACTTAGTAATAGTCATGCCGAAACACATTCTAACTGGAATTTGAAGCCTTTTACATTCACTTGTAGAATCTGATGGAATAAAGGATTTTCTAGAAATGAAAGTCAGTTCTCCTTTTGCTCTACCACTTAGTATGACAGCTTTTATGATATGAGGTTGTATGCATTTCACACAGTCTTGCTCCGTTACATAATCTTCGACCATTCCGGAGCAACATATTAGCGCATTCAACTTTTAGGCTTAACTTGTGTTTTGTCATACCAGACAATATAAGGAATTAAAAAATTATGCAGGGTATCTCACAGCCTGTTCATCATCCAAAGTTGAATCCACAGAATAGAAAGGTTTTTCCTTACCTGGAATTTCATTTAGCAGTTGTTGATTGATAACATGCACCAATTCGTTTTTAGATGCTAGAATTGCTCTCTCAGCCATTACCGATTCACGTGCTTTTCTGCTAATTTTGAGTACACATTGTTCCTCAGTTCTTCAATTGATAAACACTTGGTGCTAATCTTGAAGGAATTACAATATTTTCATGGTTACTCTTCAATCCTGACATCTCCTATTCCCAGTAGTAAAGATGTGAACACACCAGCCACTGGGCCTCTTTCAAGATAGGTTCTCATGTAAGTATTTCATATTACTGTCTTGATGTCCTTCCGCAAATATGATAATTTAGTGCAAGCGTTGTGTTCTTCAGCGGGCTTTCCACGTGGAACAACTGGAAGTGTTTGTCGGAAGTCACCTGATAATAAAAGCATAATGTCACATCTCTTTAGATTACATAATGTTTAGCTTTTTTTATATGCCTTTTTACATTCATCCCCTAAAATCAATGAACAGTTCTGGAAAACTTTTGCGGAATCTGATCCCCTGTGTATTTGGCAAATTGGATTATCGTACCTGGTGACGAAAAACGGCAATTTAAATGCTGAATATGCTTTTCTACCACCAGGAATAGAATGGCTACACTGCCAGATGGAGCTACGGCCACAAATACCTCGCATACTAATCTCACTTTAGCAATAATCAACTTAGTAACAAATGTTTTTCCTATACCTCATGGTGTATCAAAAATATTAAACCACCTTGCTCTTTATTTTTACACAGTCAAATATGGCATGATACACATGTCTCTGATCATTACTGAATTGTGTGGGACAATCGTGAACAAATTCTTATTTCTGATGTGACTGGTAGCTAATTCCCGAATCTTGGCAATGTTGATAGGATGTTTAGAAATTCAATCGAGTCAAGAACCAAGTTCGTAAGAGTTCTGCCATTAAATGAGACGCGATATATTTGAGCCATAAGAAGATGTAGTAGAAAAACTGTATATCGACTCGAGGATATTTTCTGCATTCACGAAGAAGAAAATCATCGATTAAGGATTCTTTGTGTGCATCCCAAAATGGTTTTGAATCTGACACTGCATATGTAGTCAACATGATGGCAAACAAATGTCTCAGTTTACTTGGGGATTCCGATATAGATGATTCCTGTAATGTAGCATCCCCTGGTTATCAATCCCAGGGAGTCCATGGCCAATGAATGCAACAGTGAAATGTTTTAGAAGTTACCATTTAAACTTTCCAGGTCATTAAAGAACTGTGGTCCTCTAACACAATGTAAAAGAAGTCTGAATCAGAAGCATTCAAATTGATTTAGATGCACTGCGTACACCCTACCCTAACTTTCAGCTTTTCTTATGACCTGTTAGCCTGCAACTAGTTTCCATTGTGCTCATCTTTTGAAGACGTTGACATTAGTATCCCATATGTAATATTCGGAACTTCAACATACAAAAGGGATCTTTCAAAATCATCATTTCAACACAATGGGAAGAAAGCGATCAGATCGTGGATATGTAATTCCATGTGGGTCCTTACTTTGTCTAAAGTATATCCTCTGGCCATTTTTTTGATGGACTCACAGTTCAATAAATGGTGGAGGATATGCATGTATGTGGAGGGTAAGTATTCTCCAAATGGCTTCATTGGTTGATATATATCGCACAGTTTCTTAACTTCATCGTGATCATTCCTCTCAATTGTGATGACAACTTCGTCACTTCCATTATTTACATATTTACAAATGTATTTAATAGATTTCACACTATTACAATATCCGAAATTGATATGGGCATTAAAAATCTTACAACGGAGACTATTGTATGGCACAGTTCAACGGTTGTCCATCGTAACTGATTTATTTCCATGTAGGGTAATTGTTACCTCAAAGCTTCCAGCCTCAGTAGATTCTCTGCGATAATGTGGGTAGCCATTACTATCGGACTGAGTTTCATTTAATAACTTGCAGCATTTTCCATCGTTTATGCATGTTGAATGTCTGTTTATATTTCCATACTAACTATGAACCATGTGATATCGAATGTTATGTAAAACTAGTTTAACCACAGGGATTGGAATTTCTGCATTTATAACAGAGTCAATGTCCGAGGCTCAGAGCTTATCTACAATACCAGTGTCGCCACTTCTGATTTGCAACGTTTCAATGAATCGTAGAAATAAACATCCAAAATTTGCGGTCTACACCCTAAATAGAAGCTGATGAAAGATTACAAAAGAATTATTAAAAATATCTTCGCCAACACGTGTAGAATGGCGTTAAACATACAGTATGTTGGATTGTCAGATAAGTTCGTTCGTTTTTTCCAGTGCTGCGTGAATTAACACAAAACATTAGTTTTGTAATATTGTATGTATACATGCATGCATACATACATACATACAGACACACACGCACACACATACACACATATATATTAGTTTTAACTTAATAACAATATCACCTAACCGGATTAAAGTATTGGAGAATTTTAGACAATTTATAATATTATAAATTAATATTTTATTTACAATTTTATAAAATGAAAACTATTATTGTAAAAATTCATTATTCATTGGAAAAACATCTTTAGACTCACGTCACCTAATTTTATTTATAAAAAGTAATTAAAACTTTCCAAATTAAATAATATCATGCTTTTATTGTATTATTTGTTTCACGATTCAGAGCAGAATTTAGCTGACTAAAATAAAATTGATGATATAAATTCTTCAATGAGTCCTGCTTGTCACTAATAAAATAGATTTCGAGAATTCAATTTAATTTCTCATAAAAACACTAATCGTAAATATTACGTCGACCCCTGAAGTAAAAAAAAAAACTAACCAAAATGTCGAACATGCTAGAAAGGATTAAAAAATTAATAACATAATAAAAACATTCTTTAGTTTTTCTTCTTAATAATAACATAAACATTTTGCGGATAAAACTTTGATTTTATTAAAGCTTGTGGCCTTTATTCACCATACTCTGCTGTTTTTTTTGTTTTTTTCGGCGAGCAACTGGAAGTAACTACAGGGTGGTCTGAAAGTCTTGACACACCCTACCAAAAAGTAATACGTACTGTAGGAGAACAAGTAACACATTAATAGAATTCACATGTACTGGATTCATTTTATTCACTTTCACTTACGCTGTCACACAGCGAGAGATTCTGTATGAACACCATCATTTTCGTGGCACAAAATGATGCCGTACTTTATCCTGTGGGATATTTCATGAATCTGCGCTTTGCTGATGTTGCAACCCCTCTCCGAAAGGTGTACTTCAACTGATAGGTACTCTCGTATAGTTCACGGGAAACTCTATATAGTGTTGTCTGATATAGAAAATTATATTATATAGGGGAAGAAGACTTTCTGACCATCCTGTACTTTCTTGCTATATGTGTAAATAAAAGCATGCAAAAACCTAAGGGATGTTTCTAATAAAATTAATATAGAATTATTCAGACTTAAAAAAAAAAGGAAAGAAAAAACATACAGGGTGCAGTAAAAAGTCATCTGACATATACCTGCAACATGATTTGTCATCCATTCGTAGCATGGTGACGTCATCTAGCTATCTTACCACTATATGGGAACTATTTCTGAGAGGTATATTTCAATTTTCCATTTATTTTGATTAGCATATCTCCTCTCTCTCTCTTTCTCTCTCTTTCTATCTATCTATCTATCTATCTATCTATCTATCTATCTATCTTTATATATATATATATATATATATATATATATATATATATATATATTCTGGTGCGTTTTACTAGAAAATATATTGTTTATCACCATACATTATTACAGAAATACTTATTTGCTTATAAAGTGTAAGAGAAAACCCGGATATAAGAGAGATTTTCTCTGGTCCCAAATTAGAGCCATATTTAAAACGAAATAGACCAAACCCGGATATAAGAGAAACCCGGTTATAAGAGACTTCTTCTCCAGTCCAGGCAACTCTCTTATATCCGGGTTACACTGTAAAGATGAAAAAAATATGAATAATAAACTGAATAATAGTCACTTGTAAATACAGTTCTGACTTTAACCAATGGTCGAACTAACAAAAAAAACTATATGACTCGTAACAATTATGAAAGAGATAATTTATTTTGTGAATGCGAAAATACTACTAGATTGGCAACTAGGTCCCTCCATTTTACTGTTCAGCTAGTTAGATGCTACCCTCAGTTCTATTCTAATAGTTTATTTTCCAGTTATTCCCGCCTATGGCGCTCCATTCCATTTCTTGCTTCCTTGTAACAACATTCGAAAACTAAAAGCCACGTCCATCACTATCTTCTGATCATTGTTGTTCGTTTCTTGACTTCTCCACACTGACGTCTTATCATTCTCTCACTTCCTGTAAGTCCCTGCGTCGTAGTAGCATTATCGCCTTGCTTGGATGAAATGATTAAAACAGAAACAACCTACAATTTTATATCCGCAACATTTAGACAGCATTATTCTTTTCGTGTGTGTATGTTTGTATGCGAGTGTGTATGCGCGCATGCGAGTGTGTATGCGCGCATGCGCGTGTGGATAGAAAATCCGCCTCATGGCCACGCCAGATATCTTGCAACTGCTTATCACTGGGCAATGTTGCTTTGGGCAATGCTGTGCATGCTGCATCCGACCTTAAAACTCGCAGTGGCATTACTGAAAACTTGCTAGCTTATAGATTTTTTTTCTCAGTCCAAGTTCGATGGCGAGGCAGCGACAAGTATAGGCATGATAGGCTTCAAGTTCGTAGCTGCTTACCTGCTCATTTGGGGGCATATTATCCTCAGTTCATATTCATGGAGACAAGGGTGGCTTTTGGTTCTTCCTGAGGTGTCTGAGCACCCGTTTTAAGGAGAGCACTGATCACCAGAAGATTCCTGGCAGGGTCGAGATAAAGTAACCCAAACATTGCCTGTTTCCTTCATATGGTCATTTTAGCGCGGCTGACGGATGTCCATTTGGAGTTCGAACAAAATTAAAAAAAAGAAAACTAATGATGAAACTGAAACTATCTTGTTGGAACGTACGGGCTCTCGTAGATAATTATGTGAGATCTGCTCCTCAACGCAGAATAGCTCTGGTGTATAGGGAGCTAGGGAGATATACTACAGCTGCTCTCAACTTGAAGAAGTTGGAGGTGGTTACAATTTCTTCTGGAAGAGAAAGTCTGCTGAGGAGAATAGAGCAGCTCGTGTGGGTTTTGCTGGAAGTAGCATACTTTTACCAAGACTTGCTGAACTTCCTAAAGGGGTCAGAGATCATTTAATGACCCTTGGCCTACATCCCAATGAATCTCAATACTCTACAGACATTAGTGTCTACGCTCGAACAATAGCCAGTACAGTACATTTTAAGATTCAATTCTATGAATTTTTGAATATATTCTACATGATTCAAATGATGACAACATTGTCCATCTTTGTGAGTTCAGCTCACGAGTTGGTACAGATCAGCATGCCCGGGGTATTTTGGGGAAATATCGCACCGAGAAAATCAACAACAGTGGTTTAATGCTTCTTGAACTCTGTACTTTCATCTTTTTATATCCAGCATTCAATTCAAGCACAAGGGTGATCATGTTACTAGGTGGATGCATCCACTTTCACATTAATAATATCTCATTGATTATGTCATCATCCACAAGAGAGATATGCAGGATGTTCATATTGTTCGAGACTGGTTTGATGGAAATCATGATGCTATCAAGGAGATCATTGAACGGAAGAATCAGAGCCAAAGTTCGATGTTGTAAAATGGTCGGTCTAAAGAACACAGTAAACTGTGGATGCAGTGTAAAGCTGCAAAAGCAGAAGCTCAATGTGCTCTTTGAACTATGCAGGGAAAATGGTGGACTGAGCTAGCAGTTGAAATACAGAATGCAGCGAATTCAAATAATGCCAAGCAGATGTAATAATTGATGAAAAAAGTATTTGGACCCAGGCCCACCAAGATTGCTACTCTCAGGAGAGAAGACGGCAATAATTTCCTCACAGACATGGATGGCATTGCCAAGAGGTAGAAGAAACACTTTGATGGACTACAGAATAGGCCTTCAAATATGGACCCTAAGGTTCTCGAAAAAAGGTCTATAAGTGGTAGAACTTGAGAGCCAAACATCGCTGGGCGAGGTTCTGCGTGACATGGAGGGACTCAACATAGGCAGAGATGTTGTTGTTGACGTCCTTCCTGCTCAAATATTCCGTTACGGTGGAACACATTTAAGTCAACTTATACATGGTCTTATTGCAAAGATTTGGAGAGATGGAGAAGTGCCAAAAGATTGGAGGGATGAAACAATGATACCTATACAAAAGGGGAAAGGTGCCCGGGAATTATGTGGTAATTATAGAGGGATTGCCCTCCTTTATTCGGCAGGTAAGATCTTAGCCTCTGTTCTCCTATTAAGATTAAACCAGAAAATATTTGACAATATACTGAGTCACGCCGACATAGACGGTCCGGAGGTATAATTTTCGCAACACGGCCTATCCAGGAAAAGTGCTGTGAACAACAGTTGTAACTTTATCAAATATTTGTAGATCTGTGGAAGGCTTTTGACACTGCTCTTTGAAAAATAATCTTAAAATTGATTAGTCCCCCTCCCCTATTTTCTCAAGAGTCTGAGGTCATCTCATTATGGTAAGGAAGCCTGTGTCAGATTTAGCGGATTGCTTACAGGGCCCATCAAGGTTGAAAATGGAGTCAAACAGGGAGATCTTCTGGATCTTACACTGGTTTCTATCTAATTTGCTTTATGCATTCGGGAACTGTTATGATGGTATTATGATAAGGCAAAAATCAACTGGAAAGCTTTTCAACATACGTAAATTTGCAGCAAAGACAAATTCCTGTTTTAGTTTAGTGCGCTGTCTTCTCTATGCTGATGACTGTGAAATGGTCCCACACAATTCAGCTTGGACAGGAGTTCATGGATTGAATATCATGGTCATGTAAGTGTTTTGGGTCTTCTATAAGCCTTGTCAAGTAATTTGTATACTTTTGTAGCATCTTCAACCGTCACTGATCTCTTGATGATGGGATAGCGATGCGGATTAAGAAGGCCTCCGATGCTTTTGCACCACTCAATTTCCTAGTCTGGAGTCGGAAAGGCATGAAAAATATATAAAACTTGCGTTATGTCATCTCCGCTAAATTCATGTGAGATATGGGGAGTCTATCGCAGACATCTGAAGATACTAGAACGTTTTCATCAACGATGCCTTCGGTCTGTGCTTGAAATCCACTGGTTGTCTCACACTCTTAATACTGTTGCGTTACATACGGCCAATTCACTCTCTGTGGAAGCAATTATACACAAATACAGATTGCGAAGGAGAAGCCATGTTATTCGTATGGCAAATGACAGAATGCCAAAACAATATATGTGAATTGGAAATGGGATAAGACCGCAGCACAAAAAAAAATTCGTTACAAAGTTTGCGTTAAAGAGTCACTATACAAGAGCAATATTGGTCTGGATAACCAGAAAGCTGAAGACCGGGTTTCTTGGAGAGCTGCTATTACACATGGCGTCAAGATCTTCCGTGAGTCATCACGAAAATATGCAGAACTGAAGAGAGGATTTCGGAAGTGATCCATGAATTGCTATAAGGTGCCAAACTGGCCAGGTGTCCAATGCAATCGGATATGTCTGTCCAGGGCAGATCTGCTCAGTTATCAGAAATCACACCAACACACTATTACACCTGACGATTTCGTAATGGCATGCTTTGAATGTCCGACCTGACAAGACATATAAACAGACAAATTAGAAGTGAGGATGATCAAAGTCGACTTCCACCACCCGGAGAAGATTTTATATGCAACATATGTAAAAAGAAATGAGCCACTATCATTCACACAAACAATGAATTTAGTGTTGTGGGGTAGTTTAACTGATGAACTCTACATGTCAGTGAGGCTCATACACGCTTTGTGAGTCGACAGCCACTATATATATATATATATATATATATATATATATATATATGTGTGTGTGAGTGTGTGTGTGTGTGTGTGTGTGTGTGTGTGTATGCAAGTCACTAGCGGGAATGGTTTGTCGTATACGAAAGAAACAGAAAAACAGGTTGTAATAATCAGATTGACGGATCCTCATATGTTGAAATCGACCGGAGCGTCTATCATATACAGTGTATGATGGATAAATTGTCGACGAACTTAAGCAAAAATGAAAATAACATTGGCATCTTAAATTAAAAGCGGTATTTGCCAAAATTCCACAGAAATATCATGAAATACTAAGGAGTAAATCAATTGAATAAGATCACTATTGTCTTCCAGCAAGACAACCAGATGACTTCGAAATCTTCTGCATCTCTTCCGCACGGTCTCCTTGTTTAAGTTGATGAATTCTGCTTTCAATTCAACTAAGGTGTTACAAAATAATTTTTCAGTCTCCCTCTCATGTGCGCCCCGGATAATAATTAAGGGGTTGTTGATATAGGCTTCCGTATGGATGGAGCCATAACGTCGCCATCACTACTGATCACTCCATAAACCTACATACTCACCATTAGATGCATCTAGATCTTTCCGGATGCTCTGTACTATCCTCAGATTGATACCCAAATTACTCTGAAATGTTCGTAATATTCATTCCAGCGCGAATGTCAAGCATTAAAACATGTTGTTTCCAAATTTCTAGCGTAGTGAATTGCATCGTTGTGCTCTTTTTCTTACAGAGATTGCCCAACCGACAATACTGTGCAGTGAGGTCGACAAAATCAAAAACACTCAAAGCGCATGAGAGAAATAAAAAAAATATGAAATTCCGATAATTTACTAATTGAACAATCTACATCTGTCTCTCATTCACTCTATAATTTAAATAAAAACAGACCACTTTAAGTTTCCAGGTGAGATTTTATCCTCCTTAGGTTTACCCATACGGATTACCTAGTTTGTCAGAGATGTTATCCTCCTTAGGTTTACCCATACGAATTACCTAGTTTTTCATAAGATTTTATCCTCCTTAGGTTTACCCATACGGATTACCGAGTTTGTCAGAGATGTTATCCTCCTTAGGTTTACCCATACGAATTACCTAGTTTTTCATAAGATTTTATCCTCCTTAGGTTTACCCATACGGATTACCGAGTTTGTCAGAGATGTTATCCTCCTTAGGTTTACCCATACGAATTACCTAGTTTTTCATAAGATTTTATCCTCCTTAGGTTTACCCATACGGATTACCTAGTTTTTCATAAACTAACTATATATATATATATATATATATATATATATATATATATATATATATATATGTAAGTATGTATGTATGTATGTATGTATGTATATATATATATATGAATTCGTCATGACTCCTTTTCTAAATTTCACTATTAATAAGCTGAACGCCTGGAGCATATTACTTTTACTTTTCATTCAAAATGAACTTACACCCACACACACATAGGTGTATGTATGTATGTATGTATAGTGTCTGCCTGTGTTTCTGTGAACATGAAATAAAGAGCTCTGTAAAAAACGAACTTGGTAGATCTACACTTTCAATGAAGCACTTCTGCTTCGTACATTCTTTCATGTCTGACATTTTCCAAGACTTCCTCTTGTCAACTATTTGTCACAAGATACAGATGTATGCTTTATTGAATGAAAGACTCATCCTCTCATTTCCTATTCCCAACATCTCTCTCTGTCATCGTATCCCAATAACATTAAATAGGACTCCTTACTCTTGCGTTGACTCACCTTAAAGTTAAATATTGTAATTTGAACTCAAATGGTAATAAATTTGCACGAGAGAAATATTTCGATATGACTATTGGTTAAAAATTGCATATTAGATCGTCGATGTGTACTTCACCATGATGTAAATACTAACAATATTCTCTCTCTGTTATTTAAATATTACAGAGTACCCACTACTGATGCGTCACACTTGCGCCCTCGTCCCACATCTAAGCTACGCTCGGTAAATTTCTATTAGGTCTTAAATAAAGATCGGACTGTGTCAATACAGATACCAGTTTGTAATTCTCGTTTTCGTTCTTTATCTTCTCTTCTCGGCAATTTCGATTTAAATGGCATATCGCCTACTTGATTTACTTTTTTATTACATCACAACGATGAATGTTTCGACTAGATATGTTTTAGCTTGCGTGTCGCTTGACAGAAGAAACATCGATGCAACTGTCATATAGAGGCACCCACTCACACAAATGTACACACGTACGCGCACACACACATATACACACATGCATACGCACGCTCGTACACACAGATACACGCAAAGACACACACACATATAGTGTCTTAAATTTATATAATTATTAACAAAAATCATATTTTAAAATAATAAAACTAAAATAGATGGTTTTCAATTGGATGGGTAAATCTTGCATAAGTATGTTACACACACACACACGTGTGTGTGAGTGTTTGTGTCTGTGCCTGAGAGAGAGAGAGAGAGAGAGAGAGAGAGAGAGAGAGAGAAAGCATGTGTATGAGCGAGAAGTCTAGATGTGTGATACCGTGTATATACATCTAGCTCATGAAGTTTACAAATATTTCGCTAGTTATATGATCAGGAGTGACATATATATATATATATATATATATATATATATATATATATATATGTGTGTGTGTGTGTGTGTGTGTGTGTGTGTGTGTGTGTGCACATTTAGAGACAAGTGTTTTCTGGTTTGAAAAATAATCTGATTCGTCAGAAATGTTTTTCAAAATCCAATGATTAGAAAGTTAATGGAAACATTCTGCTGCTTAACTCGGTCATAGGTAAAAAGGAATATATCGGAAGAGAAAGAAAACAAATTTATCCATGAATAAATCAGTGTATATATGTAGTTGTCATAACATTATTGTCTTATTAGAATACAATCGATACCAGAAAAATATGTGGGAAAATCTGAATAAGCCTTTCACTACGGAATTAATGATTATAGGAATCGGATTAATCCGCTCCCCACGAAAGATTATTACCATTAGTACAACTTATCCGTCTAGGAAAACGGAATTTGAATAGCCATGCAAAATTCATTATCAGTGAACGACTAGGAATATATACAAAATACTAGAACAGAAAGACAAATAGATTTTGCGCCTAAAATCACTTTGTCGAAATAGATTTAACAACAGACTAAGCAACATAGACAGAATTAACATATAATAATATATATCAACCCCCACCGATATTTCTCAACCAGACTTAACAGACATGCTTGCAGATGTGTTGGGATGGGCCACATACACACAGACACTCAAACATACACAGATCCACATATCACACAACCACAGAAACATACACATAGCAGACATATCCCCGAATAAAGCTTTCAGATTGGTTAAGATGGTAAATACTCATGAATCTCTCACGCTCTCCTTAAAAGGGCTGCAAAGAGGCCTTTTCAACAATAGAAAGACTGAACAAAAACTAACCAGAAATGAAAACTACAGGCACTTTCATCAGTGACAGACATAAACTTCTGTAGTTCACTGATACTAAGAAGAAGGATTTTTCTCGCCTGATAATGGATATGCTGCCGAAACTAGTCGAAGAACCTTATATACATAATCAAAGAAAAGTACTGATTTTTCGCAGTGCGTCTGAAATTTTATTTATTTTCATTTTTTTATTGTTCTCGACGCAAAGACACTCACACGCATGCATATATATATATATATATATATATATATATATATATATATATACTGTTTCGCAGCTACTCAGTGTGGCTAGACGTCCGATTGCTTCAAGCCGGGATGGAAACCCGTCTGATTTGACATTGTCAAACGGCAGAAAGGAAAGTAATTTTAACGTTTTTTTTTCTAAACGAAATAATACAGTGTGTCTCTCTCTCTCTCTCTCTCTCTCTCTCTCTCTCTCTCTCTCTCTATATATATATATATATATATATATATATATATATATATATATATATATATTATTTTTGAATTTGTAGGTCTGATGAATTGGATCGTATTTACCATTGCAATGGAATAAATTATGACCATGGAATATTAGTGTTTAAGCCTTTTTATTATATCCTTACTCTGTCCTGGACATTGAGTTCTACCTGGATTCTATCCTTTTGGAAATTTTTTATCCAAAAACATATATATGTATGTGTATGCATGTATGTATATATATTTATATATTTTGCATATGTATGTGTATATTTACCACTAATATTATATATATATATATATATATATATATATATATATATATATATATATATATATATATATATACGTCCTGGGTATGACGATAAACTACATCCGCGTCCTGGGTATGACGATAAACTACGTCCAACAACAAAGGTTCAGATAATGTTTTCGGAAAAAATAATGTAGCCAGCTATATAATTTTTGGGAAACATAATGTTGCCAGCTATACGTTTTTTGAGAAAAATAATATTGCCAGCTATCCTTTTTTGGGGAAAAAATAATGTTGCCAGCTATACGTTTTTGGGGAAAAATAATGTTGCCAGCTATATGTTTTTTGGAAAAAATAATGTTACCACCTATATGTTTTTGGGAAAAAAATGTTGCCAGCTATGTGTTTTTGAAACAATGATGTTGCCAGGTATAGGTTTTTTGGAAAGAATAATGTTTCCAGCTATACGTTTTTTTTTTTTAAATAATGTTGCCAGCTATATGTTTAATAGTATTATATATATATATATATATATATATATATATATATATATATATATATATATATATATATATACCTTGATTTGGCATTAAATGAACCACAGTGGTTGATATGCCATAAAACCCAACTAACCAATATAAAATGCGTTATCAGTTGAAAATCTAATTTTCTTTTCACAAATTTCGGGAACGAGTTATCAATTTCCGAGAATATTCCATACATACTGGGTCTTGTTCTTTCTTCTGTTTGATGTATCCTTCGGATTCTTGGAAACTGCATCCAACACATAATCGGGCACAATTGTAGTAAAATAAATGTCCGAATATTTGCTTATTTCTTACACAGAGTCATTAGAATGTCTAAATAGTGTGAGATATAAAATTCCATAAGGACCTTATTAATCTATTATTTTTTACCTGCAGTTTTCTGGATTCGATATAGATTTTAGCAGTAACTTCAAAAGCTATAAGAAATGTGTATTTAGTCTACACTGTGGGAATTTTTTTCTTTTTATTCAATTTATTGCTTCCTCCGTCCACTTTGAATTTAAAAACGTTAAAAAGATTATGTTCTTTATGAATAGACATTCCTACTGCCTTAGGAAGATCGCCCTCTAGTAAGCATGAACGATATTATGAGGGGCAGTATTCTTCGAATATGCCAATAACCGGCGAAGTATACAAACTATCACATCGAAACCAAGGAAACGTTTTTATTGAACCAAAGAAACACCGGGGGAAAACGGCCAATCAAATTCGATATTATAGGAATTGATCATTTTGGGTGCAGATAGGAAAAATAAATCATTTCATTGTTTCTCGATGAGAAACAGGAAGTTGGCGGCAAAACAAAACTTAATATCGGACTGAAAAATTGTTTGTTTGTTTTTGTTTGTTTTTTTCGGATAAACATATAATTGATAATTTTCCAATAAGGAGACAATATGTGAGATTCCAACAAAGTATGGACATTCGTATAATCATTTAGCAGAATAGTCTGATGAAACCAAAATTGCAATATTTAGACATAATGACGATGTGTCGCATGTTTGGTAGATTATTTGGAGAGACTCATCTGCTGTTTATTACTCAAGCAATGAAGTGACGTTCCGAGGCTGTTCCCCAGCAAACATTCTTGGGTGCTTAGATAAACTTAATGGAATAAAACACGGCCAATATATTGATACTTCTATCTACAACCTGAAATATTATACAACGAAAATGATTCTTGGGTGTAGTTAGAACTATATGCAAGGCAATGATCATTACTATACTTCAAATTTAATCTAAACATATTTGGTAATATGTAAGATCGATGTTTTACTATGGCCAACTCAAGTGTTTAATCACAAATAGAAAACGTTTCGAAACAGATAAAGTGAGGCTAAAGTAAATGAAACCGAAGAATCTGCAACGATTAGGGGCTATTTATAAATAGGAGTTGACAAATATTTCAACATAAGTGTAAAAACATGATAAAGAATTAAAAAATTACTGAAATATTTTCAGTTCATCTGTTCTCTGTTAATTAAATGTGCGAATGTTTTTTCTTATGTTTTACATAATTATTTATATTACTATTATTATTATTATTATTATTATTATTATTTCTAATTATATAAATTATTATTTTTACATGATTATTTCGATTATTACCATTATTTTTAATATTTCGATTATTTTTACATGATCATTTTGATTATTATTATTATTATTATTATTATTATTATTATTTCTAATTATATAAATTATTATTTTTACATGATCATTTCGATTATTACCATTATTTTTAATATTTCGATTATTTTTACATGAACATTTTGATTATTATTATTATTATTATTATTATTATTATTATTATTATTATTATTATTATTTCTAATTATATAAATTAGTATTTTTACATGATTATTTCGATTATTACCATTATTTTTATTATTTAGATTATTTTTATATGATCATTTTGATTATTATAATTATTATTATTATTATTATTATTATTATTATTTTGTTTCAATTATTATTTTTACACGATTATTTCTATTATCATTATTTTTATTATTTAGATTATTTTTACATGATCATTTTGATTATTATTATTTTTTTTAATTGTATCAATTACTATTTTTCCATGATTATTTCGATTATTATTATCATTTTTAAATATTTCGATTATTATTAATTTTTTTACGTGCTTATTTCTATTATTATTATTATTATTATTATTATTATTATTATTATTATTATTATTATTACAACAAATTGAAAAGTATGTAAGCAAAATTTAAATATTTAACATTTTTGGTTGGATGCAAAACATTTGTTATAAATATTTGTTTTATTTAATATGTGTTATACCGGAACATACCTATTCTATTGTTAATAGACTCTCCCACATATAATAAGTAGTAGTAGTAGTCTCCAGGGAACTCAGTGAGTTGGTCTGAGTTCAGTCTGAAGTCGGACGACCGGTTGAACTCTCTGCCTTCTGGCGGGAGGAACCCGAACGAGGCTACGCCGAAGGGCGGAGTCTCTTTCGGGGAGGTAAACTGACCCTGAACCCGTTTATACGGATTCAAGGGGCATATTTTTAGCCAAGCCCATGGGCTCGGAGATCCCACGTTAAACCGGCATTGTGCCACATGATGCCCTCATGGGGGGGTGACTAAATACCGCTCAGTGAGTTTGATATGTCTTCAGTTTGTAGTCGGACGACCGGCTGACCGGTTGAACTCTCTGCCTTCGGTTTGGGAGGAACCCGATAGAAGCTACGCCGAAGGGCGGAAGCTCTTTCGGGGACGTAAACCGACCCTGAACCCGTTTTATACGGATTCAAAGGGCATATTTTTGGCCGAACCCACGGTCACGGAGAACCCACGTTAAACCGGCCTTGTGCTACATGATGCCCTCGTGGTGGGGGGTGGCTAAATACCGCTCAGTGAGTTGGTCAGTCAGTCGATGTCGGACGTTAAAGTATCAACCACCACAACTAGATTGCTGCGTCATTAACTATTATATTAATTTCCCAACGTTTTGTACGTCGAAACTTTTTAGGACCGACTTAGTGAAATACAAGCCCTCCACTGTGAAACTACTCTACAACAATATGTTACAATTTTATTATAACCACAAAAATACATTTTCATTAATTCGCGCCAATAAATTGAAGGGCCGCTGTAGATATAATATTCTTATACGGTCCATCTTACGTTTATATTAATGTCAAATAATATGTCAATCTGGAAATATTTACAAGGTTTATTGTTTACTTTGTTATTACTCTTAAAATTTTATCAATCTTCTATGAAGTTAGGTAGATACTATCATGTAGATTTAGAAAATAATAAATGTTTCAAATACATCTAACAAATTTAGTGTAGAAGGTAACGAAATTGAACATAGAATACGTTGCACTACAGGTAGTTCCTCCGAACAATGCAAGTTTCTAAACTACAAAAACATTAATCTAAAAACTGAAGCTATGTGCTTAAATAATTTAATCAGATCCCTGCTTTCATATGGATGCCATGTATGGCGATAAATCCGTTTAGAAATGACTAAACTGTCATGTATTCAAACGTTTTCTTAAATTGCTGGTTGAAAATGGCTTCGAAAAAATAAAGACTGCAGATCATATCGGAGACCATACTTCTTCGAATCTAGTGATTATTCAGAATAGCAGGAATCACAAAACTTGAACATATTTGACAACAGAAAAACTAAATTGGATATCACATGTAACTTGAAGGGGAAATAAGGAAATAAAGAAAACACTTTTGTTCAAGACTAATACTGGAAAAGCGTCAAGAATCCCTGGATTTGAGTAACCTATTGTTCTAATATTTTTATATAGAAATATGCTAGGAATTTCAATAAGAATAGCACTTAATGCTCGCGCAAGGAATGTTGACTGTTTCTTTATAAATAAACAGCTAATTTTAACCGTTGCAATTATTAATTGGTCCTGGGTATGGCGATAAACTACATTCGGGAGCAAGGCCTCTGACCGCGGGAAACCACTTCTTAATTGCTATTTTTCTTATGGCTACTCTGACCTGGGGTGATATCACCTGTTAGGTTCTAAGGTATGTGCAAATAGATAACGTTCAAACTTGGGGTAAAACACTATGAAAATATAAAAAATTATAAGGAAAATACCAACAGTACATTTTCTTAGTAACAAAATTACTTGCAATAAATTTTGTAATAATATACAAAAAAAAATACCAGCAATATATTGCAGTAAGAAAAAATATTATCAACAATAAATTCAAAAGAAATTACTAATATTCCCAAGATAATTAAAGTTTGACATTAAATGACCCATGATGAGTTTATATGCCGCTAAACAAGCAATTATTAATAATTGCATGTATTTAAATTCGAAATGTTATTTGAATATTATAATATTTATAGTTAAAAAATCATAAGATTGTAATGTGCATATATGTGATTGCTAGGAGAACATTGATCATCAGCGCTTTACAATTTTTTCTGTATTCATTAAGCAGATTTCTTTATCGTTTTTCTTTTTTTTTTTTTTTTTTTTTTACTGTTGCTGTCATGATTCAATATTCAACGAGTCGCTAAATCAAAGGTGAAGAATCCGTTTGACTTGATTTAGAAGTGAAGAATCGTACGGATGCTACGTATTTGAAGCCTCGTGAGGATCCGGTGAAAGGATAACTGTAGAATGTCAATTATAACATCTAGCTGCCGATTCCAGGTTGAAGAAGACAAAGTCGAAACGAAAATACCTTTAATGTAAATCATAAAAATAGATGAAAAATATTCTAATGAAAGAAGTTAACAATGGAACGAAGAAAATAATGAGGAATGCAGTCGTCGCAGAAGGAGAACGACGTCGTATATGGTGTAAAGAAGAAAGGAAATGGACGAGAACACACGAAAGAAGTGCAAAGAGGAATAAATAATAAAACGATACAAAAAAAAAAAAACAGATTTCGAAAAATGTGGTAAAAGTCATTCATTATTTAAAGATAATCAGCGGATGAAGAATTAAATTAAAAATAAATTGAAGAATAGTAAAACGCTGTAGAAACAACTATTTTTCAAGTCAATGTTTTCTTTCTTTTCTTTTTCAATCATTTCACCTCTAGCATGGCAATAAAACCACTAAAACGCAAGCGGTTTACTGAGTGTGAAAGAAAACGAAAAGCTGTATTAAAAGAGAGAACAATAAAAGAATAAGAATTAACATGAGACTTCTGATATTGTATTTAATTTTCTTTCAAGATGAATGTTGACTGGAAAACAAGAAGCTAGACGAGTGTTCAACAATCGAGAATTGCGAGAGAAGAAACTGTTAGCATAGAACTTACGGTTAAATCTCGCAATTTCATTTGTAAAATGAGTAAACTGAGTTAATAAACTAGGCCTTCGCTTAAATTCGTAAAGTCGGATACCTAATAGGAAAGTTATTCAGAACAGATACCATATTTATAGATTTTCATAATATATTCAAAATAAAATTTATACTAATCAGGTAATGCAGCTAAAGATCTCTACATAAATTTGTATGATCGCTTGAGCTTAGATTTGAGAAGAATAAAACTGTTGTGATCCGGGAGGCATCCGCTCAGGAGTCTGTCCCACAAAGTTTTGCGGAAGAGGAACTTTATCCTTACCAATAGAGTAAGAAACGAATGCTGTTGATTCGAGCACTTAATATAGTATTATAGTATATATCTATGTAGTTCTGAAATAGGTAAGTAAAGAATGTTGCTCGTTTAAATATTTGCCAAGAAAAAGCAATAGAAAATCGAGAAATTAGCAATGTTGTAAGGGAAAGGCGTTGTAGTGTGGAAAATAATTAATCACGCAAAAGCAGCGTAAATGATTTTGAACGTTATCTGGCTGTTTGCCATTTTGGTTAATATTAAACTTGTGTATATTTGCAGATTATTTTATTTTTCCAATTCTCATTTCCCAGTTATATATATATATATATATATATATATATATATATATATATATATATATATCTGTGTGTGTGTGTGTGTGTGTGTGTATGTTGTGTATATATAGGCAGCAATTTTTCATTGATGCATGTTTCATTAAATAATATAGTCAAGTTTTGTCGATTTATTTTAAGTAAGTTCCTTTCATATTGTTTGATAAGCTTTATCATCGAAAGACGAAAGGAAATCACCATATTGATACATGTTTAAATCCTATCTAAGCTCCGTGTATTGGTTGATATATTGAAAAGTAATTGTCATCTTTGATAATAGCTTATATTAGCCGAAAGCATAGATTGGATTTAAACATGTATCAATGATAATGTTATTCAGCTTATCAGACAATATGAAAGGAACTTAAAATAAATTGACAAAACTTGTCTCTATTATTTAATGAAACATGGATCAATATATATATATATATATATATATATATATATATATATATATATATATATATATATATATATAAAATATATATATATGTATGTATCATGTCATTTTCAGAACATATTTATATCTGTTTTATGGTCGAAAACAGCGTTGGTTATTCAATTCAGAAAGTTTATTGGACATAACGTCTCTAAAATGAGATGAGTTTCTATATTCAATAAATTAAAGTCTTTTAGTTACAAGTATTTGGAATTAGATTTTGATAAATTTTATTGGAATTATAAAAAAACATAAATATCCTATAAATAAAATTAAATGTAAATAAGAAAAGTAAATATTTGGGTAAATATATATCCATTTAAAAATGGTCGAGGCCACCTAGCAAATTTTTATCGGCTATATCTGGTTTCTCTTTATATTTGTTATTTAAGTTTCCCACTTAGAATACATACAAAGAAACATAACAGCAATGTAGGCATGCTCAGTGCTTAATATCCCAGAAGCCCCCTTCTTTCAAACGTTATTGAGGACACCGGCCAGCGCTTTTTGAACCTCGCTATTTTATCAATATATCATTTACATCAACATTTCTTTTTGTTCTCTATTTACAAATTAAACAAAGCAGAATTGACTATTAAATGATTAAAAAATTTCGCGGTTTTTTACGACATTTTGTGACCTATATGTTTTTCGTCTAAATCCGTCAATATCTTTTGCTCATGCTAAGTCTCGAAAAAAAAACACCTTACAAAATTCAGTGATTCTTATCCATAATTTTAAATGTGTTAAAATTATTTAACTTTTTAACATGAAAAGCATCAGTGTTGAAGATTGTAAAAAAGATATCATTGTTTTATTTAAAATAATGAATGTTATAAATAAAGCGTCATGACGTATTGATGACATGTCTCTAATTTGTATTTAAATACATCATATAAATTTTCAATTTTCTTAATTGAATTGTAAACCTGTATTTCATATTATCCATTTTTGTTCATAATTAGGTTACAATGAATTTCTATTTTATATGAATACCATATTATGAAAATTGATTGGGGTGGCGTAAAATAGATTCAGAATGGGGCACGAGGCCCTTCCAACGGCTCTAAATGTAGGTTTTAATTTCTTTCATTTTTGAACATATATAATTGTTTTTTTTAAAAAGAAAATTCATTTCCAAGATTATTTAAGAATGAAACATTACATAAGCTTTAGGTTGATGGCAAAACATTTTAAAGTAATATTTGATTATATTTTCGTCAAAACAAATTAATAAATTAATTATTATAATTAATAATTCCACGAAATCATTTTAGGGTGGGTCAAATATGATTTCTTGCCAATACCTTCTATGGTTTAATAAATTACGTTTATCGATTGAACAATAAGATAAAATCGTTTATAGCCTTTGACAGAGGGCAGTAAATTGATATGATAGATTCGGAACAAACATCACCTATAAACTGTTTTCTGCTCTTTGAAATGTCGGTAAATTATGAGAGAAATTCTTTTTAAAGATTTATAATTTATAATTAATTTTTAACGTGCTTTTAAAATAGCATGTTAAAAATTAATTATAAATTTTGCGTGAAGGAATATTTAAAAATAGTTTTAAAATGCAGACGAGCGAAACACAGTCCAAAGCCTGACACGTAGATATCAGCTAAATTATGGTCTAACAGTTTCGCTCTTGTTTAATATTCGATTAATGCTAACAGTACATTCCAAAATCTGCCAGCTTATGACGACATTAAAACATTTATTGTACGAATATTTATTTAACGATATTATTTGAATAAGTAAATATATTTCACTAATTAAATATATATATATATATATATATATATATATATATATATATATATAAAGAAATATAGTCTTAAGGTGTGCTATATTTATGGAATAAAGTGCTCAATATCAGAGATAGAGCGTGTGTAAATATAAAAGTGAACATAGAAGTCAACACTTAGAGGTGACAGTCTGTTTCATGCTATATGCAATCGTCGGGCCACGATTGCATATAGCATGAAACAGACTGTCACCTCTAAGTGTTGACTTCTATGTTCACTTTTATATATGTATATATATATATATATATATATATATATATATATATATATAGATAGATAGATAGATAGATAGATAGATAGATAGAAATATATAATCTCAGAAATAATGTAAGATAAATAATATAGACTTTAAAATAATCATATTTACTCTGACAGAAATAAAAAAGTCAACAATGTTTCAACTCCCTCAAGAAGAAATGTACTGCTATTGATGGATTACAGTAAAGGATTTTATATGCAGGTCCATACGTTCACGGGTTCCATATTTACCCGTAATTTGACACGACTTAATACACTGTACATCCTCTACCGAGCTTTAGCTTATAACTGTACAGTTACAAGTAAACAAGATGCGAGACATTATTCCTCGCCTGTTGCTGCTTTTGGCAAAATAAAGTAAGAGGCGCGAGAACTGATAAAGTAAGTTGTCGTCACATCATGTCTCATAAATTTAATTGAGAATTCTTGCAAAGGCACTGGATATAGTGAAAAGATTTTTGAATATCAAGGGTAGTATGTAGGTAGGCATTATTCTGCTGGAATATGAAAGGATACTCCTGTTGTTCATAATGACAGTCGTCTTCGAGTATAGAATCCAGAGGTCAGCAGTGAATATTTCGAAGACAGTAAGAAAGCGTTGTTCAGGTTACCAGTGGATATTTTGGTAAAAGGTAGCAGAGTATAGTTCGTCCTTCTGTTTCTCTTCGCCTAACAAGCTGGACTGAACATTAAATATTTATTTGCACAAAATGTATAAAATGTGGCACGAGGCCTAAAAGGGGGTTGGGGAAGGACGGTCTTCTGTCTTAATTCTAAACTTAGCTAGACACAGACCCAAACATACCAACAATATTCCTATCCCCAAAACTACACATTCACTCCTACCTTTCTTACTGCGTCCACCATAATACCTCAAATTCTCTATGAAATCCTAATTAGTCCCCATATGTACATTTAAAAGTCTGTGTGCGTGTGTCGGGGGGGGGGTAAACAACAATTTAAAAAACCCCAATGATTATTTACAATATGATTTAAACTTATTTACACCTCATCCGAACCGCGGCACATTCGGTCTAGAAAGGTAATGCGAAGCATATGTTGACGAATCACAATGCTAGGCATACCCAGACCGCCCTCAGAGGGATGAAGGCAACAGATCTCGCGAGATACCATAGGGACCTTGTCTCTCCACAAGAAAGAGAACAAGGTCCGTACTAATAAAATTAGTCTGGCATACGGGAGTGGAAGTACAGAGAGTCGGTACAGGAGAATCGGATATATGTGTGAAACACATACCTCCGCCCTTCCCTTCAGGGAAAGTCTCCTCCGAGACCACAGATTAACCACGATCTCGGCCTTCCCTTGTACCTCCGACCAATTCATTTCCAACTGGAGATCAGGACCGAACCAGACGCCGAGTATCTTGATCGGCCCATCCGTCCAGAGGAAAGGTTCGAGAAGAGAAACTCCCTTCCACGCACCCAACCGCAAGCCCAGACTTATCGCGGTTGATCTTGGACCCTGTCACCATCTCATACCCACTGATCTCTTTGCTGACTTCGTCAATCTCGGCTCTGCTCGACACAAGAACCGAAATGTCGTCAGCATAGGCAGAATACCTGGCTGAGGTGGAAGCCCCAGGCAGGGAAATTCCGCGCAGGACCGGATTCGCCTTTAACTTGCGAAGGAATGGTTCCAACGCAAGAACGTAAAGCAGAGGCGAGAGCGGACAACCTTGGCGAATGGAGTGAGACAATACGAAAGGCTTCGATCTTACACCATTCACTTCCACCAGCGCACCGGGGGTCGCATACAAAAGTCGGATCCAGGAGCGAAAGTCGGCTCCGAAACCGGCCGCCGAAAGGACAGCCTCCAGAAATCGATGGTCAACCCTATCGAAGGCCTTGGACTGGTCTAAATTAATCAGCGCGGCTTCACTGTTCTAAGATCAAGCGTACCATATGAAGGTTATCCTGAATAATCCTGCCCTTCACAGCACAAGTTTTTTCAGGGCCAATCAGGACAAGCTGCAAACGGTTGGCTAAGATCTTCGCCAAAATCTTTAACTCAGTGTTTAACATGGTTAAAGGGTGAAGGTTCCCTAACCCATCCCCACCGTTCTTGTCCTTACGCAGCAACTTGATCACACCCCTGGTGAAGCGTTGAGGTATAGATCCCTGCTTCATCCAGTGTTTGAAAATCAGTTTCAGCAAAGGAACAAAAACGTACGACAACCTCAAGTACACTTAGTAGGGAAGACCATCTAATCCCGGAGACTTATCCAGACCAACCTGCTTCAGACCTTCCTAGATTTCCGACTCTGTAATGGGACCCTCGCACCTAGCCGCTTCAGCTGCCTCATGGCAGGGAAAGTCAGCTAAATAGGCGTCGAACTGAGCAGAGGTCAGACCGGGCTCCCTGGTGGAAAGATCCTGAAAGTAATCCCGAAAGACCTCACATATGCCCGCGTTTGTAGTCACGGTTCGCTTATCCGGCAATGTGACACACGCTATATGTCGCCTAGGCGCGTTCCGATTTTCCTCTGCACGCAGTTCAGCGGCCATATTCGTAGCCTCAAGAGAAGACATCCTTTTTAACCTAGCCCGAAAAATCAGAGCTTGATCCTTCTTGATAAGCAAGGAGGACAACTCTGCCTTAGCTAAAGCTATATCCCCACTAACACGAGATTTCACAGCCCGATCAACCTTATTTTCTAACGCCGTTTGCGCCGCTAATCTATCTAGATTGAGTCGACGACTAAAATCGACAGCAAACGCTCTAATTTTGCATTTTAAGTTGTCCCACCAGGTGTTTCCCACAACCGCCCCCGTCAATTCCCTTTGTATCATTAGTAAGAGCTGGTCCCGGAAACCCTGCTCACTAAATAATGAACAGTTAAATTTCCAGTAGCCAGCCAACCTAACCTTAGGCTTATCTAAGTTTACACGGACCCAGACAAACCTATGATCCGTATAAACTATGTAATGGAAGCTTGGACACCCTAAGAGCCCTACATCGACTCTCCTAACTAAGACTCGGTCGAGTTAGCTCGCAAGCGTCCCAGGAGACGAGTTGCCACTAGTTGTACAAGTCCATGCTACCTCCCGAGGGTGTTCATTCCGGTACTTATCGATAAGATCAAACTCATCGATAAAGTCCCGAAATGGTTTCACGTCCGGGTTGTTAGTACCTTGTTTTTGCCCTATACGATCTATATCGAGGTCAAGGACGGCATTCCAATGCTCCGCTAAAACTATCCGACGAGACGTCGTCAAGAACGGCGCGATCTGCCGAAACAAAGCAGGGCGCTCGGCATGGATATTGGGCGCATAAACCCCAATGAAACATATAACCTTATCTTTTATGGTAACATCCAGCACGCAAAGTCTGCCCACCGGATCCGCGAAGACAAGGGTACATGCAGCCTTCAAAGACCTACTCACTAGCCAAGAGACACCCATCGAACGACCATCAAAACACGCTGAATAAAGAGCAAACCCCTTAGACAGTATAACTCACGGCCATGAGAAGAAAACTCGGTCTCTTGCAAACAACATATATTCACCCCGAGGCGCTGAAGATCACGAGAGAGCCTCTCCCTGCGAGACTCGGACCTCAGGCCCCGGACATTCATACTAGCTAACCAGAGCGCCATTGTCAAATCGAATTAGGGTTGTCCTTCAGGAGAGAACATAGCTGGGGTGAGGACACTAACAGCTTGTCCAATCGAACCAGACCTAATCTCAGTATCGAGAGTATCATCCTGAGACAGGCCGCCGATGTCCGCAGGATAAGTTAGTTTAAGAGCTCTATAAAGGGATAGGTGATAAAAAGAGGGACCCTCCATTTACATTGTTTAGATTTGTCCAAATATTCTTCCAATAGTACGGCTGTTGGAGGCACCACTTTCAAGGACGCCTTTGCCTCCTCTATCATGCCCCAAATATCCTGCGTTCTTACGATGGTCAGCAATATTCGGGCCTTCTTGAAATTTTCCGGCACCTCCACATCAACGCCATTGATGTGCCGGAAATTCCATAAAATTTTTAAGGGCTTCGGGTTCTTTGTTTGCCCGAAGACCCTTTCTGGCTGTTCCCGGGACACGCGGTAGACGTCTTCCCCTGGGAGATAAGGTTGCTTAATTTTCTTCTTTTTTTGTCATTAGCTGGTTGTGTATCAGGGCTTCTATTTCTTTTCTTCTGAAAAGATTGAATGGGTGTTTGAATAGGAGTATCTCTAGGAGTGGTTGATGGTGTCATGCCGGAAGGAATTTTATCAGGGGAAGGTTTTGATGAATGATAAGCTTTAGCCGGAGAGTTTGTCAATGATTTTGGCGGAAGAGGTTTTGTGAATGACTTTTTAGTTGATGAAGGGGAAGACGGGACAGAGGATAGGGGGCCCGGTGCCCACAGCGATTTCAGATTTTTAGCCCGCTTTTTGTCCAATTTCTCCTTCAAAATTTTTTATGTCTAGAATTTTTTTCCAGCTAGGTTCATTCAGTTTTCGGGTAGTCGTTGCATTTTCTTCATAAGACGCCGAGGCGTCGCCCTCACAGCTGGTAGAGGGAATGGGGCTGTAGGTGTTATTATCCCTGGGGTCATGATGGGACAGAGGCCCCGCTGCTTGGATCTTCCCTTTGCCTCTAATTACGAGGCGCCATTCCCCCTCTTCCTTTTCCTTATCCACACTTGTGGTAGGCTTCGGTTTTGGGGGTAATGTGGGTAAGGACCCAACCGAGGGTTTTTCCCCACCGGTCCACCTCGCAGATAGGCCCACTACAGGCCCCGCGGATTTGACAGTCTCAGCCAAAGGGGGATTTTGGTCACCTGCGACCGGAACTCTAGGGGCCTTCTTTCCTGGGCAGGAGGAGGAAAGGTGACCAGTCTCTCCACACCTCCAGCAAGTAGGTTTCCTACCGGAAATAATGACCGGCATTTTCCGTTCGCCTAAATTCAAACAGTTGGGGATGGACTTCAAGGCCATCTGGTCTAACATAATATCGAAAGTCCATCCCCCGTTCAAATTGTCGGAGAGAGCCCCTAATATCTGGCCGAACTACATAAAAAATGCAGCCAGGTGCTCTTCCGAAATTTGAGGAGGGACCTCAAAAACGGCCACCCTGGTCCTTCGCCGACCCTCATATTCCGTCTTTAGAATTAGGTCCTTTGTGATCAACTCTTTTTTCGCCATTGCTAGGCAATCTTCTGGAGTGGGCAGCAGAATGTCCCACATGAAGACCCCAGCACCTTTAATGATTCTTTGGGGTTTTATCCCCAGGGACAAAAGTGATTTAATCACTATGTCTTTCGTGGAGCGACAAATTTTGCGAGTTCGGTTGTCCACCACGAAAACCGACACCATTCTCTTTGAGAACACATTGAGCTCTTGGACGTCTTCAAGGAACCCATCTTTATTTACAAGATGAGCATATCCCTTTGCCTTTTCCAAGAAATCCGCCATGTTCACAATGCAACTTGGTGGGGACTTCCAGAAAGAGGGCAATTCCTCGGCTGTCTTCTTAGTTTGTGCCTCGTTTGACACCCGCTCATTTGAAACTTGACTTGAGACCAGCCTGGTCTCTCCTTTGTTAGTGCTACTAACCTCCTTCACACTAGGTTGGACTTCTATATTAGGGGCAGCATTTGCCCGTTTCTTTGATTTCGATTTATCCGGTGGCTCGTCCTTAGCAGCCGCCCCAAAGAGGTCTTTTTTAACACATGACCGACTTTCTTCGTCGGCCATATTGAAAGTTCGTGGAGATTTCCACCTGCGGGTCTATGTATATATATTTTTTGGCAAACAATGGGGAAAGGAGTTGGGAGAAGGCAAAACAATTAGAAATTAAACAAATAAAGTAAAGCTTGGATACACCAGGAAATTAAAAATTACAAAAATGAAAACAATAAAACTTAAAAACAAAGGCTATTATATAAATAAACTGGGAAAACTAAAAGTTAACCGAATAAATAAAAATAAAAGACAAACTAAAAACTGAAAAGAAAAAATATAGAATAAATAGTCAGGTAAAAACAAAATCAAAATGGCGGCCAAATGCTGCCGAGAATAAAAGAAAAAAACAATAAAAGTAACTCCTCTCTTTTTTGGTCAAATAAATTCAAATATAATATACAGAAAGAAGAAGAAAATAAAATTCTGGTTTGACACTAGTCAAACCAAATTAAAAATAATTAAATGCCAAAAGAAAAAACAATCTAGTCAAACCAAAAAAGATTGCAACCGAAGTCGCTAAATAAATAAAAACGTGGGAGGGTATAAACTAAAACTAAAAAGGAAATAAAACCAAAGCTTTCTTTTTTTTTTGTTTTCCTAAACGGTACTTATTGTTTTAAAACGAAAAACTGAAAAGAAATAAACAGAAATAAAAAAGCAGTCGTCCGGCAAGACTTTTTCAAACCGGACTAAAAAAAAATAAAAATGTGGGCCGAAGCCCAGATAAAAAAAATAAATCAAACAAAAGAATTGAAAGAAAGAAAAAAGGAAAACTTAAGCAATAACTTAACTTAAACCAAAAAAACTTGGTGGGCCAAAGAAAGTTCGTCAATTAAGCAATACGCAGTTCGTCAAATATTAAGGAAGATCCTCGTGAGCCGAAGAACAAGATTGTCAATCTGCAATATAAAGAATAGAATTAAAAAAAATCGCGCCGCCTCCGGTCAGAAGAAAGTCAGACACTCGTCGAACAAAATCTGGACTGGACTTTCGGGTAAAGTGAACAAAATGGCCGCCTTTATACACGACGGATTGAATGTTCTACGTCTTCTGATTGGTGGACGATAAAGTGAGTTAAGTCATTTGAGCTAACTCACTAGGTACACATACACAAAAACTCTAACAACTCCTGTAGCAGTAATGGCAGTAGAATGTGTTGAACAACTTATTGGTGCATAATTCTGATCAGTGTTCTCTCAAAATACACCAAGGGAGAGTGAGAATTGTAAATTGATTTATCCTACAACACGATGCTCCCGACAACTAACGCAAACACACAAGCGAACAGCAAGTTCCTAAAGATTGTAAATCCTCTTGAAAAATCTAAACCACAGGAGATGTGTACAATGATATTATGGTAAGTTGGATTCTGGCTAGAAGTGGGCGTGCGCGGAGACTTGGTTTTAATCTAGCTAAACGTCTCCGAACTGTTCCTCTTGACATTTCGAGGGATACATTTTTCTGAGCTGTACTGTGGATACAACTGTACTTACAATGCGCCGATATAAATGAGTTGCTCTATTAGTGAACATTTACAAGCTGATTTACAAATGTAGACATTTAACTACGGTTGGCAGCATCAAAGCAATCACCAAAGCATTATGTCCAACTTTCAAAACATTTCGCCAAAACATCCTCACATTCTCGCAAATGTCTTCAATTCGACTAATTGAACGAAAAGAGCATGTGCACATCTGCATGTCTTGTTAGGCCATCTAGCTCAACAACTGATCTTTATAGCATTATGCGTCACAGTTTAAACCTCAGACATGAAAAGAATATTGAATATTGAATAATTTTAATTCAATGTACCAATATTTAAAATGATATTATATCTCCGGGATTTTGCAATATTCTTCCCAATATATATATATATATATATATATATATAATTTTTTTCAACAGATGTTAATTTTCAGTTAGTACAGGCTTACAGCACATTTTAGCTACAGAAGTAATTTTCTTGATGGAGAACGGGATATAGATTATATTCTGATTTATTTTAGCAGGACGTCTCAATCTAGGCTAGTAGCTAAAATGTGCTGTAAGCCTGTATTAACTAAAAATTAACATCTGTTGAAAAAATGATATATATATACAGATCAACTCCTGCCACGGTTCAAATGTAAAACTAAAGACCAAGCCAAAAAAAAAAACAATAAAAAGGGGAAGAAGAAATTAAAATCTGCGAAGAAAAAAATAGATAAAAAATGCAGGCCATTAGTTCAATAATAGTTGTCTGTGTTCTACATCTAAATGAGCAAGACAGAGCAATTGCACTGCCTAACAACTTGAAAAAATGAGACTACTACTCAGTTTTTACGCTACCAATATGACCAATAACGCAAACGTCTACATAGGAAATGAACATGAATGAAATGAAGTGGAATTTCATCTAAACATCAAAGGATCATTCTTGAAAATAGGTACAATATATCTATATTATTCATTGTAACATGTTTGACTGAAATATGCTCCCTCTCTTTCTCTGTGTATATATATATATATATATATATATATATATATATATGTGTGTGTGTGTGTGTGTGTGTGTGTGTGTGTGTGTTCTGCCTTCCCTGAGTATGTCTGATAGCACCCTCCAGGTGTGTAACTCCTTGCGCTCTCTCCGTCTAAAGTTCTCTGCTGATTATATTGAATCAATTGCTCGGTCCGCTGCTAGGAAAATTGTTTTAATGTCTCGTGCGAGAAAACTTTTTATCTCCAGAATCTATATTTCATATTTATAAGTGCACCATCCGTCCGTCCCTTGAATATTGCTGCCACATATGGTCTGCTACGCGTTAAGATGCTTCTTCCGGCCACACCTATTCTAGTGCTTCTGCTGTGTATTTAGATATTCATTCTACAATCCAGAGAATATCTGCAATGTTATTGGTCCTAACCTGCTATATCGGCTTCCGTCACCCCCCTACCGCCTTAAAGTAGCTTCACTGTGCCTTTTCTCTAATTGATTTGATGAACATTATTGTATGGTGCCGATACTTTATGAATTTAAGCATAGTACTAGATTAGCGGAAACGTCTCATGATTTCACATTTGAAGTCGCTAGATGTAACCGTAAGTTCCATGATAACATTTTTTTCTGCAGCACTTCTAGTTTGTGGAATGCTTTCTCGCTTTTTTGCTTTCAAGCTATCGTTGATTTCCAAAATGGTATATGAAATGTGAACCGTGATTTTCTTGAATCTTAATTATTGTTGTCTTATTATTCTATTTTCTTTTTCGTCTTATTTCACACTCAATATCCGCTTGCTTTTTTAGAGAACTTATTCTCTTGCTTTTGAAGAAAAGACTGAAAAAACAAGAAAAGATTTACTTGAATTATAAGGGTTTTCAAGCGTCTTATTCAATTTATTTTTTTTATCTTAATTCCCCCCCTGAATTATATTTTCGAAATGCGTGACTTTGATTTCGCAAGTTTCTCAGTTTTTAACATCTTCAAAAATATAAATGCAATGTGAATCGTTATCTACTGTTTTTTTTTTTTTCTTTCTCATTCAGTAAACATTTGTGTCTTTGAGACGTTATTGCCTTCAGGGGGTTTGAGTGAATTTAATTTTTTTTAGTTGCTGTCGGATTTCTGAGTTTATATTAATTCCTATTCTTCGAAATATTGCTACTGCCAATAGAACAAAATCACACTATCAAAATTAAAAAAAAAACTAAAAGTGATTAATCATAAAATTTGATGAGTGTTATTCACTGCGTTTAGACATGTCTTTTCTTGCAGAAAATAATATCTCAAAATTTGAGCCATGCTGAGATTATGCGAGTTTGAAGAATGCGGTAAGGACTATCACATGAATACACTGAATGAATTTTAATGTCAAATTTCTAGTGTCTCATGTTCGTTTTCTTCAGAGACGTTCCGTGAAAAGGAAGATTATGTCTTCAAATATTTTATATGTAAATCAAATTATTTTTCATCATTTTGCTACAATTATTCGTGACTGGTATCCATGTATGAAACAGGTATTTACCTCCGTTCAGCTATTGTTTAGTAAACGGACATTTAAACTGTATTGTTCTAAAGGAAATTGATTTTTTCAAAGTCTACTTATCAGATAAACTTGCCAATATTTATAGGTGCCCGCAAAACTGCAGGTGAATTTAACAAAATTTACTTATTCTTAATTCTATGAACTTTTTGTATTTTATCTTCCAATGTTTACATCGATCGAGCTTACAAAAGCTGTAGATGTTACAAAGGCACCACTTAGAATAACACTTAATAACCACTTACAACACACACACGCTCATACATTCATTCAACATTATTGACGGTCACTTTGACATTTGGAAATACACGAATGTGACAAAAAATGAACTTCAAAGGTTTCTTTCTAATTTTATATATATAAAAAAGAAACAGAGTTGGACGTTCGAAAGGAAATATTTAAAAAATTAATAAACCGATCTCTCCGTGTTAATTAATAAAATTTATTTGCTTTTTCTTTTATTTTTGCCTATCTATATATATATATATATATATATATATATATATATATATATATATATATATATATATATATATAGATATATAGATACCTGTTTTTCTTTTAAATTTTAATATATATATATATATATATATATATATATATGTGTGTGTGTGTGTGTGTGTAAAAATATATAGAAAATAGGAAAGAACTCGTTAGGTAAATAATCCAAAGTTCTTTACTATTTTTAAAAAAAAACAGTGTTCGATACAATGTAGAGCATAAATATAATTATTTATTTAAAAATATGGTTCCAACGCTGCATAAGAGTTCTCATGTTTCAAAACAAGAACCGAAAACTTCAATTAAATTATAATTATAATTAAAATTCAAATACTTATATTGAAGTTCTCGGCTCTTGTTTGAAACATGAGAAATCTTATGTAGTGTTGGAATCGTATATTTAAATAAATAATCATATATATATATATATATATATATATATATATTTATATATATATGTGTGTGTGTGTGTGTGTGTAAAAATATATAGAAAATAGGAAAGAACTCGTTAGGTAAATAATCCAAAGTTCTTTACTATTTTTAAAAAAAAACAGTGTTCGATACAATGTAGAGCATAAATATAATTATTTATTTAAAAATATGGTTCCAACGCTGCATAAGAGTTCTCATGTTTCAAAACAAGAACCGAAAACTTCAATTAAATTATAATTATAATTAAAATTCAAATACTTATATTGAAGTTCTCGGCTCTTGTTTGAAACATGAGAAATCTTATGTAGTGTTGGAATCGTATATTTAAATAAATAATCATATATATATATATATATATATATATATATATATATATATATATATATATATATATATATATATATAAACATACATACATGGATACATACATACACGTGTGTGTGTGCGTGAAATAATAAATAAAATAAACAAAATTCCAAATAAATAAACAAATTATTTAAATAATAAAATTTATCAAACTATGACTTCACACATAAGTACAAGTGAATGTTAATAATAATAATGATAATAATAAAAAAACAAATAATCACGTAATCAATAAATAACAATTAGTAAAAAGTTAACACGCAACAAAATAAAACATCGACAAATAACCGCATTCATATCCACAATTATCTATACGCAATAGACTCTAGAATAATTTTAACTATAACCAGTACCGCCTACGTATTAACCGTAAGGATGTTGCGATAGACATTGTTAACTATAATGCACCAATAACAAATATATACAAATAGACGAGACAAAAAAAACGCACATGGCCTGAAGATTGCGTTCAAGCAAAGAACAGACATTCGACGCTGGGTGTTGACCCCATTATCAAACTTTATATTTACGATCGCTCTATCCTTGATATTGAACACTTACCCAAATAAGTTTGTATCTAAAAATTATATATATATATATATATATATATATATATATATATATATATATATATATGTTTGTGTGTGTATGCGTGTGTATGTAAGTATGTATGTGTATATATATATATTTAAATTGTGTGTATTTAGGCAGCATCCTTCCATTGATACACATTTCATTAAATATTATGGACAAGCGTTGTCTATTTATTGTATGCAAAATCTTTTCGTAACATCTGATAAGTTTAATAACATTATCGTTGAACGAAGAAAGAAATTGACAATATATATTTATATATATATATGTGTGTGTATACGTATATATATATATATATATATATATATATATATATATATATATATATATATATATGTAGAGAGAGAGAGAGAGAGAGTTTGATCATATGTTTTTATTTAGATTATTTCTACATGTATATCTATTTTATCTATCTATCTATCTATCTATCTATCTATCTATCTATATATATATATATATATATATATATATATATATTTATATATGTGCGTGTGTATTGTTTGTCACGTTTTCCTTCTTTTGAACGTCAATGCACACAGGCAATCCTTGACGCTGATCTCAGTTGTTGAGTTGCCTGAGTCTCCCTACTTGTCAATGAATCCTCGTCTTATTTCCGTTGATATGTTCACTTCGCTGCAATCTTTAAATGAAAGCTCTCAGGTAGACCTTTGCATGGAAAATGGAAATTGTCCAATTTAAAATCAAGAACATTTATCACATGGCCTCTCACCAATATGTACACGCATACAAACCCACTTTTATCTCTGAATTCATAATTTACCTAAATAGAAGATAAAGCTAAACTGAGATCATTATGAAAATCTGGCTTAAATGTCACATTGCTTTTTATTGCATTTAAGAATTTTAATATCTTATGAAGTATTTCGATCAGGATTAAATTAAAATCAAATATGAATGTGTGTGCGCTCGTGTGTGTATATGTGTGTGATAAAATATACTTTTATATTATGGCATATGTAGTGTTAAAATGCACAAAATTAGGAACAGATGGTATGAAATATATTTTTCAGCCGTCCACATAAACGTTAGAAATATAACATAGAAAATGTACCCATAATACACCATTCAGAAACAGTAAAACACACAACACACATGGTCTGAAGTTTGCGTTTGATAATTAAACAGACTCGTCGCTCTATTTCTTCTTATATATATATATATATATATATATATATATATATATGCCTGAGTAAATATTAGTGAAAATACTGTCTTTAATGAACAATAATTATATCGCCTGAATAAATAATAGTATTGACAATACTGTCTTTAGTGAACAAATGTGATGAAAGGATGTTATGGCAAGAAAAATAGAGAGTGTATTTTCAATGAATATAGTGAATAATTCTAAAACAAATTATAACTTATGTTGTACAGTGATCCATGAGATCTTTTGATCACGGCCAGATATAGTTAACCTTACTTTGAAAATAATTCAAACAGAAAAAATAAACGATTAACTTTCCAAATAATGAACACCTCGAAAATGTTATATTTTAATTATATATTCAAATAAAATTATTTATTTCACGAAAACTGAAAATTTCAGCTGTACCGAAATATTGGGTTGGTGCAAAAATAATGCCGTAATAATGTCGTTTACTGACGTTAAAAAATACGTCAAAAATCGACATTAATACGTCATTATTTTTGCACCAACCTAATATTTGAACCATTTTAGTAAATACTTTGTGGCTCCTCATTGCATTGTTTACTTTACGCATGCGTTTTCTGTATCCACTGAACAGCCAATTGCAACTTTCGTTGGGGATTTTTGCCGACTTGTAAAAGGCAATCTGTTGTATGAGTTTTGGGGAAAATCTGACGTCAGCCTCCAGCTTCAGTTTAAACATATTATCTCTATTGGTCTGAAATCCGAGCTTTAACAAGACCAACTACTCTTAAATATTTCATTGGTAATTTTTTTTTTTGTTTTTTGGTATGATTAGGGTTATTGCAATGTTGCACAAACGATTTCGGCTAGAATTCAAATCACTGATTGATGGCAGGAGATTTTGATGCAGCATTTGTTGATAGGGACGGATAATTCGTGTTTCTTTTACGCCACCAATAGCAAGTGAGTGATATATGACCTTCCGACCGACCCCCTACTTCCTCGACCACCCAACCGACAGGGAATTTTGGCCTAAACTCTTCGCCATCCTCTACAAACTATCTGAAGTGAAAGACTTTAGCCATTTTCACCAAACCACCATTGAAAATAGTCAGCTTGTGCTGTCCATAAAAAAGAAAGACAAATTAAAAATTTCAATGAAACATTTGTAGAGTCCCTTGTATGTAAGTTACATTGACTTGTGTCTCCTTGTTGTAAATGTTTAAATGTATGTGTTATTCTTTGAAATTTTTTTTTTTGCCGCGCTTGCTACCCCTATTCTTCATTGTTTCGTGTATTTTGTTCTCTCCATTAATATTAATTATCAAACATTTTACTTAATCCCCCCCCCAAACGTGATTGATTTAGAATGCTTAACTTGCCAATTAATGCTGAAAGAGTAACACGATTTTTACCATCCACATATTTTTTAACTGGTAAAGACATCGGGACTTATACTAAGTTAATATGAATTTCTTCGTATTTTGTGTTTTTTTTTTCTTTTTTAAAGATTAATGAGTAGATGGGATCACCTATCGTCTGGTTCGCACTCCTTCCCTGTCTATTGAACAGCAGTAAAGAATCATCCAGTTTTTACCTGATCAGGATATAGTTTAGGTTCGCTTTCTTCTCCCAGTGCCACAAGGATGTAACTGTCTTAACTTTTTTGGTAATCAGACTAACGATTGTGTGTGAGGGTACCGGGTTGGCATTTTGCTGGCGGCTGCTTCCAATTGGTCGTTAGGTTCCGGAAATCTTTGGTAGCGCTTAAAGAAACAACTATGGCATAATTTCGGGGTGTCTGTAGTGACATGTCGCGCGTGGATAGGTGTCAATGCATGTATTTCTGGTGGCCAAACATTAGGCCACATTATGCTCAGCTGTCTGCCACGCGCTTGCTGTTTTGTATTGCAATTAACGACACTGACGATTATAGTAGTCTTTTTTCTCTATTCTCAAAACATATCATGGAAATAACAAAAAGAAATGCAACAAAACTAGCAAATAAATACATAAATGAATAAACACCTTCGCACCCTCAACCGTTCCTTCTCCAAGGATCATGGTATCTGTTACATCTTCTACAGCGTAGTATATTTTTCTTCTGGTACGGTAGCCAGATATCATTGCCCTTCATGAAAACAACTTGAATACATCCATCGCTACCAATTCTTGGTTCCAGGCTATCTTCCCTTTTGACGAAGAGATTTCAGTATTCACATGCCTGGCCTTGGTGTTTACATTCGGGATAATCCTTCGAAAACCTGGGAATTGTCTCCCGAGGCTACGAACTACTCTTTGATATGCTTCCTTGTTTCGCTAAAAACTCTGTTACCCATCAACTTTACCGCTAACGCTCCCACACTTCCCAGTCTGCAGTATATTAGACATAATAGCTGTATAGAAAAGACACTTTCTCTTCATCCATCTTCGAACATTTTGCTTTCGTCGACTTGATTGCTTACAGTGACACGTGGCTGAAACATTCTAAATTTGCTGTTGCCCGTATTCAAAGATTAAATCATTCCACTACCAAATACCTTACTCAAATTGTGGACTTGCCCACTAGATTCCATATAAAAACAGAGCAACAGGCTTCTCTACTTGATTTATTTCTTAACACTACACATTGCCCTTTCCGAGCTTCTCAATAATTTCCTCTTGGTAACTCGGACCATTAGTAGCATGATAACCTCCAGGAAAAGGACTCGTTGCGCCTTTTCGGGGTTACTTTCTCGGCTGACATGAAGTAGAAAGACTATATTGAATCCGTTGCTAGATCAGCTGCTAGAAAGTTATTAGAACTTTAAGTTTACCATTCGCCCATGCATTTTGCCGGCATATATGGTTCGGTGCCCATGTTATTTACCTTGAGCTCCTTGATAAGATTCAAAGAAAAATCAGCAGTATTATTCGTCTTGATCTTGTGGCTCGGTGTCAGTCACTTGCTCACCTCCATAAGTTTGACACGCTGTGTTTTTTTATGAACATTTTCATGGTAATTGTTTAGATGCGCTCTTCGCTATGGTACCTAGACTTTATGAATTTAAGCGGAGTCCTAGACTGGCAGAGATCTGAACAATTTACTCCTGGATCGATGTAGCCGTATGTTCCATTGTAATAGATTCTTTTCTCGCACTCATTGCTTGTGAAACTCACTTCTGACTCCATAGTTTCCGGCCAACTTTAATCGGCAAAAATTTAAATGCATTGTCAATCGTTATCTACTGTCCTTCTGATGACTCTTTTCTCCTTTTGTTCATTATTAATGTTTCAGTTACTAATTCCTCCACACCCTGTGACCCCATGCGTTTTAGTGAATGTTCTGTCTTGTCCGGGTTGAAATATCTCCGAACGGGGCGAAATATGATGATCCCTTGTGGTGAAAGCTATATAGATAGTAGCTGGCTCATTTGTGTATATATATATATATATATATATATATATATATATATATATATATATATATG
Source organism: Acanthosepion lycidas (assembly GCA_963932145.1). Lineage (NCBI taxonomy): Eukaryota > Metazoa > Mollusca > Cephalopoda > Sepiida > Sepiidae > Acanthosepion > Acanthosepion lycidas. The sequence goes on along the minus strand of OZ010581.1, from coordinate 54,172,166 downwards.
CGTGTGTGTGTGTGTGTGCGTGAAAGTCTAAAAGATTCTAAAATCCCCAGGACCCATCGTTTGTGTGCATGTGATGTCGTGCCAACATAAAATGTGCAAAACGTGTCCAAATGTACTTTATATTCGAGTGCTATTATATTAACCATTATCAAGGATTTTTTTTTATCTCAGTATATATGCCTTCATATGTAACTCTTATGAGAACATTTTCTTATTTTCAAACACGGCCAGATCCTTTTGGCTGTAGTATTTTGTTGTTCTAGTTACGTATTGTCTATCTCTTTTTTATTGTTAATGATTGCATTATTTCTAGCCGTTTTTCACATCTCGTATTTTCCACAGGTATGTTGCGGACGGACTTTTGTATATATCCGTGTTTTATATGTGCCCCAACATAGATTGGTTTTATGATCAACGAATATTCGTATGACGATGTCAAATAATGTACAAGAATTATTTAATATAATTATTTATATCAGCAAACGTTATCCAGTTATATACATTATCGATTCTGTATTGAGCTGGCCTTTTGTAGTAACCAGTAATCTTCGTCTATTCAGATATAATTGCACCTTAGTCTATCTAAGATAGAATATCAGGTACATGCTGACAGATTACAGAACCAATATTTGTTAGAAAGAAAAAAAAACGAAGATGAGAATTTCAGACATATTTAACAGAATCCCGACAACTCATCCTTTGAGATGCTGTTGGTATGATGTTTATGAAATCAATATACAAGAATTTCCTAAAAAACTGGAATGAAATGAATATCAAGTCGCCAACTCAAATGAATTCATTTTACTTGTCACCATGCTATCAGATATCAATTCTCTGATCTCGGTTCCAATAAAAATGCCGGCTTTAAATTTTACCTCACTTTCCCTAGCATCAAATCTTTCATTCAGTTCCTGGAAGCCATAATTATTTTATGTCATTGCTTTAGCGGTTTCCCTGAGGCAGAATCTTAGGCGAGCGGTTATTAACGCTAATAATTTATGAACCGAAAACTGCTATATGATATCTTCTGCCAATTAAGTTTTCCTCACTATGTGATCAGTATTTTACAGCATAATATTTGCTGTTTTTGCGATTCTAACTCAAACACAAGAAGCAGAGCTTGTGTTATATTTCATCTACAGTTTTAAAAAACAAAAACCTCCTACAAATAAACATATTTCCAGTAATAGCAGGTGCTCTGTTTAAAAAGAATAATAGTACATTAAGGAAACTTATCACTGTCAGTGTTTCAGTCTCCTAAATAATACCTGACGACAAAGTAAAAGATTTGATGAATTGTTTTATAATGCAAAACATCTTTAAAACTAATAATAATAATAATAAAATCACACTCATAAGTTCAGCTCACACATTACGACAAGCTTTATCCGTGTAAAATGTGTGTAATCTTTGGTTTTTATATTCGTTTTTTTTTTTACAAAAGACGATCATGAAAGCATTTCTAACTTGAAGTCTCTGGTCGGGATCCGGTAATAAAGGTGTATACCACAGACATTCAAGTAAACAATAATAATAATAATAATAATAATAATAATAATAATAATAATAATAATAATAATAATAATTGTATCAGGTTGCACGATATTGGCACCCACTGAATATAAATCCAGACGTGACAGAGTGGGCCAATATCTGCACTGGAAAATCTGCATCATCTACGGGAAGGAAACTGGTATGAACACCACCCAGATCCGGTTACGGAGATAGGACCTGTTACAATTCTATAGGACTACACAATACACACTGACTGAACAATCAAAGCCAACCGCCCAGATATTGTTATTAAAGACCACAAACAAAAACGGTGCCGCCTTATTGACATGGCAGTCCCTGCTGACCGCAATGTATATTTGAAGATACTCAAAAAGCTGTCAAAATACAATGACCTTGAAATAGAAATCTCGAAAATGTGGCATATGGAAACATCAACAATCCCTATTGTAGTTGGAGCCCTAGGACTGTTTGGAAAAGATTGTATACTAATTGAAGGGATTCCTGGAAGTCCATGCCTCAAGGAGATACAAAAAGTTGTTCTGACAAGTACAGCCCACACTTTACGAAGGGCTTTATCTAGGTACCTCCACTATTTCGGCATAATTTGAAATTTGGTGAGGTAGAAGCGCTAATTACAGGTAGTCACTTGGATAAAAAAAATTACAGGCAGCTTCAGTTTGCATATAAGCCGCACAGCAACTTTTTTAGTTATTTTCTTTTAACGTGTGCTTTTGGTATTTTGCCAAATACGTTATAGATATAACACTTTTACATTCAGACATAATATTGAAAGAGTAAATTCGAAATGGATTAAAATTTGATTAAACTGAATTTTTACGGCTTAAGTAGATGAAATGAGTTTAAAATTTTCCACCGAATAATTATTTGAACTAAGTTATTAATATCCACAACTTAATGAAATAGATAGAAATGAAAGATTACATTCAAAACTAAATGTTATTTATGAAACGTATCTGCCTTTTTCAATTCAAATGCTAATATAGAACTGTTAGAACTACGATGTAAACTGTATGTATTTGTGATATTATGATAACCTCGAACTCATACCGGAAGTAAATCGTCTACACACGGAAAGATAACGAATTTAATAAATGGACCAAAACATGAATGGGCGTCTGACACGGATGTGTCTTCTCGCAATACTTATTTAAAGTTTACTTTGAGGCGATTCTGACAGAACAGTGCTGCCAGAATTTATTATTGGTGGACACACTTTGAACAATATAAGATATGCAGATGACACACTATTACTGCCAGACAGAAAGGAAACTACAAACATTCTTACAGAAGGTAGTAAATGAAAGCAGGAATCAAGGAATAACGATCAATAATCAAGAATAATCCTCAATTGCAAGAGCCCAAGACGCAAACTTGGAACTAGAGATGATGAAATCAAGAGCTAAAATTTTAATATATGGAAAGTATTCTAACAGAGGACGGAAAATGTGAAGAAATTTGAAATCTAAATGTGAATTGGACTATCGAAAGATGCTATACGAAAGCTAAGAAAAGTATTATGAAACGAAGATTCTTCTTCTTCTTCTTCTTCTGCTTCTTCTTCTTCTGCTTCTTCTTCTTCTTCGTCTTCTATATGCCACCACCCATTCGTAGAAAATATTCGTCTTTTGTTTATTATAAACAGAGCATTTACTTAAATACTTGTATCTATAAAAAGAACGCTAAACATAAAAATGTCTTTAATAAATAAATTGTCGGACTTTGTCCATTTCTTAATGTATGACGTCATTTGTTTACATTCGATACGCCATGAGCAGTTATGAATGTACGAGATTCATGGAAGATTGAAGTTTATAAGCAGTAAATTCGACCTTGCCTACCGCATGCTCCTTTGTGGCCGAGTCGGTTAAGGCACGTCAGCGTAAATGACGGTTCCGTATAGGATCTAGGTTCGTATTCTGTCAAAGGACGAATATTTTCTATGAAAATTTCTCGGACATTCAGGCCGGTAAATGTTATTTAATACTGTTTATTATAAACACAGCATTTACTTAAATACTTGTATCTATAAAAAGAACGTTAAACATAAAAATGTCTTTAATAAATATATATATATATTAGGATAACAGATTTTGAATTTATGTTAATGTTATTTCGGATAAACTTCATTTGGTAATACATGAGTGTGCTTCCTTCTTTTTCTGTTTAATTATCTTGTTAAAAGAAAGACTCCTTAATGTGATTCTAAGATGGCTGACGGATGGATGTCGTGCACTAAAGACAATGATTCTTTAATCTTTAAATTAGAATTATTCTTTAATCTATAAATGTCCATCAAAGTTAAGAACGAAAAAACTAATCTTTATTTTTGCGAGACAAATTAACTACTAAAAATTGCTTTCAGAATTGAGGTATAACATATAATTATTATAATATCTAGAGACGAATAATAATTTGAAATACCTGATACTTGATTTTCATGTGGACAAGGACTATATCTTGTGAAATATTAGTTAAATTTTCGCTATAGAATTATTCTAAACTATTACTCTTAGCGAACATGCAAAATGATTGATTTTCTCCAATGTTCGTACTTTCAAAATCTTTGCGTTTGGAATTTTCCTCTAGGTCCCAAATCTTAGATGATATTCAATACGAGAAATTATAAGGCAAGAATTTTATTTTGCAGCCATAGAAGTATAATCTTCGCCAGCAGAATTAATCTACAAATTTTCTTTCCATTTAGCAACTATAGTTTACATGCTGTGAAGCGAGCGTCAGCTAAAGTGGTGTAATGTTTAGCAAGTTTGATCAATTACGACCTCACGGATTGCCCTATACATTCTAAACTACCCACATAAAATCATTTCAAAAATTTGACGTGGATTTACGGTTAACATGCTTGTCCCGTTAGATCAATAATATTAAATAGTGAGTTCGAAGTTCCCTGGGAGCCGCATATTTTCTACTTGGTGCCACATCTAAAATACACTTAGAAATTCATGGGGTACTTCGACGTTATTGAATCGTTAGCAAGCTTGACTCATGTTTACGTTTGGATAGTGGGTTCGACCCTCACTGCGTGTCCCATAATTTCGGGCTAGTACTACATCTAATCTGCGACAACTAATATATATATATATATATATATATATATATATATATATATATATATATATATATATATATATATTATAAAATAATGATAGCGGTCACACCGACAAACTTTCTTACAGGAAAGTATTCAATTTAGAAAAAAAACCTCTTACATGTGTTGAATGTATGACTTTTGGGGCCAAATTTGTCTTCTGTATTCGCTCGGAAACAAAAAGCAAAACTAAATATAACTAGAAAATTGGCGATGTTTCATGACAAGAAACACAAGTAACCACATTGTTTTTTTATTGAATAGAAATATGAAAATACAACACAATCACGTAGTTGGAAATTTAAAATCAGTTTGAATGATCGGGCTTTTTATTGCATTCTACTTGCTTCAGTATTTCATTACCACATACTGTTTCCGCATGAGAGCTATCACGTATTTCTGCTGCTTATTTTTTGTTAGAAATCTTTTCTCACTAACTTTGTTTGTGATAAACGTATACCATAACAGATATACACATACCCTCACACACACAGAGGCGCACAGAGACTCAACGACCCATATATATATATATATATATATATATATATATATATATATATATATATATATATATATATATATATATATATGTATGCAGCAACTAAAAAATAATCAACAAGAATTCAATTTCAAAAAGTAAAAGGCAACATATGTTATTATACATAAAGATTTAGTGGTTTATCGATTTTCAGTGTAGAGTATCCGCAGACCGAACGTTGTAAAATTACTGTTTGAACTTAATAGAAATAATTGAACCTTGTGTCTTAGACCACCGGCTGTGTCAAAAAAGCAAAGCTTTGTTTGACCTCAAGAAAAAAAGATGGAAAACAAAACATGTCTATATAAATTCCAAATGGTAATCAGAAATAACGAACACATTTAAGCCGAGTGTGGTAAAATAGAAAACTGCTCAATATAGCTATTAGGTTGGTGCAAAAACAATGACGTAATAATGTCGTTTTTTGACGTTCAAAATACGTCAAAAAACGACATTATTACGTCATTATTTTTGCACCAACCTAATAATTCCACATGGATACTTGGAAACAAAATGTAGTGGATGAATAATGAAATCCAGCTCATGTATTCCACTAGTTGCATGAAGTCTGCATCTCAACAGTCCCCAATTCCCTGAAATATTTCCTATACGCGCATGTTTTATGTATGTACGTATGAGGGGTACTCCAAATGGCTTTTAAAGAACTTTTCAGTTAAAGATTATATAAGTACGATAGAGTGATCATACATATTCTGCCTTATTTACATTGATTTTCACACTGTACAAGAAGGTAGAATGTTGCAGAGTGGGGCACAGTTTATCAAGGTTTGTGGGGAACATAAAAGTTGACCATAGACTTGAACCGGTTGAAACTAGTGAACGGGCTGCATACATCTCGGAAGTCGGTTCCACAAACAGCGCTTCGTTAGCAGAAGCTGCATGAATGGAACTTACATCTCGTCCGTGGATTACGAATGTAATGGCGCTGAATCGCTCCAAGATGCTTGAAATGGTGGATCTTAGCCGTGACGATTAGAACTGGTGGAATTAATGTATGTATCTCGTTTGAAAACTTTCCATGGAAATAGCGATAAAGCAGTGGCAGACTTGAGTCGATTCGGCTGTAAGAAACGGGGTGTATTGTGGAAAATAATTTATCACCCACAAGACCACGTGGGCGATTTTTGACCCTTTTGGGGCATGAAAGCGAATACTGGGCAGCTACTGCCCATATACGACAACATTATTAAGCATAAAATACACATTATTGCATGTCCTTCATGAATACATTTGAAGCGGAAGCATTGCAATATGATATTAACATATGATACTTGGTTTATTATACCATCTTTACAATCGAGATATTACATTATTTCTATTGGTTCTGACAGGAAATCTAATATAAAAGTAAAAAGCAAAATGCACCAACACCTGTGAGTATCACATTCTCCATCCCTCTTTCTGCGTTATGTGGCCTAGAAATATTAACTGTTTCTTTAAAATTCTAACTATTCTATTTTCTTGATTCTTAATACTTTCCTTAGCTTTTGGAAGCCATATTTCGCTATTCCAATACACCTTCAAATTTTGGTGCCGCATTTGCCGTCCTCTGTTAAAATACTAAAATCCAGGAAGTTAAATATTTAAATATTCGTACTTGATAGCTTTAGATATCTCCGATTCATAGTTGGCATTTTGAGATTATTCTCCTTCCTGACAAGCTTCTCTCTCTTTACTGTTGATGTGTAGACATTCTCATTTGTCTTTAAAAGATTTCTAGAAATTCCTTACGTTTCCTTTCAGTATCTGCATAATATATATGGTTAAGATTGTATTCGCCAATAAATCGAATTTATTCCCTCGGGATCTCTCAGTATCATACATTAAAAAAAAAACAATATAATACTAAGAATATACAGGGTGTGATTGGTAAATAGTCGCAATTTATATATCTATTTTTGCCCATGCGCGTTGTTTTTCTTTATCTTGTAGACTGCAGAGAAAAGTAGAGTCACTTTGGCACCCCTTGTGAGAAAAATTGCACTATTATTCACACTACCAGAAATTTGGAAACGGCATGATGTATACCTTGCCATTCGCACCGGAAGTTCTAATACTAATAATTTAGAGCGTCTACGTGTCAACCTGAGTACAGTGCAGACGATTCACAAAAGGTTGGATGAGTCTTATGTGAATTAAGAAGGTGTTTTGAGTGATCACAACTGATGGCGAGCTATACCTTCATTCATTTTCCAACAGGGCCTCAGAATCAACATGAATACCTCCATTAAGTGAACTGAGGAAGTAGTACTATTCTGGCTCAAGAGGGTGGATATAGGAATAACGTATGTCTGTCAACTGAACTCTTCACCATACCACATGTGAAGAAAAACCCATTCATGGCTATCAGACAATTTCTGCGGCCGCATCACCGATGAGATCTGGCCACCTAAGTCCCCAGACTTCAATCCCCTTGAATATTATGTGTGAGCACTTTTGAGCGAGAGACCAACAAAACGCCTTTTAACACCAAACATGAACTGAAGGCAAGGATTTTGCAGCCTTTACCAACTTAAAGAGACCGCTCAGAAGAGATGCAGGATAATCCTGAATTAGTGTTGATGCGGGGGTTGATGTCAATGGCGATTTTAATCAATAAATTTACTCTTTCGTATTTCAAAATGATATGATAATGTGATTTCAATTTTTGCGTCATTTAGACGACAATTTATCCATCGCAGTCGGTATAGTTATTTTATATATTTTTTATTATTTTAAATACGCAATTACATTCGACACGAAATCAATAAAAAGATCCAATTTGACACTATACGTTATTTACTTTATTGTACTTTTTTATAGCTTATGTTACAAAATATTCGATCCAGTATTTGTAATGTGTATTGTATTTCAATACATGTAGGAAACACTCACGGATAATCGTCACCCAGTATTTTGCTTTACTGCCATCTTTACCGTCATAAAGCATTATTTTCGATTTGATTTATAAATCCAATATTTTTTTCTCGGAGATCACAATCGTAATACCACGTTTTTTAAAATGTATATAATTATTTGGCTTTATTTTGGAAAGCTTGTTAATTATTGTGTTTTTCGGAATGATAGTTACTCTGCGTTATTTGTAAGTGTCATCTTTCTAGCATAGATTTTTCTATGACAATGAAATTATTATAACATGTATTTTCCGATTTGTTTCCACAGATTATTTTTGCAGGTCAGGATGAACCTAAAATTTACAATATTTTTTCAGTATTCTTGTTTTAAAATTTATTGTCACTCTCTCTAATATTTCTTTGATTTCTATTTCTTCAAGACATTTCCTAAAGTCTATCGCGATCATTTTCGTCTCATGTGATTTAAAATGGCATAAGTGATGCCCGTATCAGTATCTCTGTGTATTTTGGGGATGAGGGTTTATCATTAAATCGGGATTGGATAAATTGATACTGATATGAAGTATTGAAGGTAAGTGAGATAGATGGAAACAGTGAAATGGTTTAAATGCATGGTAGAAAAATGTTTTAGAGTGATGGTTAAAAGGCACAAGCTGCTAAGTGCTACAAGGTATAAGAATTGTGGAGAACCATCTTAGCTCATGTCATGAAAGGACACGGCGCATAGAATTTCTTTCTCTCCGATTCACCATGCTATAATATTTAACAAGTGTAACATATAGATCATTACTTTGAAAATGAGTTGCATGTAATAGATAGAAATTATGATTGCCTATATTATTATATTCAAATTAATACATATCTTAGGAGAAAACTAGAAATGTGCGTATGGCGCGTTTCTGTGATTTCATGTGCTAAGACAGATCTCACATATACTTGCATACTACCGCTAGATCTTATATATACGTGGATATGGCTACCGACAGAGCAGAATCACCCTCTGATGGTCCTGCTATTCGTCATAAGATTCTTTAAAAATTGCAAAGAAGGATCCGAATTGTAATCGATCCTGACTTGGCATTTCTACTTCAGTCACTTTCTTACCGACGTGACCTGGCTTACACTTGTATTATCCATAAATATTTTCATGGCATCTGCTCTGACGAGCTTTTTTCTCCCTGATGCCCTGACTACATGAATTTAAACGTGCTGATAGGTTAACAGCTTGGAACTACCCGTTTATTAAATGCAACCGCCACATCTACTCAAACAGTTTCTTTTTTCACACTTCCAGACTGCAAAACTTTCTTCCGTTTAATTGCTTCCTGATAACTACAATCTTCAAACATTTAAATGCAATGTCAATAGCCATCTTCTATCTTCCAGAATCCCGTTCATCTTTCGTCTTTTCCTCAATCCTTCATATACTTAATCTTTTCTGTCACTTTCCCTCCCTGTAAGTCCCATGCACACTATTGGTATTCCTGCCTTGCTTGGAGTGTAATGATAAAAAAAAAAATTTCCACCCGAAATGTCTACCGGAACAACATGATTCTCTTTCTTTCTCTATTTAACAGCAGTAAAAAGCTTTTCGTCACGAACATTTATCGATCACTATTTAGGGATGAACTTGAGAAGGTGCTTATCTTTTATCATTTGTCATTGAAGAAATGCTATTATCATTTATCTCAGATTTCGGAAGGTGAATTCATCCGAAATTCTTTGTTGTTTCTTTTTTATTCAGCTTTGAAAATATCGTTGATAGAACAAGCACGTCTGCTCTATTTTTTGCATGACTTTAAATTAGGACACAATTCAAACTAACCAGGGGCGAAGTATCAATTTAGATTTTGGGGACTTTATCTGCAAACGAGCGAATATTACGATGTTGCATTGAAAATGTTCACGCGAATCTTATAAATTCTCAAAAGGTGCCTCGAGGACGAATCAGTAACACCATCAATTTTAAATAAAAGAGAGAAATTTTCGAAGATATCTCTCAAAAATTCGGGCCCTTTCAGAATAATTACAGTTAAAACTTGGAGGAAGATGGTTCCACATGGAGAGAGAAATTTAGAAATACCGTTACTCTGAATTTTACTCCTCACTGCCTACTTGGAAAAAAGAGAAGAAAATAATAACTACGTATTTCTTAAACCTATATATTTCAATTACGGTCACCGAAAACGCTGATTTAGAGTTGGACAGTTTTTTCATATACTCATATGTCCGTATAAATCAGCCATTTTTATGTGGTTGTAACATTTTATTAAAAAAATATTTATGTGATAATTTTCACTCGTCAAAATCATATCTTTTTAACCCATTGATTTCCATCATCCCTTTTTCTGTGAGGCGGATATTCAGGGCTTTTAACTAGAAATCTATAATATAATGGCGGATATTTTTCATGAACTCATAATATATTTTGGAAAAGTAGGAATGTGTAACCTGGAAGACGAGACGTTGTTATTGTTGTGTAGATTAATCCCTTCTCCGTCTCGGCCAACGCAAGTTCAAGTAAAAGAATATATTTGAGTATGAGTAAAACAATGTAAAATTTATTTACATATACGCAGAATTTGTAACTTTATCTGTTGCTGTTGCTAATGCAATAGAGTGAAGAGACGTAAAATTAGAAGGGGAATAGACATTGCTAACGGCTGTCATTGTTGTTACATTGTGTACTGCGAAAATAGATATCCATTTTTTTAAAAAATAGTGTTTGCGAATGAAGTTTTTGGTGTGTTTTTTAGTGCAATCACGGTCAGCCAACGAGAAAATCTGTCTACAATGATTAAGATATATGAATCAGCTTTGACAGCTTGGTGAGGGACCCATGATGTCTATGTGTATGTATTTGAATCTTGTATCTGGGTTGTTGAAGGTACATATAGGTTTTTTGGTATGACGTTGTATTTTTCTCCTGGATACATAAACACACGGAACTATATAAACTAACTAAACGATGCATCGTTTAGATATTTTTCAAACCTAGAATCAGTGACGAAAAAACTTCAACCAAATTATCTAACTACCATACCACTCACGGTCACGAAGAACTTTGAACAAAAAATAACTTACTCTTAAAAATCTGTGATTAAACCCGATGTAAAGAGCAAAATCGCAAATTGTAAAACTCTAAAATGTATCTACACGACATAACTATCTGGACAAAATGATGTTCAAGTCGGTAAATATTTTTAAATACGTGCGAATCAGAAAATCACTTGACTTCTACTTCCAACGGCAGACATCACAAATTTATTTTTCCCCAAAACAAAAAATGCGACTTTCGTTTTACATGTTTGAAGCACGCAAAACACATCTCATTTTCTTTAAGAATAAAGCGCAGAATTCCCAAATAAATCTCCGGAGATCACAAGAGAATATACCATTCAAACAGCACGGACGTCAACACCATTCTCAATTAAACAACATCATTTATCTTGGGCTCAACAGATAAAGATGTGTAGTAAATATAAGAGTACGATTTATTAATACATGGAGATAGCTGTATCTCCGATAAAAATCGACAATAATAAAATATATCTCCAAAAGTTCTCGCAAATTCGACACTTGGTAGCATCAGCTCAGTAACTTTACAAATTAAAGCTTCTTCACTTAAAATTGTATATACCAAATCCATCCACGGACAGTAAAACAAAGTTTTCCAAACAAAATCAATTCAACATGGAGCATTGGAAAACAACAAAATTTTAATACCAACCGCTGATCTCTCTCTTTCTACAATACCGACATATCTTCTAGTGCGAGCTACATTCTGACTGACAAGAAAATTATACAGCACCCTGATAACATAATATTAGGTTGGTGCAAAAAAAATCTCGTTTTCTAACATATGTTACTATGTGAGAAAACGAAATTATTTTTGCACCAACCTAATACTTAACAATAGCACATTTTTGTCAAACATGTTTAAACACGCATCTCAGCCACATTATTCGCCATTTTTTTTTTTTTTGGTTTTTTCTTAATTATTATTATTTTGCAGCCTAGCAGGGATAAAACTACAATACGCAAATTTTATGGACATATGCACAGATTAAAATTATCTACAACTGGAGGCGAGTTTTGTTGTTTACCCCACTGGACTTTACTAAAAAACAGTCTCTAGTGGACGTTCCTTAAGCCTATAAATAGGAAAGTAAATTCTCACTAATACTCTATTTTCCATTTCTCTTTTACTCAATAAGATGTAGGCGCACATGGCAATTTTTCCCCCACTGGGACATGTGCACTTCATTTTCAATTACTTTCCTCTTGAAATTCTACAGAAACTTCATATACACAAACTCATTCTCTAGTTTAAATGTTTTCTTCTTTCATTTCTATGTATACTTTTGTTAATACATACATTGTCCTTTGTTTTATTTACTGCTTTGTGTTACATATTTATTATTCCTTTATTTATTAATACCAGATGTTTAAGAGCCTGTTATTTCACCGCATTTTTTTTATTGTGTATAATTAATCAAATATTCTGTATTATTTTGTGTGTTTAATACCCGATTTTTATTTTATTTTGTATAATTAATAAAGTTTTTTTTTGTATATTTTGTATAATTAAAACTAGCTTTTTTTCTTATTTTATATAATTAATACCGGATATTACAGAATACATTAATGAGTCAAAAATCATAATGATATATGCCTTAAAAATAATTTAGTGAGGATTAAAATTGGGACTAAGTGACGCTATTTCACTGCTGAGCTCAGATGTAACTTATATAGTCTATCTATCGATAAAGTTTGGTAAAATTTTCAATTATGTCTTGCAGTAAGTATCTCACACCTACTTCTATAATATGTCTTTAAATAATCCAGATAACTCTAAGAATAAAGTACTGATGTCATATCTGGATTGGCATCACCCAATCTTTACTTTACAATCTTCATAGTGGTAAAAACATCCAGTGTAGATGCTGATGAATTATTTTTCCCCCAACCACCTCATTTCCTCAGACGACCTGTTTAGATCCTATCTCTAATCTATCACTAATTTAGTTGGAAAATTGTATGACAAACTACAAGTTGACCGATTCCTGAATTTCTCAGCTATGAACCGCCACACCATATACACTGGAACAAATCATCCTCATCATATTTGTATTACATTACTAAGAACGAAGTTGCATTCGGATAACTTTTTTCCAGCAATATTAACTCTGTGGAAAAGTCTCTTGGGAGTATATTTTCCGAATCCTTACAATTTCACTCTCTTCTTGTTTAGGGTTAACCGTTATATATCCTAAAGGGACTAATAAACTACACTTCTTACCACAGTCATGCATCTTCATTCAGTTACCCTCTATCTTTATTGGCACTTAGGCTTTGTATTGGGTATTCCTAAAAGAATATAATCATTGATATAAAAATATATATTACTAGCAGCATGGCCAAGCGTTGGCCGTTCTTGATTCAAAAATAGTACGACTCATACAGGAATAGCTATAACTTGACTTAAAATATTTTTGCTCTTCCTTGCCTCTAAAGGAGCGCCCTTTGCCGTGCTGTTGTTGCTACATGCCTTACTTCTTGCCTATCTCACACTGCGAATTCTTTCTATGCTCTATACTAAACATTAAATCTGATACGAAAAAAGAACTAAACAAAATGAACAGAAAACGACTAGCTATAAAAAAGGACTCGTAACTAGAAAACCTGAATGAAAAAAAAATGTTAACAACAAATACTTTTTCACACCCAACCCAGTTCTGAGGAATCAGAATGAACGTTGAATTTAAGCAAGCGAATGAACCAAATAGAGTAAAGTGCCATGCAGATTTAAATTTTCCCCACTTGTGACGAATGCAGCTATCGATTTCTTTATGGCATGCTAGAATGCTAGTTAACATTCGTGTCAATCAGCTGTTGGCTTTCACGCTTGCCAGTAGAATATTCCTGCCTATTCGTGGCAGTCAGCTATATGCTTTCATTCTGGCCAGTAAAAATGGCCGCAAACTACATGAAAACTGCCGTAGAAGCATGAAAATATCGATTATTTCCACTATGGATGGGAGTTGGGAAATGCAAATTCGGTCTTGGCCTTCCCGCTAACATGGATCATGAGCATGTAAATTTTGTTGCAAATCCCTCGAAAATTGCGGCCGTACATTCGTTACACACACACACACCCTGCCTTTTATAGATAGAGATATTATATAATATAATAATATGCATGCATTTTATTGTCACTGCTTTTAGACATCATTTCCAAAAAAGACTCCCACAAGGCAAGCGGAGGTGACTGGATCCCAACTGTCGTCTTAAAGAAATGCCCTCCCGACCTGGCATCATTTTTCTCCAAACACTTCAACTATTGCCTTGTTGCTTTTCAGGTTGTTCAAAGTGATTCTTTGCAGTTCCTCTTTTAAGTCTGGAGAACACTCTGATCCTTGGAATTATCACCCTATTCGATACTTGCAACTTTTCGGCAAAATATTCTAGACTCTAATCAATGCTGAATTGATGAATCATCTTAGTTCTCCCGACCTCCTCTCTGAAGAACAATGTTGCTTACCGCTGATCTGTTAACGGACATCACTAAATAAGTATAACACGCTCTTGATAATCACAGCAAAGCTCAAGCAGTGACTTTAGATATCACGTAGGCGGTTAACAAGATTTGACACGTTGGTCTTCTATGCAAGCTCCAGAGCCACAGTATCACAGAACTGTAGAATAACAAGACAATAAACAGCACTTACCGGCGTAAGAGTCCCAGCTAGCGTCCAGCTGGCAAACAAAAATAAGGCAGGTTGTAACTTAATACAAACCCTGCAAACTAACTGATGAATCAAGCTGGTATATTTGATTTAATTCAATCAATCTTATCATATCGTGAAATGAATGTTATTTTGAACGGGACCGCTTCTAGATCCTTTCTCGCGAACACGGTTGTCCGGTTAGGCTCTATTCTTGGTCCTTCGCTGTTTTTGATATTCATCAGTGATCTCCCTGAGGTCATCAGTTACCAATTAGGTATTTATGCAGATGACACTACCATTTACAGCTGTCTCAATAGCAACTCCGTCAAAGCAAAAAAAAGTAAACCTGGCAGCTGCTCGTGAAAAGGGCCTACAATCATTGGTTAACTGGGGTAGGCAATGGCTTGTAAATTTTAACACCTCTAAAGATGCTTTCATTTAAGCACCATAAATATGACTGATGATGAACTTATTGAGAGTAACACACTGCGCCTTCTTGACCTCACGCTTTCAACCGTATTGAAGTGAAGCGACTACATCGAGCCAATAGCTGAATCTGCAGCAATGAATCTTGTGTCATAGTATCGTACTAGAAAATTTTCTCTCATCATAATCCATTTTGTACATTTACAAATCAACCATTCGTCTGTGCATTGAATACTGCTGCCATATCTAGACTGGTGCTCTTGCTATTTATCTGGAGGTTCTTGACAAAATTTCAAGAAGGACCTGAAATGTAATCGATCCTGACTTGGTATCGCGACTTTAACCATTTTCTCACCGACGTAGTGTGTCTTCCCTCTGTCTTTTCTACAAATATTTTCATAGCAACTGCTCTGATGAGCTTTTTTCCCTGGTGCCTCAAATATATGAATTTAAGCGTGTAACTAGTTTGGCATCTAGGCTCCACCCCTGTAATTTTGAAATAGCTTCAGCAACTGTCACTTCTACTCGAAAAGTTTCTCTTCTCGCACTTGCCACCTGTGGAACACCCTACCTTTTAATTGTTTTCCTGATAACTAGAATCTACGAACTAGTGCTACTTTCGCTATGCTTGTGTGGTGGATGATTAAAACGCACACAAATATATGAGAAAAATGTAAATTTATTCTTTTAATATATATATATATATATATATATATATATATATATATATATATATATATATATTAATAAAAATAACACGTATTTATATACGTAACAAGGCGACCAGAATGTTTGTTCGATTGCTATCTGGAGCAATAAGTATTTTATGAAAAATAAAGTTCAGGTTATTTATTGAAAATCAACTCAGAGTTACCTGATGCCTTGCTCTTTATCAGTTCATTGAGAATACAACTAGATAATAATAATAATAATAATAATAATAATAATAATAATAATAATAATAAGTAGTTGGAAAGATCGGAAAACCGTCAAATAGACTCATTGAGGGGATTCCTGCTAGCCCATCCCGAAAGAAATACAAAAGAATGTGCTCACAAGTACATCTCTCACATTACAAAGCGTTTTATAAATCTAAAATGTGTGTGGTCTTAGGGGTTTTTTTTACAAAAATGATTTTTGGTAAATAACATGAAGCCATTTCAGACCTTGGGTCACTGTTTGGGATCCGTAAGAAATGTATATATCACAGAAATCAAAGAAAATAATACTAATAAAATAATAAGTTAAAACATATTATGGTCAATATAATCATCTACAATATATATATATATATATATATATATATATATATATATATATATATATATATATATATATATATATATAGTCAATAATACTAAATTAAAACCATATCCCTATGTTACCTCCTTGAATGCAGATAGATGATGATGATCTCTTGAAATCTGGGCATCTGAATATAACTCCCATATTTCATGAGTAGGGCCGCCTTCTTTTTATGCTTGGTCTACAGTCGCCCTAGAGCTGGTATCTTGAAGAAAATTACCCGTTAGCGGTCAAGAATAAAACGGAAAATTGCCTAAAGGCAAATATTCATACCGGATCGGCCGTCACACTTGTCAAGCAAGAGCCGCCCCTTCAGAGAAGAACACGTTTTGGGCCGAAAAATCTGTCACTGGAAGAAACAATTCCAACAACGTGGAAACACCTTGTCACCAAACCCGGACAATTTCCAACTTTGGCCCAAGTGACTCGATGCTGAATTAGTTAACATAAAGAAAGCGAACGAAATGAATTCTTCAAGACTATCAACAAGTCATGACATCCTATTTTACCGCACTCGAAAATTCACAAAAGAACATCAATGATCAGGCATACCAAATATGGAGAACTATGGTAGGAACTGGAAAAAGATCATATCTCAATTCAAACATATTTGCCAATTTCCGCAGCGACATCTTGCGAAATAAAGACTCTCAAATGCAGAAATAGATAGGACAATACCAAATATAAGAGAGCATTCAATAAGCTATCACCCATACAATAAAGACGTGAGATTGGAAAAAAAATGATATGACAGATTATTATTTCGTATCTCAATTATTTTAATCTTTACACCATCCTCTCTCAGGAAATAAAACTGAAGAATCTACCTGCGACATTAACTGCAGTTATTCAGATTATGTCACTGAAAATGAGTCAAATGGCATTAGTGCAGAATTCCTTGGAGACAACAGAGGTGAAATACCCGAAGCGAAAAACTACATCATTCAAGTATTTATCAGAGTAACTTGCGCAAATGTTAGGTTGAAACCAGCTCCCAAAAATTCATATGACAACGTCCAATAAACATCTTGTACTAATACACAACGCTGCTCTGCAAACACTGTTAACAGACAGACCACAGGAAAATATCACATCCGTAAATAATGTCATATACGCAACAGCTTTACCAGCGATTGTGAAGCTTGGTATTAAGACAATGAAAAATTCAAGCAACAGACAAAAATATCCTGCTTGGAAGACAAAATTGAAGTGAGAAATAAAAGAGATCCCATGTGAGTTATCGATCCTAGATGCAACCTCAAGAAAAAACAAATGACTCAACACACAAATGCAGGATGATCAAGCGCAGGATATAAGAGTTAAAATTATAAGAGTTAAAATTATAAGAGTTAAAAGCTAAAATCTAAGGTTTTATTCTTGTTGCACAGGAGCAATTCTAACTAACTAGAAAATACCAAGAACAAAAATGAAAAATTATGTTAGCCAAAAATGCAGATTCTGTGATAACTGCGCAAAAGCAATTGATCATCTTGTATCAGGTTGCACGATATTTACCCTCACTGAATATGAAATCCGTCATGAAAGAGAGGCCTAATATCTACATTGGAAAATCAGAAACTTTTACGGAAATTAAACAGAAAAAAATGTCGCAGAGATAGGCACTGTACCAATTTTATGGGACTTTACAATAAAAACAAACAGAACAATCAAAGCTGGTCAGGGAACACAAAAACAAAATGTGCCTTCTTATTGAAATGGCGATCCCTGCAGAATGTAATGCATATTTGAATATTAAAAAAAAAAAAAAAAAAAAAAAAAAAAAACTAATAAATACAAGGACCTTAAAATCGAACTCTCAAAAATATGGCGCATAAGGACTTCAACAACTCCAGTTGTAGTTTGAGCCCTCTGATTGATTGGAAAAGATTCCAATAGAGGCACTGAACTGATTCCTAGTAGCCAAGCATGAGAGAAATACAGAAAATGTACTAAAAAGTAAATCACACACCTTACGAAGGGCTTTATCTATGTAAAATATATGTGATCTATGATTTTTTTTTGGGGGGGGTGCTTTTATATCTTTTATATCAAAAAATACTCACTGGAATTATACTATTATGCTATTTCTGACCATACGTCTCAACTTGCGACCAGAAAAGAAATAAGAAATCAAAGGAAATAAAGTAGAAATAATACGAAATAATCTGTTCATAATATGATAATATAATAACCACATATTTTATACAAAAATCCGTGATTACCATCCAGCTAAATATATAAACAATTAGATAAAATATTAAAATATATTTGAACATACACTTTGCAGGTTGTAAACATTTTGATGAAAATGTGCTTTGCATTATTTGACAAATAAGAGAAATAACCAACTTTGAACTTATGATTCGTTTACTCGATGTCGTTAATATACGATTCAGTTTCTCTTTTTCTGATACTCTGTCTGGTCTATTTATCATTCGTTATTACATTATAACATTCGTCTTTTCATTACACTTATTCATGCTAATTAAGAACGTAATAACAACATCAAATATACCAACAACACCAAAGGCAATGTATTGACCATATTAAATGCAAATTATTTGAATAAATATATATAAAATATATTGCGCAATATATTTTATATTTTTGGAAGAGAAAAGCCTAACATAAGAAAAATTTGAATGTGATTAAGATTTATATTAGATTAATATATCTATACGTGATTTATGACACAAATCAATATTATTCTTATGCGTTCATTGCTGGAAAACGTCATCATTGAAACTTATTAATATTCGTTGTCAATACCAATAAATCACTTGAAAACTATAACTCAATATTCATCATTTTAAATAAAGATTCGAACTTCAAATTAAAGACCATCGAAAGAGCATTTTGTCGCATCTAATTATATCTTTTCACATGTGATAGAAATTGGTTTAAGATATTTGGCAAATAAATGCAATCAAATAAGTGCAAAGATTTCGTTTCGTTCCTATTACTTGTTTGGAAATGTTACCCAATTCATTTCTACTTGTTTCTAGATTGAATCATACGTAGAATTTAGAACGTGCAACCCCTGAACATTGTTTACCCTTCTCAAATGACCACAGAATTGAATTCAACTTTGACATTATCAAAAGAAATATATTTATGCTTTGATTTCGATTTTTTAACCCTAATTTTTCAGACCTAAATTTTCATTATACACCATCTCTTATCAATAAAGTGCTGTCATGTGTAACAAACGCATTCACTTTTTATATTCGTGGTACGTCAAGCAATATTTCATTTGAAAATATGAAACAATACATTATCAAAAATACAATTATTTATTATAGGTAAAAGTAAACATCAGCTTCGTGAATATAATAGGCATATGATTGGGTGTTCCCAACAGTTAAACTTGTGAAATTTCAATGAATATTTAAATATGATAATCTGGGGTAATCCTAATTTGGTCGGTCTAAAGTCTTTTCATGAGAAACAAACAGAAACTCACGCGTGCGCACAGACATACACATTGAAGTAGGAAGAAGGGAATCTTGCGTACCAAACGGACAGCAAATGATTCTTGAAAATGACTGAGATTTTCGAAAGTATTTGAATAAAAACATGTTATACGTGTGTGTATGAGTGTATATATATATATATATATATATATATATATATATATATATATATATATATATATATATATGTAAGCAAATATATGCATATAGATCCGACAGTATGAAGAAAATATACGGAAAAAACAAACAAAAATCCTTATATGCAATTATGCTGCTTTAATGTTAATATAATGTCAACGTCGGACGTTTCGGTCTAATAAACCATCTTCAGGACATATTCATAAAATATAATTAACATTATCAATTCAACATGAAGATGGTTTATTAGACCGAAACGTCCGATGTTGACATTATATTAACATTAAAACAGCATAATTGCATATAAGGATTTTTGTTTGTTTTTTCCGTATATTTTTCTTCATATATATATATATATATATATATATATATATATATATGTCTGTGTGTTTGTGTGTAAGGAGATATTATCGGTGTACTGTTTTATACCGACGAGAAATAACTACTACTGACTAATTACACTTTCCTTGCGAGAATCTGTCATATATGGTGTTAATGGAGATGAAACCTCCCTGATGTCATTGAAATCTTCATTAAAAAAAAAAGCAGCATTAAAACCTAACATCGGCCACAGATGCATCATCCACTCTCGTAGGTTACTCTACAGGAAAACAAATATAAGTCAATAAGACTAAATTACTCCACAACACCCAATTAAAGGAGAGACTAAACCTTAGAAGCTATTATTATACAAAATATACAATACAAAAAAAAATAATATATATTTCACTACAGGGAACGCTATTTTGAAGTGTGTGTAATTTCGAAGTGCCATCCGTTCATCGTGTTCGGCGGTAGTTCGTGATCCCAGCAATTTTTTTGTCAATTAATCTTAGTTATATTACTATGTATCAACCTTTTCCCCAATACACTACTCTCATTTTGAATTGAAAGGCGCACGGAAATCATTGTAAATTACTGTTTATATTCAAGTAAAAAGCATCAATATTATAATTCCTGTTGTCACTAAATATACAAATACGTTAAAATCATTATGTAAATATAATCCCTCGTTTATTATGAATTTCATCCTTTTGAATGCCAAATAAGTTATGTTTAAAACAGAAAAAAATGCGAGCGTGTAGTATTTATCATATATTAAATATCCGGAAATATATTTTCAGTATCTTTTCACCTGAAATTATTCCGTGTTCCACCAGTTTATCTCGGCTTAAATTTATTTAGTAATAATAATAATAATAATAATAATAATAATAATAATAATAATAATAATAATAAAAAATCTGCAACTTCTACGGGAAGGAAACTGAAAGAAACTGGTACCAACACCACCCAGACCCAGTTACGGAGATAGGACCTGTTACAATTCTATGGGACTACACAATCCACACTGACAGAACAATCAAGGCCAACCGACCAGATATTGTTATTAAAGACCACAAACAAAAACGGTGCATCCTTATTGATATGGCAGTCCCTGCTGACTGCAATGTATCTTTGAAGATATTCAAAAAGCTGTCAAAATACAAGGACCTTGAAATAGAGGTCTCGAAAATGTGGCATATGGGAACATCAACAATCCCTGTTGTAGTTGGAGCCCTAGGACTGGTTGGAAAAGATTGCAGTAGACTAATTGCAGGGATTCCTGGAAGCCCATGCCTCAAGGAGATACAAAAAATTGTTCTGACAAGTACAGCCCACACTTTACGAAGGGCTCTATCTATGTAACTTTTTTTTTTTTTTTTTTTTTTTTTGTCAGTGAAAAGTGTCATGATGCCATTTCTAACCTTAGGTCCCTGGGTGGGACCCGGAAAGAAATGTGTAAACTCCAGAAAGCAAAGAAAATAAAAATAATAATAATAATAATAATAATAACTTATATATATATATATATATATATATATATATATATATATATATATATATATATATAGATGTTATTTTTCTCAAGGAAAAAATACAGTATTTTATTAATTTCTATAAAAAGTATTTAATTAATAGCTACAGAAATGTGGTTCTACAGAAGGATGCAGGGGACACCATAGTTCGAATATGTGAGGAACACCTCAGTTTACAGCAAATGGAAATAAATAGGATAATTTTAAATAATATCAGGAAGAGAGTAATGAAATTCTAGGGCACATAGTAAGTAATGAGGGCTTGGAAAATCTGATACTCACAGGAGAGATTGAAGGTAAGTGGGACAGAGGAAAACAACTTATAATATACTTAGTTGGTAAATTGGGGTTGGAACAAGGTTTAGGAGAAGTAACAAAAGAACAAAATTTATTAAGTGCTACAAATGGCAGGAAATTGTGGTAAACCATTTTCGCCTACTGTATTGAAAGGAAACGGTGAATAAGGAAGAAAAATCACTGTTCCCAGTAGATCACGTGGCTGTTCCCATAAAAAAGCATCATTGTATAATTTCTTTTACCGATTCTCATTTTTCTTCCAACTTTAACAAAATAATATAAATAAAATGTGTTGCCAGTATCAAAACACCATAATATTAGGTTGGTGCAAAAATAATTTCGTTTTCTCACATATGTTACTATGTGAGAAAACGAAATTATTTTTGCACCAACCTAATACATTTTTAGCCATTTTTCTTCTCTTTCTTTGGGCCGCATCGAATCCCTTCAGTGATCATGGCTCTCCATAATTTCCTATCTCAGGTTGCTTCTAGCAGTTTTTTCTCCTTTGTTAAAGCTCCCGTTGACCACTGCGTCATATATTCACCCAAGTTCGTTAACTAACTGCCTCGCTGTCTTCACCTGCTCTGTTTCCGTTAATTTACACCGCGAGTACTAAGGTTTCTAAGTGATCTTATCTCAATACGTGACAAAAGAATTTCAGCTATCTTTACCTGATTCTGAGTATAAGTGTTTATTCTGCTGCCATTTTCAATAAGACTTTCTTCTTATTCGTTCCTAAGATGGAAGTCTTGCTTAAACCGGGACACAGTAAATTTGAAGCCGCGTAAATTTTCAGGCTCGTCGCGAGTGCTATTGATAATGTCTTAATTTTATACTCTAGCTTATGTAAAATTATTTCCGGTTTATTGCAAATTTTCATACAAAAAGCTCTTTGAATTCTACAAATCCACAAAACTTTAAAACTGAATAATAAGCGTGACGAATATATCGGTTTTATTAAAATATTGATGCAAAGTTTTCCACTTACAAAATGATAGCCGAAGCGACAATTTCTCTCCGAATATCGGCGAAAGGAAAAGTGCTATCTTCTTTTTGCTCGATTGCTAACGCAAATTATATTAATTTGCAATTTAATTTGAAATTTAGACATGATGGATTTAGATGAAATTGCAGGTGATTGAAATATGTGAAGCCAATTAGATCTTCGACAAAAAAAAATACAATACCCGACTTGAAAGCCGAATTTGCAAAAATTATTGAAATGATATAAATCTATAAATTTATCACCACATTTGTTTAGAAGATAGTGAACAGCGCCGATGCTTTCGAAGTCAGATAAAAAAATATTTAAATTAGTTGAAAAAAAAGTCGGAAATAGATAGCTTAATAACAATAAAATTATTTGTATTTAATTATTTTTTAAACAAACTTTGTAGAAAATTGGCCTAAATGAATCCTTCTATGAAAACCAATTGATAACATGTAAATGATTTCTAGCTAGAATTACGGGATTGAAATTAAATTCATATATATTTTATGATGATTTGCAAAAGCAAAAATTACAAAGATACTTTACATTTATGGCGATTTTATGATACCATAGTTATAAAAGGTATTTGCAACATAGCCCAATGTTTTAAATACAACATAAAACAATAAACTTTATAAAAGTGCTCATTTTAAAAATCGAGAAAATATAATAGCTCTTTTATTAATCCAAAGAAATTAACAACGATGACTTCAAAAATCTGATGACCCAAATCAGTTCCCTTGATCATTTTTGACATTTTCGTTTTAGTTATTTGAAAGATTTTCACTGTAATCTTATTTTTTTTAAATTGCATGAAACATAACTATATTTGCTATGACTGATCTTATCGAAGACCAAAATCACAGTAAAATAATACTGATACAAAATCGAAGATGACTCTTCAATTAACAATTAGCCCTCTGGCCAGGACATAAATTCGCTCCATGAAGAATAAATGCATTGCATGTTACTCACAGTATATATTGTGCGGAAATGGTAACGCCCTTGTTTATTTATTAACTTTTCTTAAACAAAAAATCAATTAAAGTAGTTTAAAAAAATCTATAAATATTGCCACAAAAAGTCGTGATTTACTATGATAAACAAGTTATTTATCATGCTCTGAATACGCCCCTCCATGTTTAATACAAGGTTGAAATCTGTCAACAACACTTCTATGGACCATTTTACAGATTTGTACATTAATTTCAGAATTTTTCCCCTGTAAACAATATCTTTCACTACACGCCACAAGAAAAGTCTGTGTAGTGTTAAGCCAGGTGATTGCACTAATAAGGAAGTCGTTATCTGGCACCCCTCAAAAAGTGTTATATACCGCACGCTGTATATTTACTTTCACATTACAAATTAATTGACAAATGCCTGTTTATTTGTAATGAATTGTTTCTTTACTGAAAGAATGGAGGCTATAAAATAAATTTTAAAAAATGTAGATCAAAAAAGTTCTTTTTAAAAAGCCTGTAGCGATTTTGTTGATGTCTCGATTAAAGTAAAATTATATCTTCATTGTTATTTTTTATTATTTATAAAAAGGCGCGGCTGAGTAATGGAGAGCGGCTCGAATTGAGGAATTGGAGAGCTGAGTTTGGATCCATTACATTCACTTAAGATATGAATCCTCTTCGTCTCCACTCCCATCTATGGGTAAATAGAAGGATAGACTGGGTTATATAGCCTTGAGTAGCAACCGGCCTAAGAGAAAGAAAAACTCTGAATTCAAAACCGGCCTGGAGAGGGTTGTGCTCCGTCAGTTTATCTTGCTCAAGAAACACCATTTTTCTCCTACGACCCTACTGGTTATCGGAGAAAATTACATTACATATTAAAATCTGCTTCATTGTAATTTCTGACAATTAAAACATAATTTTTAAAACTGCATTTTTGTATTAGGTTGGTGCAAAAATAATGACGTAATAATGTCGTTTTTGACGTATTTTTAATGTCAAAAAACGACATTAGTACGTCATTATTTTTGCACCAACCTAATAGTTCATTTAAAGTTTACCGATTTAGCTATACCGATTAACTGGCCAGTCATATTCGAGGAAACCCCTCTACTAGGACGACTAGCCACTCCCTATTGCAAACGCTTGCTCAGACACATTTTGTGTTTGTTCAGCACCCACAGTACCAACCTGTGGTTTATACTGCAACTATGCTGAGCAGATCTTAGTTACAGTTTCTGCGAAAGAGCATGTTATCTATCATGATCAACAATTTGAAAAAGGCCAGCACGGTCAAGCCTTCGAACACGATGACTTGTGACTTCAGCTAGTGTTCCGCCTACCCAATTTCACTCACAAAGCTTGGCTGAACCCCTCAGACACAAAGGTGCCGCATCATGAGACCTCCCCTCCAGTCTGATAAACATCAGGAAGTCTCCTTCCTGAAAAATCGACCCTGGTCAGAACTCGTGGTCACAATGCGAACGTTCTAACCAGTCGGTCACGTGCCTATAACAATTGAACGCTACCTTGATAGATAACAACAAATGAAATTAAATCTTCTTGTAGCAGTCGATACACTTAGTTTTTTAGAGGGTGTATACATTCGTCAGATGGTCTTGAAACCGACATTTATTATTTTACTATTGATTTTAACCTCAGGTTCCCAGACAAATTAATACTCTGAATAAGAAATGTCAAGTTAACATTTAATTTTACTTTTTATTTGATGCTATTAATTTTCTATGTATTGGCATTGGCTAATTTCATTAGACTTACGATTTGCTTTAAAAGTGTTATATTCCGGAAATACTTTGGTGCAATTTTTATTCTTCTGAAAACATACATTGTTATTATTCCCTGGTGATCAATCCAACTAAATTCAATTTTTCTCAGGAAATCAAAGTAAAGAAATTCTGTTTTCGTATTTAAAAAATGACTACTTTTGAAAGTGAAAAGTTTTTCTTTATGCCAGCATCTCTTCATAGGGTAGTTCCAGCTTTGTTTTGATAAAGACGAATAATTATTTGAAATTTAATCCAATTCATATGTCACAATTTCAACATACGTCACCCTCTTTATTTTTAATATTTGGATCCAATTTTTGCATAACTGCGATTCACTCTTTGGAGAGCTCACTTGAAATTATTGATTACCACCATGTCACGTGAAACACCGTTTCTCCTACTATCATTGGAGTTAAACAAGGTAAAGTCTGGTCAGTACCTAAATGGATGACTGCTCGGGAATATAAAGTGCTGTAAGCTTGGATGTGCAGGTGGTGCAATGGATAATGACAAGGAATGAGGAATCGGAAAGCCGAGTTCGAATTCTGTTAAGGATCGTTATATTCTCTTACATGCAAATATCCTTACGAAAAGTATGAATCTATCTATTCTCTTCAAGCTATGGGTTAATTAGTAGGACATGTATCAGAAGATAATTATCATCTCCGAAAACATACCACAATCTGAAAGTATTTCCTTGCTTTAAATAACCTGCAAAATGTTGGTAAGCTTTAAAAATCAAATAAATCAATCGCTTAAAAAATATATTTTCTTTACAAATGTGTTCTATTTTATAATAAATTTCGTATTATTTTCTAGAGAAACGCTAAGCGTTTGCATATGTGATAACATAACCAAAATCAGAAAATATGTTAAGCTCTACATTTTATCGCGCTGTTTCAGCAACCGAGTAACCAATATGAAAATGATGATTTTGGTGATAATATTTTCGATTTAGCGGAAATATTCTAAATGGAACAATAATAATCCGACATTTAACACGGAATATTAAATTCTTATGAAACTATTTACCATTAATCTGTGATTAGCATTTGAGATGTTGATTTCACATGTATACTTTTCCCTTGGTAATAGTGGAATATCTATCGAGAATGAACATTTTGGAAAACCTTTTCTTTTCAAAAGGATAATATATTACTCTCACACAAAATAAATCTGGGGATTTCTTAAGTGAATAACATTTCTCTTTATTCTTAATTATTTCTTATTATTTGTCTGGGAAAAGAAAACTGAAAATATGTGTATATAGGTTAATTGGTATTTATTATGCGACTAGCAGCATGTCCCGGTGTTGCCCGTGCTTGATTAAAAAATTGTACGACTCATAGAGCAATCGCTATCACTTGGCTTAAAATATGTTTGCTCTTCCTTGCCTTTAATGTAGTGCCCTTTGCCGTGCTGTTGTTGCTACATGCCTTACTTCTTGCCTATCTCACACAGCGATTTTTTTTCTAAGCTCCATACTAAACATTAAATCTGTTACGAAAAAATAACTAAATAAAATGAACACAAAACGATCAGCTTTAAAAAAGGACTCGTAACTGCCGTAGAAGCATGAAAATATCGATTATTTCCACTATCGATGGAAGTTGGGAAAGGCATATTCGGTCTTGGCCTTCCCACTAACTTGGAGCATGAGCATGTAAATTTTGGTGCAAATACGTCGAAAATTGCGACCGTGCATTCGTCACACACACACATCCTGCCTTTTATAGATATAGATATTATATAATATAATAATATACATGCATTTTATTGTCACTGCTTTTAGATATCATTTTCTAAAAAAGATTCCCACAAGGCAAGCGGAGGTGACTGGATCCCAACTGTCGTCTTAAAGAAATGCGCTCCTGACCTGGCATCATTTTTCTCCAAACACATCAACTATTGCCTTGTTGCTTTTCAGGTTGATCAAAGTGATCCTCTGCAGTTGCCCTTTTTAAGAAGTCTGGAGAACACTGTGATCCTTCGAATTATCAACCGATTCAATACTTGCGAATTTTTTCGAAGCTCTACATTAAATCTGTTACGAAAAAAGAACTAAACAAAATGAACACAAAACGATCAGCTTTAAAAATGGACTCGTAACTAGAAAAACCGGATGAAAAAAGAATGTTAACAACAAATACTTTTTCACATCCAACCCAGTTCTGCGGAATCAGAATCAACGTTGATCTTAAGCAAGCGAATGAGCAAAATGGAGTAAAGTGCCATGCAGATTTAAATTTTTCCCACTTGTGATGAATGCAGCTATCGATTTTTTTGTCATGCTAGCATGCTAGTTAACATTCGTGTCAGTCAGCTGTTGCCTCTCACACTGCTCTATAGAATCTTCCTGCCTATTCGTGGCAGCCAGCTATAGGCTCTCACTCTAGCCAGTAGAAAATGGCCGCAAACTACATGAAAACTGCCGCAGAAGCATGAACAATCGATTATTTTGAAATATTGATGGGAGTTGGGGAATGCAAAGTCAGTCCTGGCCTTCCCGATAACTTGGAGCATGTGCATGTAAATTTTGGCGCATATCCGTCGAAAATTACGGCCGTGCATTCGTTACACACATACACAAATATCCTGCATTTTATCGATAGCGATATAATGATGACTCGAGGCACGACTCATTTTTTTCTCTCTTAAAATTGACCTGCGGTTTCGAAAGTAAATCATATTTCTATTTAATCCTTTGCTTATTTGAATGCAGAAAGACAACATATAGCATTGCTATAAAGCCTAATTTTGTTGTTACAATGCAATACAGTGATGACCTAAGACATTACCAACTGGTCATAGAGTTCTCGATTGTCCCTAATTTATGTGCAGTACGCCTTTGACTGAAGGTGGCCATACATATTATGTCAAGGCAAGTATTCACCCATATTTCTGAAATCGTTCAATAAACAACGCAAGACCTCTGAAGGATGATTCTGGTATTGTCCGCTTGGTAGTAAGCTCTTTGACTGAGAATAATTGATCGTTGCTGATGGACATTAAAAAAAATAATGCCGTCGACTTAATTCCGAAGAAAACTGTAACTTATCATGCAATCACAATAAGACTG
Source organism: Acanthosepion lycidas (assembly GCA_963932145.1). Taxonomy (NCBI): domain Eukaryota; kingdom Metazoa; phylum Mollusca; class Cephalopoda; order Sepiida; family Sepiidae; genus Acanthosepion; species Acanthosepion lycidas. Next base: position 54,143,056 of record OZ010581.1, on the reverse strand, counting down.
CTGAATATAACTATTTTTCAGATAAAAAAACAAACACTATTCATCCTATTGTCATTACATTGAGGACATCGCTATACATTTCGATAGCTCTCAGTTTTACAGAGATCCATTCGTTTAACACACTTGTCTATCACTGATGAAACTCATTACCTACTGCTTAGCTTCGTTCACGATCACTACTGAGTGTCATTAAAGTCTTATTAAGTGTAGACGTAAATGGACGCCATTCTTTTTTCGCGATGGAGAATCCAGTGATATATCTCTGCGTCCTAATCATTGTCATGCCAGACACTATTTTGTTCACTAACAAAAAGAAAATGCGTGTTATTAGCTGGAAGCTTTATTCTTTATTATCGTAAAACCAATATCCAAATCAGCAGACCAACACAATCATATAAAATACATTACGTAACGATCAACATACTTTGTTCAATGGCAGATTTTCCTGGTGTCATTTCTCAACAATGATGAAATACGAAAAAAAAAAACAACAAACAAAACAAAACAGAAAAACATGTAATGTTATTAAAAGTTCTTTGTTGAATATCGGGACATGTGATATCTTGTCTATCCCCAGGGATAAGTCATAGAACTATAATTTCGTCATTAAGACGTATGGTTATATACCCGGTGTAAACTATAAACAAATGCCTATATTTCACATCTGTGTGATATATAGGAAAAGCATCTTGTATCTTTAGATATTTACCGTGGTTTGTTGAAAATTATGGTCTGTTTATTAACTTATATTGTGTTATATTAGATAATGAATGTCCCTTGTAACATGTAATAACGTTAAATTCTTTCTTAATATATATTTTACCTAGACTTAGTGTTTCCTTTTTAAGTTCTGCTCACACATTCATTAAGATTGGCTGTTTGTGAAGACACAGCTATTTCGATTATATATCTTTTTTTTCAAAATACTACTTTTAAATGCTTTCATATTTTTTACCACTGCTCTCTATTTATTAAAGAGAAAAATCCCAAATACATTTACACAATGACGTCATAATACATTTTCTAACGAGGTCACCTTGAGCTCATTGACTACAGTTTCTCAACAGGGACCCATTTGGACCCTGGTGTTCCATGTAATATTTCTTAGGGACCCACACAAAAAATACCAAATTGTGGGTCCACATTAATATGTTAGTGATCCATAGAACAATTTCACTTCAGGACTGTTGTTATAACTGAGAATTGGAATTTCTACAGTAATCTACGCCATATTAATATACTAAAAAAACAACGCCAAAACTAGCAGAAAACGAGATGAAGCAATGTAATTTAGAGTAATTTTTTACTTTACGGGATGTTTTAATTGTAAAATTTAAATAAAAACTGAGAATGACATATAAAGAAAGGATTATATCTATAAAATAAATTATACAAAGGTTAGAATTTATTATATAAATTAATTTTTAAAGTAATGAAATAAAATATTAATATATTACTATTAATTAATTAATATAGTAATAAACTCGACATTGTGAAAAGAGGTGAACTTCAATGACACCAATGGAGTATAAAAGAAAAAGTCACAGAGCAGGATCACACTGAATAAATCTGCATAAATCTGCACATTTTTAATTTTATTAATTATATACATATTTTAAAGTGGTTTATAATAGGAGTTAGTTAACTAGACTACATAGAATTTCCATAGAATTTAGTTGTTAAATACAAGATTATTTTCAGTAAATTGATTTTACTTCAAAATAAAGCATATATATTTATTGTTTCTATAATACAACTCCTAAACTTACCTTTATTTCATCGAATGGTTATGGGGGAAGTCTAAAATAAAATTAAGAGTCCATGGGTAAGTAAAAGGGTTGAGAACCACTTTCATAGATGGACCAGAATGCAACGTGCCCAGTCAGCTTGGGTGGACATTTTAAATGCCGCCAATATAAAGACTGGTTGGGCAGGGATTTTGTACTGGTTTTAATAATGTTACAGGTTTTATTTTAGGGTTCTTTTACATTGGTTGCCAACCATGGCTAGAATATATTTTCTGTCCTGCAATTTAGGATAAAGCTTGGGAGAGAAGAGATGGATTCAGTACTTTCCAAAATTAATTATACGAAAGTGAATGCAGTGACTAAATTTGAACTCGACAGGCCGATCCAACTTCCAGCGTCGAAGGCTGTTACACGACGCAAACTTTTATTAGAATGGTCGATTTAGTCCACAATGTTACCCGTATATTTTTTATTAATCCCTTAGAAGAATTAACGTCAATTTGCAGCGTTATTACATGGACAATCATTCCCGTGCACTCTAGATCAAAGAATCGCTTTCTCTAATAATCCTCTTTGTCTAGTTGTAAAGTTAAGAAAATAAAGCGAATAAATAACAGCAATCGTCTTGGACTCAACAGAAGGACAAAGGAATAAGCATTGTTCCTAAAATAGATCACATCAGTTTGGTGTTCCAGGCCAAGTAAAATCGATAATATACCATTCGCTTTACGTCATTCTGTGTCGTTCTATCGTTATAATCTATTATACACATTTATAATGCAACCATTTTTCCATGCATTAAAAATCGCTTCCATATCGAAAATAGTGCTTATACTATGTATTTAGAGATTCTTGACAAACTACCCAAAACGAATCTGCAATGTTATCGGTCCTGACATTGCCTCTCTGCGTCATTCACTTTACCACTGTCATAACAAAATGTTTTAACCTAGAAAAGATTACTGAATGAGGAATAACCAAAACGGAGATTTGAAATGAAATGTTAATCTTTATAAAACCATCAAAATACAATACTTGCCAGTGGCGTGAGGTAGGTAAAAAACTGCTAGTGGAGGATTACTAAAACAGCATATTACCCGCACTTACAATAGTCTGCAAAGTGTTTTCGAGGATTGGGACATACCTATTAGTGTTTATAGGCACAGTATATGACACATAACTTCTTTTTAACTTTTCTGTAAATATTTTCATAGTAATCGTTCTGACGAGCTGCGTAGGTCAGTGGATTTTACAAATATAAGCGCAATACTAGAATGTCAGTTAAAATTGTTAGATGTAACAATAAGTACTATATTAACAGTTTGTTCTCTTGTACTTCTCGGTGGCGGGGCTCTCTTCCAGTTTCCTGCTTTCCATTCAAATTTGATCTTCAAAAGTTAAATGCAATATCACTCGTCAACTTCTACATCCTCGAAAGCTGTTCTTTTATTTTTCCTTTCTACTCATAATGCCTTTCTCATTTTTTCACTCTCCGTAGTCCTTGTGTTTCAAAGATTTTATTGCTTTGTTTGGGGTTAAATGATTCAAATATAAAAGGTCATCTACTATGCTATGGTTGTGAATGCTAGACAGTCTCCTTAAAAAAAAGATTTGGTTTGTTTGTTTTATTTTACGGCATATCAACCTCAATGTGTTATATAATGCCTACAAAATTTTCATTGTTGGCAATATTTTGTTCCATAAATCTATTTCTATTAATATTTTTTTCCTTCTAAAATCTGTTTCTGTTAAAAACGTTCCTTTGCTGGTAATTTTTTTTTTAATGTATTGCTGGTAATATTTGTTTTCCAAAACTGTATTGCTGGTAATACTTTTAAAAAAACGTATTTCTGGTATTAATCACTATTATTACACTTTCATAGTGTTTTGACCAGAAATTAGGTGTTAGCTATTTGCCCATAGCTGGGACCCTAACAGATGCCACCACTCTGGGTCAGGGTGAACCTGGGAACATCAGCAATTAAGATGTATTTCCACGCTCCTCAAACCCTCCTGATCAGAGACTACCCAGGACGCAGATGTAGTCTATCGTCATATTGTTGTTGTTCTGTTATGGAATGCTGAGAATTTCATATGTTGTTATGTTGCATCTAATAAAAGCCTCGGAAGACACTCGAAGGAAAAGGTTAAAGTTGAAACGATAATCCTGAATGAGCTGTCTGATATAAATGGAAGAGAAGGCGGAAGGTAGCGAAAATTATAGGGAGAAAGTAGAGAAATATCCATTAACCCAATGGTCAGAACATATGGTCAAAGTGAAAATTTTAAGGAAACCAGAAACAAAAAATACAAACTATATACACACTTATACTTAAAATCAGAGGCAGCTGAATTTCCTCAGATTAGTAATGAGGGAAATGTACCTGGAGGATTTAACACTTAAAGGATTGAGAAAAGAAGTAAGAAAACACCAACAAATTGCTTCATATATTTGAGTGAATAGACTAAGGATAAAGATTAATGATAAGGATTACTTGTGCAACAGATAACAGAAATTATGGTAATCAATGCTTGCTTATATGCTGAAGAAGAAGACAAAATTTTGACAGATTGGCGCAACATATTTTTTGTCATCAACTAAGGATATGGCTTTGTTTCATTAATCTGTAATGTTTATTTGATATTATAAAATAAATAACTTGCATGGCGTTTGCACAGAGTCAATAATTCCCCTTTTCGAATAATAATTATCTCGGCACAAAAACACGATGCCATGAACAATAAATACCACGGTCTATTTGTTTAACATGTAACTGAGTTGGGGAGATTATTTAGTAAAAAAAATGAATGATCATATATGACTTGAAATTATGTCATTGTATTTAAGTATGTTTGACGTTTATGTACACATATTGGCCACATAATGAGGAAAAGGGGCTTGTAAATTTTGACACTCAAAAGATATATTGAAAGCAAGAGTGAAAGCGGAAAACACCACTTGCCTAACGAGCATGTGTTAATAGAGGGAAGAGCAGGGTTTACGAGAGATAGCAAAAATACAAAATTTACGAAGAGTTACAATGAAAAGATTGGGGTGAGCCATGATCACCAACGTCCTGAAGAGGCATGGCATATGTAATAATAATAACCATAATAATAATAATAATAATAATAATAATAATAATAATAATACCAAGAAGAAGAACAACAAGAAGGAGAAGAAGAAGAAAAAGGAGTAGAAGGAGGCAGAGGAGGAAGATGAGCGTAAGGCTTTTCAGTGCGGGTTAAGAATTCCCGTTCATTTTTTGGGTTCCATTTCGCCTAAATGCTTTTAGGACATCTTTTTAACCGCATCTTCTTCCTCTGGCTATGATTTAAATGCCAACATAAGCTCTGGGGCCTTGATTGGGTGTCATTTTAGATAAAAAGATAAACATTTACATTAAGGCCATAGAGAAAGTGATTAATCCCTTTATACTTCTCCCAAGCAATCTATACCTTAAATGTCTGGACAGCATGGGCTTCAAGACATGGCTGGTAACCAATGTTTAAGAAGGATAACTCTAGATTTAGAATCGTTTAGAAACCGGGAGGAAATAAACTCAAATTTCGTTGCTATGATATTTATAGAATATTAATAAAGTGGAATCGACGAAGAGCCGCAAACCCCTACTTTATGAAAAGATATGATATTAAGAAAATGAATTAGGAGTAAATAGCTTCATATAAATTTGGTTATATGCATCACACAAAGTAAATTGCTTTTTATTCCTTTTTTCGACAGGCTGATGATCAGAATAAAATAACGTGAGTGGTAAACTGAAAATAAAAAAAAAATCAGGAAGTTTCTATTTGCAACATTAAGTAAATATCCAGGACAATATAATAAAGTAAAATAATTTATTTAATAATTTTACTGACCACATCTTCATAAAAAAATATCTATAAATTACTGTAATTATTCGTGATAAAGCAGTAACTTTACGCAAGGAGATATTGAAAATATAAAAGGCTCCTCTATATAAAACCCACTGACACTTTAGAATTTGCAAGAGCTAAATTCAACTGATATTTAGTATTTGGGTTAATTTTATCCGGTTCGGTGTTGAAAAAATATATGATTTATAAATATCATATTATGTTAGAACTTGATGGGACAACTCGATCAAAACCATCGCGAGAAAGCATTAAAATGCTGGATCAGGAATGCACCGGACAGCATTAATGATTACATCCGTTTTTTAATGAAGAAGTACAAGGGTAGACTGTAGACAACGACTGAGATGATTACGAAGTAAAATTAAACACTGACAACAGAGAAGAAACTGACATGGCATTTGTGACAAGGACAACTGTAATAGAGGCATATATTTACATGATATCTATGTGATTTTTTTTTAAATGAAAAATGAACACGGTACTTATTTCGTTATTTAAAAGCTGTGTGACAAATCATTGAGGTTTTAGTCATAATTTACTTTCAGTCATACCTTACATAAAATATTCAAAACAAAATTTTAATATTCCGTTCTTGTATACAATACACAATCACAAATTTCTGGCTTAAAAATAAAGCAAAAATGTTCATTATACAAGAAAAATAACGGCACTTTAAAGTTCACATTACTTTAATCACATTACAAGAGTTTTACATTAAAAAGAATTAAATTAACGAACAAAGGTTGAAAAGAATTGGGAAGTTAGACTGGTAAATTGATGTTGACCTCATCAACACTTCGAGTGCAATTCATATATTTTTGTAGATTTTTCTCAACGTTTTATTTTTCTCAAAATCTCACCAATCTTTAATGATTTCATTTCTTTTAACATTAGAGCGAGAAAGGCCAATATCTCGTCCAGACGAAAATACCTCGGAGGTTTATTTATTTCCAGATTCGGCGCTATTAGCAATTGATTGATTTCATTTTTTTTTTAAACATTTGATTTTATTTTGAAAAGATGAGGTTCAACGAGGCCTAATTTACGGCTTTGATTAAATAACCATTTATTTTTATTTTCAAAATGATATGTTTTGTAAAATATTTACATATAGACACATAAATATTTTCATATATTTATGTATATATATATATATATATATATATTGATTTTTATATATATTTATATACATATTTATTTGTATGTATATATATATATATATATATATATATGTGTGTGTGTGTGTGTGTGTGTGTGCGTGGGGTGGTGTTTGTGTGAGTGTAAAAATTTGTTTTAAAATCAATTGCAATCCTGACAGGTGGCTAACACACACGAAAATCAAGTGACAAGGAAAAAATATTTGACGAAATTGAATAAAGGAACTTATAGTAAGGAAAAACAAAAAAATTACAGACACCTACCTAAACAAAAAAGAAAAAGTAGTCTCTGCTTAGATCACAAAGACAAGATAGAAGTTAAAGTGTTTGTACCTAACTTTTACATTACCGCCATCTCTGGGGGACCAAATATATATATATATATATATATATATATATATATATATATATATATATATATATATATATATATATATATATTAGAGCAGTGGAATATCCCATGTACTGCAGCCGTAGTAGAAGTAGTGTCTGATGGACAGGATAGCATGACAAAGCCCAACTTTCTCAAGGCTGCTTCCAATTCAGCTTTCTTTCTCCTAGACAGCTTACAAAATAAGATTATAGTACCCTGTCTCACCTGCTGTTTATCCATAGATAGACGAAAAGAGATGGCTTCATAACTTTCCGAACCAAGGTCCTGCCTCGTGCTTCTACTAACACTCTCTTTTTGTATCTTTCCCTTGCTCCCCTCCTCTCTCCTCATATATATATATATATATATATATATATATATATATATGTGTGTGTGTGTGTGTGTGTGTGTGTGTGTGTGTGTGTGACTGACGCCAATTCAGACGGGCTTCGATCCTAGCTAGAGGCAACCGGATGTCTAGCCACACTGAAGAGCTGTGATACAGCCTAACAGTCTGTCTGTGGATGACAATATATAGGACCCTGTAAAATTATTTTGTTTGAGCTCTCAGGGGGATGAAGTGTGGGTTTGTAAACAGTGACTATTACGGCTATTATAGCAAGACTCTTCCGGAAGCGTATCGTGTTCTCTCAGTTACTGTATGTTTATCTTAAATAAATAAATACGCAAAAATTCCTCGTCGCCCGACGGCTTAGTGGTAGAATTCAACCGGGTTTCGATCCTAGTTAGAGGCAACCGGGCGTTTATCTACACTGAAGAGCTGTGATACAGCGAAACAGTCTATCTGTAGATAACAATATATATATATTAGGTTGGTGCAAAAATAATGTCGTTTTCTCACATGTTACTATGTGATAAAACGACATTATTTTTGCACCAACGTTTTATATATATATATATATATATATATATATATATATATATATATATATATATATATTCACACGTGACTTGATAATATAACAATGAAACTAAATTTCTTGGATATATATATATCCAAGAATTTTAGTTTCATTGTTATATTATCAAGTCACGTGTGAATTGAATGGAGAGGGATGGATTCATGTGATGGTCCCAATTGTTAGAATGAATTGGTCTCGAATTGAACTTGCTATGACCAGTCATACTGTACTCTCTACCTAATTCCACAAACAATATATTTTGCTTAATAGACAAATAAATTGAACATAGTAGGAAAAAAAAAACTCAACCTGAGCTAAATATAATCGCTTAAGAAATGTTGACAGTCACCCGTATGTTACAACTATATATATTAGGAATGCATTGGAAACCAGGAAAGTGAAAATAACACGAGATTCTAATAGGAGGGCCTCGCTTTGACTAAGCATTCTAATAGGAGGGCCTCGCTTTGACTAAACATTCTAATAGGAGGGCCTCGCTTTGACTAAGCATACAAGTATGTCGTGATCGAAATTGATCTTTTCTAAAGGCTAATCATTTTAAATCTCGTTAACATTTGCAAATACGTATATTCATTAATCTTTTCTAATTCTGTTAGAATATGCTGTGTTCAAATGCGTTATAACGTCAATATTTCGGGAAATAAAGACAAATCATTTTGGAGACGTCAACGTGGTTCAGTTAGCACAGAAAAAATATCCTTACGGCAAAACATTTAACACTATTGCCTATGCCAGCAAATCAATTTTACTTTTTGTTGTTTTCCTATTTGTTTTAAAAATTCCATTTACAAGATTTTAAAATTTGAAATAATGTTGATTCCTTCCTTATTTTGTGTTTTCAAAAGTTAACTGGCATCTATTTTTTTTTCACTAATCTAAATTTACTTACGCCATTTTCCCTGTGCTTTTGTAAAATTGCGTAATTTTGTTGATATCGGTAAAAATCCTTCTTTTTCACGGCCAATTTGGTGAATATACATGGATTCATTATAGGGCATATCTCTCAAAGGATTTTAGAGCACATCTGTCAAATATTAGGTTGGTACAAGAATAATGACGTAATAATGTAGTTTTTTGACGTTAAAAAATACGTCAAAAAACGACATTATTACGCCATTATTTTTTGCACCAACCTAATACGTAACACCAATCCACCAGCTCAACTAATCAAATTCTGTAATGATCACCGATTTAATAACACCACAATCACCAAGTCCAAGGTGATAAACTTTCTAGACATTACTTCCAATCTTTCCAGAGGAGTTGACATGCCTTATAATAAGGAAATTTATAACCATATATACATTAGTAAAGAATATAACCATCAATCAGGTATTTTTTAATATCCTGCTCAAATCTGCGCAATATAGACTCTCCACTAAATCAAGTAATAAATAAATCTTTGCAAAATTCAAAACCAAATATTTTGATGCACTAAATAAAAGTAAGCACTATATTAATCCAGAGTACGTCTCAAACACTAGCACGAATACCAACAGTAAATCTAGGAATATAAAACATAGCATAATTTGATTCAATCCGCATTTAAACAGTAATACCGGGACCAACATCTGTAGAATCTTTCTTAAATTAGCACACAAGCACTTTAACCTTAACCCTTTTCACATAAAAATCTTCAACAAGAACAACATTAAAGTTAGTTGCTAGAACACTAGAAACCTTGACCAATATAAAGCCCAGCATAATACTGTAACGCTAAAATTACTAATAACAACAGTAGCTATCATGATCAAAAATGTAATTGCTGTAAAGGGAACATCTGTCCTATGAATGTCAAATGTATATATAAAGGAGTTATCTATAAAGCCAGCATCAGGCATAATGACAAAATTAAATCTTATTTTGGGGCAACTGCTAATAATTAGAAAAAATGTTTTTATCATCACAAAATGAGTCTTAACAACAAAAACATAAGCAAATTCCACAGCAATTTCAAAGTTTCAATGTGGTATTAAAACAGCAGTAAATATGGAATCCGTCGCTAAAATCAATCCATTTTCAGGCTGGGGTACTGATGCAATTTGTATTTACTAGAAAAATTCAACCTAAAAATATTAATAATTTAAATTTATATAATAAGCGGAATGAGCTTATGTCTAGTTGTATTCATAGAAATATTTTTCTCTTAAAATTTTGTAATCCTGGATAATTTATTTTTCGTGTAAATTTAATTTTTCTGGTCGACTTCATGTTAGGACATACACCGATTAACTCCATTTGACCATTCAAACGTACCTTTAGATATGCGTCCTTCGTTAAAATTTTAAAACTTAAACGTGCTTTCATTCCTTTTTTAATTGTTTTTTTTTATTGGCTCATACCTGCACTCCATTTCCTGTACTTAAACCCGAGTATTGCTTTTATACTATTTTTGTACTGTTTTAATTTTGAACTATGAAGAAGCGCGCCTCACATGAACATCTCTACATTTTTAAAATAAACAATAAGCTATATCCTGTGCCCGAAGAGTTGGGTAACCAACGAAACTTCAGTCGCACACCAAACGTAGGTATATGCGTATTTATTAATATACATTTCTTTACCCTGTCTAATGACATTGAGCATTATTATGTCTAAACGTTTTGTTAAGTTTGATAATGATTTATTTGCTTACCTGTGTATGCACGCCTGCAAGCACGTATACGGTTGCTAATGTCTGCTTATTTTATTTACCTAAACACACACATACACACACACACACACACACACACACACACATATATATATATATATATATATATATTTATATGTGTGTATGTGTGTGTATATGTATATATATATATATATATATATATATATATATATATATATATATATATATATATATATATATATGTAATGAAAAACAAATCACATTAATGTACCATTACGATAATTTATTTCACCTAAATCCTTTTTTAAGGATTCAGGATCATCAGGTAAATCTTCCAACAACGAAATGAGAAAAAAAATTTTTTTTTTTTTTTCTCATTTCGTTGTTGGAAGATTTACCTGATGATCCTGAATCCTTAAAAAAGGATTTAGGTGAAATAAATTATCGTAATGGTACATTAAAGTGATTTGTTTTTCATTACATATTAGCTCTGTCCTAACATTGAGCTCTCAGGATTTCATCCTCTTTGGATTTACCAATTCGGTTTACCAAGTTCCTTATAACTTAACTATATATATATATATATATATATATATATATATATATATATATATATATATATATGTGGATACTAGTAGCGGTCTCATTCATTGCATATATCGTCTATCGGCCTGAATATTCGAGAAATCTTCGTAGAGAAAAATATGCGCGCTCTGGGGTGGTTCGAACCGGAAAGTGCATGTTTTCTCTGATAAGATTTATCGAAAATAAATATAATATTTACTAAATAAACCATTCTTCTACTCAAATATGAGTATCCATTAAAAATAACATTTAAGTAATATTTTTTTAAATATTTCAGATCAACAAATAAAAAAGCCTTACCATCTCCTTACACACACACCCACACACACACACACATATATATATATATATATATATATATATATATATATATATATATATATATATATATATAGAGAGAGAGAGAGAGAGAGAGAGAAATAGAGACAGATAGCGAGAGATAGATAGATATGTGGGTGAGTTTGCGTAAAATTCGATATATGATTAAAATATATTTCTAAAAGGACTATATGAATACAAAAATCGAAACTCTTCTTAACTGATACGATTCATCCTTTGATAGAATTTATCAAGATTATCTTGTATATTTTGTGAGTATTATTTCATTCATATAAATTTCATCACTATTTTATTCATAAAAGACCGACCGAATGTTATTTTTTAAGTTTGCTTTTACTCACTTCTATATGCCTGTCCATTCGTATATTTCCATATACATATACAAATACAGAATAGTTTCGTTTTGCATAAAACATTATGAAAGGTATTTTTTCTGTGCAACATCCATTTCCCGTCATGAAAACCTACAAGCAATATTTTCTATGTGGTAATCTTTACGAGATTACACCAGTTATATAATTGGATGGAATAGACATGCCAGTCCAAACACTGACAGCAAAGACAATACAGTACGAATTTCAGGTTTCCATCCTAGTCGCAAATGCAGACTCTAGAATACGTGCGGTGGTAAATGAATGGAAGCTTCATGATCATGCTGCTCAAAAGTCGTTGAAGCATATGGAAGAGGAATATCGATTGGAAATCTATCACTGAATTTTCGTCCGCCAAGCTTAGTTGTTATAACTATTACATGTTTTGAATTTAAATCATTTGAAAAATATTGTATTATAATAGTGTATTTCTACACCTACATCGCAACGAAAAAGGAACACTTTAGTGTAAAAAGTAAACGAATAATATATACATGAAAAAAACATATTTTTCTGCTAACCTACGTATCAGAGAACTCTAAAGGTTATTTATTACATTATAATTATAACTATGGAAAATTTGTTGAGAATGGTCGACACGGACTATCCTAAACCGAGCTAATCTTATACGCGACCCATTCATTTATTATAATTTACCATTCGATCCAACATATACAAAAATACCAAACATTCACAGGGATCCTACTAAAATATCAATGACATAGAAAGGATATAATATACAAATTGTCTTTTTCTTTTCAAAAATATATAAAAATATATGACATGAAATGAGGAGGGAGGGGATGAACCAAATAACGAAAATGAAATACAATAAACACTGAAAAATAATATATATATATATATATATATATATATATATATATATACATATATATACATATATATATACATACATATAAATATATATATATATATACATATATATATACATATATATATATATACATATATATACATACATATATATACATACATATATATACATACATATACATACATATATATATACATACATATATATACATACATATATATATACATACATATATATATGTATACATATATATACATACATACATATATATTCATACATATGCATACATACATATATATATATATATATATATATATATATATATATATATATATATATATATATATATGTATGTTGTGGTTGGTATATATTCTTTTGATAAGAGGTCATAAGCTTCTTGTACATTTCCCTCACTAAAACATAGTTGTTGAACAATGAATCACATTTTACAAAAGTAAAATGGAGAAATGAATTCAAATGTAAAAAGTTCGAAACTAAATTAAGTGCCTTCAGTTGATTATTCACATTTTGCAGGAGCGAAAATAATACGTCCTTTCATTATAAAACGTCTTGCCGCCTGTAAATTCTCAGGGGAGGGGCGTAATTCTAAATTCTCGCCGCAGTGAGAGTTTATTAATTAGTGGGAGGTAATCCAACAATAGTCCCCCAGATTGAGGAATATTCTCTTATGAAATTTGATTTTTTATGTATGTCTCTAAATGTGGCCAATGTAGAGTGCGAGCACTTTTTGTTGTTGTTGGGGGTATTGAAATTTTAGGTGAAGATATGTCTGTTGGTTTGTTTCGATTTTTGTCAGGATGTGATAAACCATGAAGGTAGTGGAACTTTTTTTTTGTAACGATGGAGGTATGTAAGATAGATAGTAACATTTTTTCATGTCACATAAGTAAGTCGAATATACGAAATGGATAGGTAAATTTTCAAGTTGCAGTAAAGTATCTCCCTTGACTTGCAAAAATGTAGAGTCTTTATTTTGTTCCTCGGCAATAGTCTTGTAGTTTAAACTTTCCATATTTATTGAGGATAAGGAAGTATAGGAACGTGCATCTGCAACAATATATTCTTTACCGTTTATATATTTTAGGTCTGAATTAAATTCTGAAATATAGTCGAGATGTCTTGTTTTAGGTGGCGAATGTTTGTCAGGCATGCTCTAGATGGCATAAGTCAATGGCTTATAGTCAATGAGTACCGCGAATTCGCGTCTTTCTAAAATATAATGGAACTGTCTAGTAGCTAAATAGATAGATGTGCTGTATTTCATCTGCGTTTCGAGTTTAGCTCGAGAGAGAAAAAGTCTATATATTTGTTTTCTTCGTTAATATTTTCTGTCAAGTGACAGCATCATCAACGTTCAATGGGTCAAATATTGTTAAAGTTAGCTTTCCGTTTTCATCATCACTTAGGCATTTTAGTTTAACGTACGTAGTTCACCAAGGCCTTCCTTTGCTTCGTGTAAATCATCTAAAGCAGGACCTTGATATAAAAATTTTTACATTCTTTTCCTGTGTTCTTGTTAATATGTTTGAGGGGCTAACTTTGATGAAGAAGGTGGTAAGAATTTTCGATAGTAATTTATCATGCCTACAAACTATAAGCAGTTGACGAGTTTATTCTGCTTGTGGGGAAACATCTATAGTATTAGGTTGGTGCAAAAATAATGACGTAATAATGTCGCTTTTGCCGTATTTTTAACGTCAAAAAACAACATTATTAAGTCATTATTTTATTTATTTATTACGTCATTATTTTTGCACCAACCTAATAATTTATCACACCTATAAACTATAAACAGTTGACGAGTTTATTCTGCTTGTAGGAATCTTCTATAGTAATTTATCATGCCTATAGACTATAAACAGTTGACGAGTTTATTCTGCTTGTGGGAATCTTCTATAGTAATTTATCATGCCTATAGACTATAAACAGTTGACGAGTTTATTCTGCTTGTGGGAATCTTCTATAGTAATTTATCATGCCTATAGACTATAAACTTTCTTAACAACTATCATCTCAGGTAGAATTGATATTTCTCTATTGTATATCATAACAATGAAAATTTGTTTACACTAAACATGCATTTATCGACGTTACTTTTCAGTTCAAATTGCTGCAGATGCTCAAAAACAATTTGGAGATGTTCCATGTGTTCTTCTATATTTCTGTTTGCTATTAATACATCGTTGGTCCCTGTGAAAGTGAAAGATAAACGTCTTAATTATTTGTCAATCAAACTTTGAAAATACTGGGCCGAGTTTCTTGAACCAAACGCCATTCTGGTGAATTCGAATAAACCGAAAGGGGTGGTCGCAGCAGTCTTTGTTATATAGCTTTCTTCGACAAGTATTTGGTAGTACGTTTTCATTAAGTCTGGTGAAAATTCCCATACCTTGAAATCCCATCATGAAATCATGTATATACAGGTTAGGATAGCAAGCTTGGACTGTTGACGGAATTAGTCGCCAGAAATCGCCACACGGACGCTACACAGAAGAATCTGCTTTCGGTAACATGTGCAACGGGGATTACTACCGGCACTTGTAAGGTCGAATATGCTGAAATTCTTGCATTGCCATGTTTTAATTTGCCGGGTTGTGTCTTAGCAGGGTCGAATGTGTTGGTTGTCCTGTCGTTTGAATGTTGTTTTCAGTAGTGTGTAGTACTGTGTCAGTGTGTTTAAATGGGGATGTAATCCCTAGAAATATCCGAATGATATCGGGAAAGTGTTCCATGGATTTTTTATCTAGGTATCGTCGCCTGACATTATCCTGATAGCTATGTTCACTAATTGTCCGAAATGTGTGAGCTAGACTGCTTCTTTTTAGGAATCTTCACATCTGTTTGTACAAAAGTCTACGTTGGATACCAAAATTTAACGTAAGAGATTTTCCACCGTATATCTAAATTTATGTACCGTTAGCTGCTTCCTATTCATAGAGCAGTGGTGTTAAATTATCCTTCGTTGTCTGAGATACAACACTAATTTCCGCGGCTCTGTCGGCTACAATTATATATCCATGACACGAGACATGAATGTAAAATAGACGACATTTATTCGAATATCCGGACGCAGTCGTTGTCATGCCTGGTCGGAACATGCGTTTCCTTGTGGTACGAATGTACATTGATTTTTACACTTTTTAGCATTGATACCAAACTTGTAATTATACCAACATATTTCGATGTTGCGTGCGCGAAATTTTCGGCTGATACGTCTGTTTCGACTGGAATATCGCGTGTGATAACGCGCGATGTGTCCGGATCTTATTGATATGGCTTCCACTGGGTATGGTTAGCTATGACCGATTGGAGTTGCTGGATTTGGTTCTTTTTCTAATTAAATCGGATTCTGGATGACGTTGTGTGTGTCTGTGTTTTCGCAAATTTTGTCAGCGGTTCTTGCCATTTTATCCATTTCTTCATCTTCCAACCAAGGCGTTAGTATTTGTATCACGTCGTTCGGCAGCTTGTTCAACCATAATCTCTGCAAAATATTCCCGGGCAAGACTCCTCATGTCTCTCAGGAGTTGAGAAAATGTCCTATTCTCAATGGAGACATTAAAAAGATTATAAAGATTTGACAATTATTGTTCTTAGTACTCGCCAGTTCGGTGAAATATAGTTTGTCCCAGCATGTCATATGAATTCGCTTCGGACACTGCGTTTAACAAGTCGAGAATTTCGCGGGCAACTCTCTTTGAAAGCTTTTTGTCAACGTACGCGAATTTCGTCTTTTGTGAAGTTATTGACATTGGCGTGAAAATAGCTTGCAGTTGGGCTAACCATGTCTATATATCTACTAGGTTGAAAGTGGATAGCTGTAACGAAAGTGTGGCTTTAATTTGTCCTTCCATGTTTACTGCTATAAAGGAAGAATGCCTTATTAGTTTATTATAAGCACAGATGAAAGAGTAAGCTGCGAAGTGACCGTAACTCTGCTGGTGGGTAGTAATTAAAGCACTGCCAAAGCTCTACGCGCAGGTTACGAGAACAGCATCGCCGGAAAGAATGATATCATGTCATATAACAGGTATCCCATAACAGAAAAGTGATAACAATATTTATCATAAGGTAAAAAGAAAATGAAATGTTGCAGTTACTTATTCTAAGTATATTTGTATTTCTAATATTATTTTTTTTTTAAATTGCAAAAAATTATGAATTGTTCTTTGGCATTTTAAAACTTTTATCTCCTTCATCTTCTTCAGTAACGAGATTCCTGGGATTCATTAACCTCAGCTGTCTTAGAATTTACCAGTTCTTCAACTTGGAATATTCAATAGTCAGAATGAAAGTGTCACTTTCCTTTGCGTTGAATTAATCTCGTAGCAGGCAAAAATTTGGAGAAAAGTGACAATTTTGACATTGGCAATCCCCAAACAATTTCTGTGAAGTCAAAAGGCAATTAGAATTTTGAACTGGAAAAGACATTACTGCCACCACATGAATATTTAAACATTGATTTTCTCATTAAATTAAATTTCTGCATTTTTGTAAATTTTACTAAAATATGAATGACAGGAAGTAAATAAAAGAATCATAACTTTGTCAATGAATTTGATACGGTAATAAAAAAAATAAGAATTATCACATTTGCACCATGAACATTTCAGCATCGTCATTTTTCCAAAGGCTTCCCAAATTGTTTTTATGCATGCATTTTCACAAATCCGAACTATAATTTAATATGTAAATTCGCAATTACTCTACAGTTCAAAATTTCAATTACTATTGCTATTTCAATTATTACTTCATAAATTTGAAATTCATTGTCACAAGTCCTGATGAAAAGCGCGAGCTCTGCTATTCCAGCTCTATGAACATTCTCATCCAGAGCAATAGAAAAATGTTTAAAACTTTATGATAAAGTCTTCAACTGTCGATTCAGATCACCTGCCATGTCATCAATCATTTCAACAAAAGTGTTCCTGCTTCATGAAATAAGTGTGACTTCTCTGGACATAAAAATTCATCTGTTTTTGTAAGACATCTCTTTATGAAATCTCCGTCACTGTAAGAATTTCCACTGAATGCGATCATTTTGCAGAGTTCAACCCTTGCAGTTACAGAAATAACGTTCCTTTCTTAGTTTTTTTTTTTTTACAGCAACTCTGTTGCTGTGTTTAACTTGGATTCTTTCACTTTTGAAACACTCATGTCTCCTTCATATTTATCATCAGATCAATGGTTTGTTTCATAATGTCTTTTCACATTATATTCTTTTGGCGTCGCAGTGCAATGACTGCAAATCAAACAGTTTATTTTTCCATTAACAGTGACACAACAATGCTGTAATTCAGACTTTTCTCAAAACGCCTCCAGATTTCAGATATTTTTTTGTTTTACGAGATGGAGTAGAATTCGATGTTTTTATGGCAAAATAATTAGAAAATTACGAACTGATCAAATGATTATCCGGAAGTTAAAAATAGCCTCTGACATTCGAAAATAAAATCTTGTTATACAAATTGAAAAAAGTTCACAGTTTTTAATAATTTTCATTAGCAACATGAACAAAATTCTCGATATTCTACGGCTATATGTACTTTTTTGAATGCCCCAAGATGCATGTAAAAGTCCGCATGCTACCCGCTGGCCGCCAGTTTGCAATGCCGGTCTGGAAGTGTGTTCGAAATAATGTCACTGTAAAGTCTCCTTTAAGACGTGCTGGGAGAACATATGGACCTACCAGATAGTCACATACGATTTCACTCTACATATTAATCGTAGACTGATGCTGTTTTCTAACCTCTATTTTACCATAAGGAATCCGATCCGCCCACAAATGCTGGTTTATTATTCTATCTCTTCACAAATGTTGCCTGATCTATAATCAAGACTGAAGAGGCAAATAACTGATCGGCATTTTGTGCAATAAACAATCGCCAAAAAATTATCCCGTGGTGAGTGATCAGAGAAGACTCTGCCCACGTTGAAATTACGGTTAAAAGAGCTGCTCTTGATGAACTCTGCATGCAGTACTATGAGATGCATGACATGCTAGGGCCACTTGGTATTAGATGTAACCTGGATCATCTACGACAGCCTGTAGAATGTGTTCTTTGAAGTCAGGTGTACAAGCGGACCTCGGTCTTCCTAGATCCATTGTTTGTGATTCTACGGATCATGTGTCAGCAAGGAGACGATAAATAACAACAAAGTTTGGATGAGTCGGCTGCTTTCGGTCTGGAAACACAATCTGATACAGCCTCGCGTTGATTACCATTCGCGCGGCCGTATGTAAAATCATATTTGCCATCCCACGATATGAGCCATTGTTAAACGGAACATTTCTCAGTTAACTCATTACTACACAGGGTAAACGTTGAAGAAAGACTAGCAACAAATGTACACGAACAACAAATGTAACCATGACTACATGGCAGCACAGCCCCAGCTACCGCAATCTTTCTTTAAACTTAATAACTCAAAGTCGAATTATTTGCGCGCAAATGTTTACGTAGACTTTTCTCAAAAAAGTTATTGCTGGTATTAAAACCTATTTTGAAATTTTCATAGTGTTCTGTCCCAGTTTTGTGGTTAACTATTTGCCCATAACTGGGACCCAAACAAGGTACTACCAACCCGGATCCGGGAGGACCTGGAAACGCCAGCAATTAAGAGGTGGTTTCACGTTCCTCAAAACCTCCTGATCATAAGACTTCTTGTTGGAGGTAGTTTATCGTCTTAACAAGGATGCTGATGTAGTTTATCGTCTCACCCAGGAGGCCGTTGTTTTGGTGTGACTGGCCCGCCCCAATATTTGCAAAATTATTTTTACAAATCCAGTATGTCTAAAGGGGTGAGATTAAGAGCAATTTTCCAGTTAAAGAAAATAAGTTTTTGAGGAAATCGAAAAATAAAATGTCTATTTAAATTATATTTATTTCTCTTTAAGTACAATGAACATTTAGGTCTACGCATTTTTCCAAAGTTCAGTTTTTTTCTTTTCGTCTGTAACAGAAAGTTTCCAATTTACATTTGATCGAATTGCTCACAGCAACTTCTAAGCCGGCATTTGATAGAAAATGGTACTCTTTCAATTT
>OZ010581.1:54078123-54118123 GCA_963932145.1 Acanthosepion lycidas | reverse complement strand
ATGCGTTAATACACCTCAAATACATATGTATTTGCATATATACGTATATATATATATATATATATATATATATATATATATATATATATATATATGGTTTCATTAAAGGCGAAGCAATTAAGCTTTTTATTAATTTTTCTTGTGTTCATGCAAGTGTTTTCTTTTCTGGGTAGAAAGTGCGTAAAATCTGCCCCAAATTACTTAGAACGAATACTATTTACGTGTTCAAATTCCCCTTAATGAACTACGTTCCTGATCGACCTAAACTCATAAATAATTATATTGAGCATACAACTACATGCTTATCTAGACGACTTACATCATACCCGACCATACCTCAATTAGGACACATTTAAACACATACAGAAACCTACCAAACTCCATCCGTAACAAACTAGTAGAGAATAAATGTATAATAGCATCGTACACATGAAAAAAATAAAAATAATGGAAAGATTAATAATAAAACAAGAAAATACAACACTCAATAACATTAACTAAGAACACAGCCACAATGTGTTGCCATTTTTTGGAAAATAAAACATCCCTATTACTTTACATGTAGATAATAAAAGACAGAAACCACACATACAGCCAAAAATTAAAAAAATAATTATATTGGGCATACAACTACATGCTTAGCTAGACGACTTTCCTTGCATCCTACCAAGCCATACCTCAATTAGGACATATTTAAATACATACAGAAACCTACCAAAATCTTTCCGCAACATATTAGTAGAGAATACTTGTATAATAGCCTCATTCACATAAAAAGAAATATAATGGAGCACTAATAATAAAAAAAGAAAAGACAACACACAATAAAATTAACTATGAACTCGACCATAATGTTTGTGAAATAAAACATCCCTATAAGTTTAGACACATACATAATAAAAGACAGAAATCACACATGCCGCCAAAAATAAATCATGGCTAAAAGATCCGATATATATATATATATATATATATATATATATATATATATATATATATATATATATGTGTGTGTGTGTGTGTGTGTGTGTGTGCGTGTGTGTGTGTGGAGTGTGTGTGTGGTAGGGTGTATTCAGTCTACAATTGTGTGTATGATTGGCTTCTTTTGTATGGTAAAGATAGAAAATAAAGGGCTTCCGTCATAGTAAGGTCACAGTTACACAGGAAAAACGATTTGTCAATAATATTGACTATAATGTAATGGCGAAACCAATTACAGAAACGTCTGTTCCCTAAATTAATATGTTTAGGTAAAAATGTGCTTTGAGATTAAAGACGTAAGAGGTTTTTATATCTCATGACCCAAAATACGACAGGAATTAAATCTTAAATAATTGCAAACGCTGAAGTACCAAATGATGTATTCACCCTATTTGACATTATCAGCAAACAATGGACTATATTTGCATACCTTACTTCCTTTGTTTTATTGATTTAATTTCGATTTTTCTGGGTTTTTTTTTACATAGCTCATATTATTGACTTAAATAAAGGACACGTTTCGATAACCTATGATTATTAATCATATCTCCTAACACATTTAAATATATTGATTCACCGGAAAACCATTGGTTTTTACTTTATGTTAGTATTGCTTGATATTTTTTGTATGTTCATATTTGGTACTTGTCACTAGATATTGGACATTCACTTGCCAGCACTTTCCTCATTTTTGCGATCAGCACCACAACAGCCACGGTATTGATATTTACACTGAGTCCATGAATTTCCAAGTACTTTAACGTTTGCATTTATGTTTTCAAGTGCAACAAATTTGCGGACAAGATTTTAACACATTAACATTTTTTTTAAATCTTCCACAGAGACTGGGTAATATCCACACATTTTGTTACTTTTTAGTTTGCTTGATTCTGGTAATGTATTTTCGTTGCTCGTTATCATTTTAGCACTCACAGAAGATTTAAGATTTAAAAAACGAAAAAAATAGGAAAGACACACTTTTTAGAAATGTTTAACAATATTTTGACAGTGTCTCTGTCTTCTTGAAGTAATGTTTACTTTTTTTTTTACAAGCTGTTGATTCCAATCTTCAATGATTGCAAAATACTTTGCCGTCCCAAATTTATAAGCAGACGCTTATAAATGCTGAGAGTTCTTCAATATGATAGGCCACTTGTTGGCTTCATATGACTCAATCCCGGTCTATATTGACTTGAAGGCAGGACGCTTCATTCGTTTATTCGAACTTGCTTTTATGTGTCATCTGCAATTTTTAATTTGTGTACTTTTTTTCCATATTACTGCTGCTTTGCTTATTATAGTTAATTTGCCTTGCATATATTGCCTAATTTTTCATCTTTTTTATTGCCTTGTACTTTTATCTGTCTTCTTGTTTCTTATTGCAAATTTTATTAATTCTGTTCCTTGGACAATACTGTCGTTAATTTTGCATTTAATCATGGCCACTCATTCAAATCAATTGTAAATATATATATATATATATATATATATATATATATATATATATATATATATATATATATATATATATATATATATAAAATTGATTTTTTGTTTATGTTTTTTCAGAATAGGCACCTTTAAGATGTTTGTCGAAATTACAGTCGCTTGTAATAAAATGTGCTGCAATCTACATTGATGTCAAATTGTTTTATCAGACCTCATATCTATGAAGACTGAGTATTTTATTTAATTCTACGTTGTGCAAACCACATAAATCAAATCATGATTGGTACATTGACGTATATTAAATGGCAATCAGTACAATTGCAACTTTCTGGAGAATTCGTGATCTCTCTCATTGAGTTCAGGTTAAAATTGTCCTGACATATGTTGTTTCAAATTGAAAAGGGCTTCCTACTTCTATGAATATTTTCTGGAATACAAGGAAAATTAACTTGCTTCAAGTCTCTTCATATTTATGTAAAATGTGTCGTATTCTCTGCCATATGTGAAAACTAATAGTACGTGAAAATTCAGTACTGTTCTTGTTTCTCGCGAGATTCTTCTTCGCTTCGGTTTTGCAGGCATCTTTCGTTATGCCAATATAACTTCGGTAATATACGAGGTCCTGAGCGAATCCACGTAGCCATCACTATGTCGATTTATTTATTAATTCCTTCAATTGTCTTTCGATGCATACGTATTATTTTTTTCCTTCAATTATTTAAATCTCTTTATTGTTTTCCGACGCTTTCAATTCCTGCTTGTCCATGTCAGTTTCTGTTTCTTAAAAAGTAGGCCTCAATTTTCAGACGACGAGTAGAATTATTTTGTTACTTATGCCCTTAAGCTATTCCATATTACTGCTAACAGCTTTATCGTTTTACAACGATTTAATAAGTATAGATTACATGTCTCAAAAGGCCGAGAGTATGGATCACCTAGTGAGGAACGATCTACCCCCTCTCTCATAATCGATCCAGTGACAGAAGTTTTCTAATCACTTCAAAGTACCCATTATGTCGCTTTATTTTGGTTTTAAATTGTTTCTTATTTGTTATCAGTTTCTATTATATTAATTTTTTGTATACTGCGTTTTCGCGCCAAAAATGAAAGAAGGTAGCGAAAGAAGGTAGCGCCTGTCTGATTCGTGTAGCCAAGGTGGACCTTGACAGACCACTCATTCAACTGCCCGATGCAATCTGTTTTACCATCTCTTGTCTGTCTCAAGTCATATTGAGTCGCTTGGTAGAGGCTTCTGGCGAGATTGGCACTTCTCCGTCGCACATAGTTGTCCGCCAAAATCACATTCACGCTTATGGACTCAGCAAAAAAACTCTTTGATTTTCAGCCATCTCCGACACCGTCACCAGTGAGTTTAGTTTACTAAAAAACGGTTTTTCACTTTTTATATAACGTTGCAGAAAGACTGTAGCATCATGATTATGTTAGTGAGGATAATATTTCTTTTAATATTTTGATTGTATCGGATATTTTCTGAATTGTATATTTTCTGTTATGTATATTTATTATATATATGTCACGTTCCATTCATTTGCATAGTTCTAATAGAAATAGTCACTTTTGCGGTATTAGTTTCGCTGTGTCTTTCTATTAATACTTTCATGGCACTTGTTCACATGAAGAAATATATATCCAATAGAAATCAAAGGAAATACCATAATTTCTCAAAAATAATACGCACCCCAACAAATGATCCAAAAAGTAAGAAATATATCTATCCTTATGTATAATAGGCATCTATAAAATTTGTCAAAAAAGAACAAAAAATAATTACGAAGACATTTTGTCGACCTTGACATTAAGAAAAAAAATCGAAACTAAGGGACTAAAATATTGTTGAAAATTACAATGCGTTTTTTCCGATAAATATAATATTTTATTTTAATGCCAAAATGTCGTCAAAACGTGCGAGTTATAGTGCAAATTTTAAACGAAAAGTAATAGAATTAGCAGAAAGAATAGGAAATAGATCTGCATCTGAAGAATATGAGTTGAATGAGCCTAACATACGTTTATGGAGAAAGAATAAAAATGAACTAAAATCGTGTAAATCAATTACCAAAACTATAGGTAGAGGAAGAAAATCTCAATAAACAGATGTGGAAAAAAGTTTAGTTGAATTTATGAAAAAAAGACGATGAAGTGTTTGTTCCATAAGTTCTTCGAAATTGGCCTTTTTAAAAAAAAATTTTTAATGTTTTCGCCAAATAAAAAATGCGGTTACTGATAAACGTAAATTTATTAACAAAGATGTTATTATTTTTGGATTTAAAATGAAAATTGGGATAATATCTTTCTTAATTTTGAACAAGTACGTATTTATTATAAATCAATAACGAAAAAAATATTTTTTAAGACTATTTATAATACGCACCCCTACTATCACCTGTCATTTGCAGTAAAAAATGCGTATTATTTTCGAGAAATTACGGTAATAATAGCATATGCTACACTCTTCATGGCTGCCTTGACATTTTAGGAGAATATCACGCCTATTTGGCTCTGATACATATATCTGGTATACGCGTATCTAACTGGGTCTCATGTAGTGCATATCGGACTTCTTATATTTGTAATATTCTTGTTATATATGGGCGAGAGGTTTGCAGTCCGAACTTTCCAGTCTCGAAAGATTCCAAAACATATCAGAGTCATTACAGGTGATAAATTGTTATCATTTCTTCAACCTTCCTCTCACAAAGGCGTGACGATACAAGCTGTTCACTGCTGTATCGCTACTTTCATGGAAAATACTCGGTTGAACTACATTCATTGTTTCAGCCAGTTAGAACATTCACGGATAGAACTCGCCATTCCACCCACATTATATAAAAAAAATCACATTCTTTTCGTATTACACTGGTGAGAATTAAGTTCCACTGCTCTGTCGAACCGACTCCCAATGAGATGTTTTTCAGAATACAACAGTCGTAACCTGTTCAAATCCAGGACTAACTGTTATCTTCCCCTCTTGTCTATATAAGCTGTACTTAAATGTAAATCTCTACCCTGGGGTTTATACAGGATGAACCCCACTTAAAAAAAAAAAAAAAAAAAAACTCATAGCGTCACTTTGTAGATATGCTGTTTTTCACTCGCTTAGTACTACGATTACTACTAACAATAATAATACTGGTACATGTCTTCAGATGTTGCAGTTGGTGATTAAAAAAGGTATCAATTTATCGCTTTCCTACTAGTCATTATCGCAAATATTTTCTGGAGTTTTCAGATGAGTAATTATCATTATCATATTATCGTTATTATATTCATCTTAATTGTTATAGGTAAAACATTTGTGATGCTGTACACTATGGCTTTTTTCAGACGTCTTTCGCATTTAGGCACATTGGATTTTGAAACCAATCACCTCATTTTATACATTCTTGTTAATTATTCTCATTCCATCGGCAATATCTGGTAATATCTGGCCCAGAACATTAAGCTATTAACATAAAATTCCACCAGCTAATACAACTACTGGTAAGCAGGTATAATGTTTCAACTAAAGAGACAAAGCAGTGACATTACCTTTAATGAATTACATTTCTACCGCCGAATTGTTTTACGGAAAGGGTAAGAAGTGGATAAAATCTTTGGTTAAGAGGATTTAATAATTTGGCGGTTGTGAGTTTAATCCATATGTTAGGTAGAACAAAACGTCTTAGATACTGTTTTAGTGGAAAATACAATCTGTATACTAGTTCAGTTAACAATTTTTGGTACATTACAAAAAGCAGAAAATTGAAAAAGGCTGGAAGGAATAGCTACAGAAAATTTGAGTGTATAAGAACCAAGATGGTTACATCATTATCTGTTTTTGTGCTTCTAATTAAAGTTTGTTAACCCTTTGTTTTCTGTTTAGGTTTTGGTGTCCGGTTCATTCTAAAGTTTTCTCATTCTCTTTCTCTCCAAGGAAACGCTTGCGTGTTAATGGCTTTATCGTCTTCCTTGGAGGGAAAATATTTTTTTTTAAAAATGAGTGGTAATTTGTGTTTGCTATGCTTTGTAAGTTTCTTTATATACATTTACCTATTCTGATTTTATGGCTCAGGTGTTTCTTTTGTCTACTTAAAACATTAAAAGGAATGGTATTTCCAAAGGAAATATATCGAAATTAAAATATTTACAAGAGTATTATTCCTACAATGATGAAAATGAATATGCTTGTGTATTCTTTTGTTGTTAATCTTTAATGCGCTATATCTAACATTAAAATCTATTTAGGAGGTGTTATCGACTTTTTTGTCTCACTTTGAAATTTGTAAAGTAATATTCACTTCAGGCACCTGAAGCCGATTTCCTATTTACTGTTTCATTTATATTGAGTAAATGGCTTCATTTTAAGTTAATGTTAAGTTGAGAATATGATATTCAATGCGGAAAATGAATTCGGTGAACAGATTTCAAGTTCCAGCTGAGGCTGAGATATTCACTCTTTGTTTGTTCGTTGATTTTATTTAGTGGCATATCAACCTCTATGGGTTATTTAATGCCGAAATCTGTTTTAAACAGAATTTTATGCCTTCAACTAACTATACTTTGAACGCAATTGTATGCTTTAAACCTCAAATAATATGTATTGTTAGTCTTCTTACTATAAATATGTATTTTTGGTATTTTTATGTAATATATTGCTGCTACTTTTACTATAAATATGAATTTTTGGTAATTTTTTATATAATATATTGCTGCTATTTTTACTATAAAAATGTATTTTTGAAGTGTATTGTTTTTGTTTGGGGGTTCACTATGTGTCCATAGCTGGGTCCCTAAGAAAGAAAAAAAACTCGAATTTTCTGATCAGAGGTCTTGCTGCCGGATCGTCATGTTTGAAAAAGTATGAATCTTCCCTTTCCTTCCTCCTATTCATGGGGGAAATAGGGGAAACGAGGTTCTCTAAATTTCGTAGAGCAAACAGTTTAGAAGGACAACTCTGATTTCGGAACCGAGATTAAGACAATGGGATACAACTTCTGTATTGTTTTTCATTAAGGCATATCAATTTGCTGATATTTTTAAAACAAGAAAGCAGCCGATGCATTTATGCTTACGTTTTGAAGGAATATGAAGTTTAATGGGAAAGATGACATTTATAGGCTTTGCAATAAGATAACAAATATTATCTTATGGAATTCTAAATATATTCAGGAATACTTGAGGAAATCTTTAAAGGTCTGCAATTTTTCGGAGAATTTGCATAATATTTATATCATAATTTCTAGCTTAAAGAAAGAAATAGATTTAACACTTCCTCCGATATTCATCTCTTCTTGTTATTTTTTAAAGTTCTTTATGACAATTCTGCTCACCCCGATAGAGGTAAGATAATCGGAACCATCTGTCGAAATACCTAAAAGTTTTTTTGTTTTTTCCCGAAAATATCTTGACATTAACAACTGACAATATTTTATGGGCTGTTGGAAAAATGACATCTTATATCCAACAACATTTTTCTGTCTTCCGATGATATCAAACTCAAACAAGTAGAAAATTTAAATTTTTCCGAAGTGTTTTAACAGAGGACGGGAAGTGTGACACTTAATTCAGAAGGCTCTTTAAGATTGTGAAAGATACCTTCCAAAATCTAAGCAAAGTATTGTAATATCAGTCCGCCTACATGCAAGTGAATGCTGTACAATATTCTCGCAAATAACGAGATTTGAAATAAAAGAAATGGGGTTCAACAGTTGAGAATAAAAAGTGACCGAAAACATGAGCAACGACATTATAGTAAAAATGGAGACAAAAATGTACACTATACTCAACAGGGACAGTTGAAATTTCTAGGGTGCATAATGGGGAAAGAGTGATGCTTCAATTATTTTCTAACAGGACATATTGGAGACAACAAAGGTAAGCAATGTATAACCTACCTAGTCAGCAGGAGTAAATGCATGGCAGAACAAGGTCTGGGGGAGGAAACAAAAAGACATAATTTATTAAGAGCTTCAATGGACAGGAAATTGTGAAGAAACATGATCGCCAAAGTTCTGAAGGGACACAGCACATCGATGACGACGACGATGACGACGACGATGACGAAGAAGAAAAAAAAAGAAAAAGATGTAAAGGAAGAAAAAAGAAAAAGAAAAAGAAGACTTATAAAAGAAATTACCCTGAAAAACATTTAGATTATTCTAATAAACGGCAATAAATGTCTAATAATAGTTTAAAATGTATCCTCAGAAATATAATTCTATTTCTATGATGGCAACATATATTTTTCATCCTGATACACACACAGACAAAATTACTAACCTAAGTATATTCCGGTCAATGAAACAAATAAAACTGTACGATATCGATCAAATTCATTAAAATATGAATATTATGTAGGACTAGAATTCTAATTCTAACTTAAAAGAAACATGAACGCGACGAGAATTATATATATATATATATATATATATATATATATATATATATATATATATATATATATATATATATATATATATATTGTTTCATTTAAAATTCCTGTAATAATGAGTGATGTCAGTCATAATGGTAAAATTATTCGTTTTTCTATGAGGTAACACTTGGCCTTAATTTGCCGGACAGCCAGATATACTGTCGGTTGAAATTTACAAAATCATTTGAAAAACAATATTTGTCAAGAAAATAGGTTTCTCAAATACCCTAGCTGTTTTCTAGTTCTCCATAAGGTTTTTCTTCCGTACATTTAGTCAAGAAGACAGAATGGAAAGTTGCCATCAAAAGGATGCGCCCAACTTACAAATCGGGGATATTAAAACCAAACCAGTACAAATATGTAAATACATCTGAAGTTTTCTAACATAGGGTAGAATATGCGGCAGTGAGACGCATGAAGATTGCCAAAAATGCATTCCAAAAGTTAGGCATAGTATTAAGAGACAGAACACCTCGTTAGAGACGATGAAAAAAGTATTGTACTGTTACAGGATATCTGTCCTTCTATATGTCAGTGAATGCTGGACAATTTCCTCAAAGATGAAGAGACTTGACGGAATAGAAATGTGGTTCTATAAGAGAGATGCTGAGTACAGCTTGTATCAAAAATGTGAGCAAGTACGAAGTTTTAGTCAAAATAAAAACACAAAGGAAACATATACTTAAAATCAGGAAGATATACTTAAAATTTCTGGAGAATATACGGAAAAGGAGGGCTTGGAAAATCTGACACTCACAGTAAAGATTGACAGAGGAAAAGAGCGCGTCATATAATTGATGGTCTTGAGTAATTGGATGACAGAAAAGGGTTTGGGAAAAATAACAAAAAAACAAAAATTATTAAGAGTTACAAACGAACGGAAGATGTGGAGATCCATGATCGCCTACGTCTACAGAACATAAAAGAAGTTGTGTGGAATGTTAACATCTCGTTTACGTTATTATTTTCTCTTTGAGTTACATATCCACTTTAGGTGCGCCTGCTGAGGAAAGTCCTCAAATGATGTGCCGTTTCATTTGTAATTCTTCAGGTTCAGTCTATGTGTTTCGAGCAAGTATGCCCTATCGAAAGCAAACATTGTTGTGCCCTGGAATGTATTCTTAATCAATAACCTGAGAAACCGATTGCATACAGTTTGACAGTTTGGACATTTCTGAACGGGTTATCTGTCATGCAAGATTTCCATCTGAAAATATCGATTTGATGAGGCTATTTAAGAAGATAACTCGAGGACTTAGTTTTATGTCTTAGATGGACGAAACTACCCCTCATACAGCCACTTGTATACTCCGTTCCCTTAGCTATCGTACTATATTTGTTATTACTGAGATATACACCAAGGTATCTGAAGTGTTTATAAAGTATTAATTAAAATGATATTTTCAGATTTCGTAATAAAAACAATTTTATCCTTTATACAACTTAGGAAACAGAATGTTGGCACTGAACACATTTATTGTACAAATTTAAATTTTCCAATATTATTGTCGATAATTAATCTAGAATTATTTTTTCGATAAATATTAGGTTGGTGCAAAAATAATGACGTAATAATGTCGATTTTTGACGTATTTTTTAACGTCAGAAAACGACATTATTACGTCATTATTTTGCACCAACCTAATATATATTTGACTTTGAATGATTTTTCTTATTTATTTGTTCTCATAATTTATTCCAAAGAAAATCTTTCAGACAAATGTCTTGTTATATTTAGCTATCCATTATTTAGATTTACTATTCCATTTTCTACAGCTTATCAACGTTTTTCCAGGTTAAGGCCAGAACGTATTTTTTAAAATCCAAGACTTATTTGGTGACAATAATGGCTTAGTGATACAAATCTGACTAATTAATCCATAATAAGGGGGGAATATCTGGAGTTATACCTTTTGCGAAGATAGTTGTGCGTAAGAGAATATAATGAATCCAACAGGAGTTGGAACTCGGCTCTCCGATTAAAAATTTCAAACCATTATCGACTGCAGCAACCGCACATACAAGCTAAAAATGTTGACCATGCTTGCCGTAATCTTTGAATATAGAATCCAATGCAGTACGTCATGCAGTATATCATTGGTAGCAGCTGTTCAATAATTCTTCAGGCCTTCGATATCAGAGGTTGGCAGTGAATATTCGGAGAAAGTAGGAGCTGTTAACTAATTCTTCAGGTCTTCGATATCAGAGGTTGGCAGTGAATATATTTTTGGAGAAAAAAATAAAATGGCTGCCTTTATATTTTGAGCTTTCTGATTAGTTAACCCTTCTATCTGTGAACTATAAAATGAGTCAGCTCATTTTGTCTAGCTCACTAGTACAAACCTACCCAAAAATTCCAACAAAAAGCACTTGGTATTGTCAAGTGGTCTCCCATCTAGATACTGATTTGCCTTGACATTTGTCAAGTTCAGTGATCGTTTCAACTGTTTCAACGTGATATGGCCGCAAGCGTCATTATTTTGGCTAATATGGAATATATTATGAGTTGTTTATTAATCTGTTGCTGTGAATATTTTAATCTTCAGATCTGCATTGCATATATTATACCATTAACGTTTACTTTGCCGACACGACGTCTCTACGTTTTAACATCTAGAGGGTGCGATTGATAAATTGTCGTCTAAATGACGCAAAAATAGAAATAACACTGACATTTCATTTTAACAGATATATTTACCGAAGTTACACAAAAATACCTTGAAATACTAGTCAGTAAATTTATTTAGTAATATTACCACTGGCATCAACCACGGCCTCAAGACAACAAGAATCTTCTGCAACACTTTGGCGGTCCCCTTGTTTAAACTGGTGTAATCTTTGAATTCAATTCATCTTTGCTATTGAAGGGTGTTTAGTTGGTCTCTCGCTCAACTTCCCTGTACACATAATAATCAAGGGATTTACAGTCTGGCGAGTTACGATGTGAGGTGTGATGTAGTCGCAGAAATTGTCTGACAGTCATGACTGGGTCCTCATGTTTTTGTGGTATGGTGCAGAATCCTTTTGCCAGACATAGGAACTTCCAGTAGGCACCTTCTTGGCCTATGGCAGCACTACGTCCTCATGGCAATTGATGTAGGCCTCCGCGTTGTGTCTGAGTCCTCTATTAAAACATTTGGGAGTTCTTTCTTTATTAGAGTGAGATTTCTGAGATGCCATACCTTTGTAATCATTATTAGACGCACCCAACTCTTTACGAATTCTCTGCTTTATTTTCGACACCCAGACACACTGAAATGTTCGTATTTGAGCTTCTGGTGAGCATGCCAGGCAGTTCAGAATACACTTTCCAGACTTCTGGTCGAGTGAATTGCGTGATGCCGTTCTTTTTCTCAAAGACGCTGCCTAATTGACCTTATTATACTGTGCAGTAGACAAAATCAAAAACAAACTAAGCGCATGGGAGAAATTGAAAATATAAGTTGGCGACAATTTACCAATAGCACCCTGCATAATAACCAAGATATGTCTAATAGTTTAAATAAATTAATGTATAAAATTACTACTCTCTCAACAAAAAAATAAATAAATAAAAATAAAAACGTAAAATTATCGAAAAATATATTTTTTGGCATTTCTTCTCTGTATTTACAAGTGTCACAATGGTAGCGCTTCTAATATTACCGACTATCGGTTTTGGAAACTTGTTATTACTAGGTTATTAGACTATTGATTTTAATCCTGGCCGGACTAATACTTTTCAATACATTTCAATGACAAATTTAGTAAAAGTCAAAGGTCATGCGGGAAAAGTACAAACTTCGTGTTCTTTGCTTTTGGGGTTTGTTAGCAATAAACACATAAATCAATACGCGCCATTTTCAGTCAGAGAACGTTTAGAGTTGAAGAAATGTCTCTAATGGCAGACACACATATACATACACACACACAAACACACGCGCGCGCACACACACACAGACACACACTTATATACATACACAAACATATATATATACACACATATACATACACATATATATATATATACAAACACACACACGCACACACACACACACATATATATATATATATATATATATATATATATATATATATATATATATATATGGTATATATATATATATATATATATATATATATATATATATATGTATATGGTATGTCGAAATATATTTTTTACAAATCTTGTGGTCAGATTACTCACACCAAAATAGGGCCAAAAGTCCGTATAAACATATGACCGCAAATCCACCGTTTTTCAGTTATTGAGTTTAAAATTTACGCGGTAGGCGCTGTTAAATGTACAACCGGCTGTCTCGATCCATAGTTTATGTTGTCACGGATCCTGTCGTAACAACGCTACGATAAATCTCAGGAAAGGTTGGATGACCCGGCAGCCTTCGGTCGAGAATCAAAATATGATACAGCTGGGTAGCCTCGCTTTCATTAACATTCACACGAACGTAGACCCTTGTGCAAATTAATTAAAACATGCGTTTTAGTCACTTTTCTTCACAATACAGTTTGTTTTAGACCCACTGGACTGGCAGGCTGTAATCAATTTCTATTTTACCTCAGATTTCTTCATTTGCTGTGGTGTGCAATAATATGAGTCTATTTTCGAGGTATAAGATGAAATTTGTTTGGCCTTGAAAAATATTCCGTTATCATATTGCATCAGATTTTTATCACGCCCAGACACTATTGTCTAGACTATCGATTAGTTATCCTTCGGCTATTGTATGCAATGGACGTTATTCCAAGCAAGCGTACAAAATTGTAATGCTGCAGGAAAACACTGGCAAGACTTACCAGTGATCAAATCAAAGAACTAAACATTGGCCCGGAATATTCCCTTATTTAAATCCAATCGAGAATCTGTTGTGAATCTGCAAAGAACGAATTCGTGGAATGGACACACAAGTACTAACGTGTGCACTGGGTTATGTTTCATTCGAAAAATAGGAAAGCATGTAAATAATAACCGAATTATTCGTTTTGTTTCAATTAATTTGTACAAGGATATATGAAAAAAATAAAAATATCTGCCTGCTCAGGATATGCATAACCCGCCATTTTTTAACGGAACACTTCCCAGTTAACTCACAATTACACGTGTTAAACGTTGAAGACATACTAGACACAAATGTACACGAATGCCAAATGTAACCGAGTCTAGATGGCAACATAGGGCTACCTACCGTAAACTTACTTTAAGCATAACTTAAAAACGAAGGATTTGCAGACATATGTTTATATGGAGATTTGTCCTTATTTTGTTGTGAGCAACCCGCCCCAAAGTTTGTAAAATTATTTTTGATACAACACACACACACACAAACACATATATATATATGTGTGTGTGTGTCTGTGAAAATATATAGAAAATAGGAAAGAACTGGTTAGGTAAATAATCCAAAGTTCTTTAGTTATTATTTTTAAAAACCCTTTCATAAAAAAATAAAATAAAATAATAAATAAATCTCCATAGACACGTAAACCAGACTAGACGAAATGATCTTCCGTTTTAAATTTAGACACCCCAACCTTACCCTGACTTGACATCTATGAATGTAACTCTATACTGATACAAATTAAGAACACCCTACACCCCTTTCTATTTAAACAATCGCTCTAGCCGTTACCATGGAAATGTTGATTTCAATCATGAATCTGCTATTAAAACACGTAAATTTCATAAAGAAGTTATTCCAAAAAATTTTTTTCCTGAAGATGGAACAGAGCTTATTTTAATTCAATTTAATTCAAATAATTATATTGAAGTTTTCGGCTCTTGTTTTGAAACATGAGAACTCTTGTGTAGCGTGTTGGAATCATATTTTTAAATAATTAATTATAAATATATATATATATATATATATATATATATATATAAAAAGCCATTCAAGGTACATGGTTACTCTATTGTAGTTTACGAGCGTTAGAAAAGATAAAAAAAAAATACCCATCATGTGTGTATGTAGGAAAAATAACGGTTATTCGTAAACTATAAGATGTCCATCAATCGGGAAAACACCCCACCGGGAGATTGTTCCACAAAGCAAGAGTTCTTGTGAAAATTTGACGAAGTGAACCATTCTTCGAATACGAATGGAATGTAGATGATTCATCCTTGTGCGTGTGGAATGCCTGGTCCCAGCTGCAAAGGTCAATGCTGATGGAAAGAGTGATAGATTAGCGATAGGCTTGCGACTTATTGAATGAAATATTACAACAAAACAGTGTAGACATAGAAATAATGGTTCCAATACCAACTGACTTAACATATTTCAATGTGTGCCGAATGTTTGTGTGGGTGTGTGTCAAAAGTGAGACAAGCTAACCAGAGTATGCGTGTGGTTACTCGCCGTCGTGCAGGATCGAATGGAAAGAAGCCAGTGACAGCTCTTTGAATCCGATACCGCTTATATATTGTTGTGTTCTATTACATTTCTTTCCTATCTATATCGTTACCCGGCATATACTCAATTGGTTCTTTATCTATCTATCTATCTATCTATCTATCTATCTATCTATCTATATGGTGTGTCTCTGCAGGACGTCGGCATCATGGTTCTCCACAATTCCCTGTCTTTTTCATCGCTTGGTAAATTTTGTCATTTCGCTAACTCTACTAATCACTGTTTTTCCAGGCAAATGACTTAAGAAGCCGAGCTTAAGTAATCTCATGTTTTTCATTATCTATATATCTAATCTTCTCTCTATCTTTGTGTATATATATATATATATATACACAATGTAACCCGGATATAAGAGACCCTGATATAAGAGAAACCCGGATATAAGAGAGTTTTTTCTGGTTCCAAATTAGAGCCATACTTACCTAAACAAAATAGACCAAACCCGGATATAAGAGACTACTTCTCCGGTGCCGACAACTCTCTTATATCCGGGTTACACTATATATATATATATATATATATATATATATATATCCATCCATCTCAGTTTATTAATATTTATCACATTCTATTAACATCTGCTAAACACAAATGAGTTGATCCCACTGAATATCTCCTTATCTAACACAATTTGACTCTCTACCTGTATGGCTGTATCTATCTATCTCTATACCTGTATGACTGTATCTATCTATCTATATATATATATATATATATATATATATATATATATATATATATATATATATATGAACAGTCATTTTTTCTATCTTCTTTCTTTCTTTCTTCCTACGTCATTGATTCTATCTCTAATTTATTCTATCTTTCTATATAATCAGTCAAATATCTCTCTCTCTCTCTCTCTCTATATATATATATATATATATATATATATATATATATATATATATATATATATATATATATATATATATATATATATGCTTGGGTTATTATCTACAACAATTTATACCTGAATTAGATAAAAATAATAACTCTCTTGTCAGAGGTAAACTAATTTTTCTTTTGTAAAAATATCTCCCACTGGGAACTGTTTTATGTAAACTTTGATTCAGTTGCCTTTTTTCCAGTGTATTATTTAGACGATCATCTTTCATTGACGATAGTTAAATGTTGATATTAACAGTAGAAAATGTTGGAGTGACGAATGAAAACAATCAATAATTGCTAACTTTCATTATACTGAAAAAATGTGTTAAATTATTTTATATTGTTTACCTTCATCCACAAATGCAATTGGACCCTTCTCAAGTTTTTGCTACGTTGGTGCTTTCATACAGCAGCTGCACTTCACATTACTTTACAAAATAAAAATGAATCATATGGGATTACAAATATCAAATTAATAGACATTATGAAAAAGAGAAAATTTAGAATATAAATTATTCAAAAGTATCTGAAGGTGGGGAGATTGCAATCGATTTTGGACGCGGAAATATGCAAAAAAAAAACCTTGAGGTAATTGAAGAAAAGGAAAAGTGATGATGAAAGAATTAAAATAAAATAAAATTATTAAAAAAAAGATCGGGTCTAGCGGACAAGTGAATGAGAGACAACAGGAACGCTTCCAAACAAAATGGTAGCTGGAGTAGTAGAAAGTTTGAACGATAAAAGAGGATAAAAATAATAAAACGAAATAAGTAGAACACAAAAAGAAAAAAAAACGTCATGAAAAAACAACCTCGCATTAAAACAAAATATGTAAGATTGAGATGAAGGAAAGGAGAAGTAAAAACTGGAAAAAAAATGGAATAAAACTTAAGACCAAGAAGATGGCCAAGATGTTGATTGGCCACTTCGCAACCCATTATGGATCTTGCAGTTTATTTGGGGAAAGCAAATATTTTCCACTGGTCAAATTAAATCAGACGTAAAATAAAACGACAGTAAAATAAGCAGAAGCTAATTTAATTTAAAGAGAGACATTAATAATCAGGCTTGAAAATCTAACAAGAGATAAAAAAAAAAATGAGGATAAAAAGAAAAAAAAATAACAAAAGTAACACTACAACAAATAATAATGATTATAACTACCATAATTAAAAATAATAAAAAAGTTTAAATTATTCAAATAACGCGTATGTTACCCTGCTGGGCATTTATTACAAATACTAAAACTAAAATATGATTTTAATTAAAAAAAAAATCTATTTAAATAGCAACTTTAAAAACAACTTTACTGCAACAGAGTGAATGAAATAAGAATAAAAAAGTTCTGAAATGTAATACTTTTTTAACAGTTTGTCAACTGTTGGATACGACAATAAAAAGAACGAGCCTCCGAATAAAAATGAAGGAATTTAATGATAGTATTTACTTAGTTTTTCTCTTGCGGACAAATTTAATGTAACCATTGAGAATCGAAATCACATTAAATTATCTTGCAGGTGACGGGAACACAATAAAGTATTCTTTTATAATAAAAAAATAGTTGTTAATGTGACAGGTTATGGATACAAATGATTAGAAACAGTATAAATAATAAGTTTCTGTATATAATATATGAAAAACAGAGTATATGAAGATAGTGAGAGTTCCCATAATTATTTGAATAAGGGAAACTATTGAAAGAGCTCTTGCAAAGAACCTAGAAATCTGAGAGATCTGAGACAATCAGTGTACAGAATATTGACATATCAGAGGATGCTGAGTAAAAAGCCAATTTCAGATTTACTACCATTTGAACCCAGTAGAGATCATACATTCTAATTGGCTTAATAATAATAATAATAATAATAATAATAATCATAATAATAATAATAATAATAATAATAAACGATGAGAAGTGTTACAGCCAAAAAACAGCCAATCAAGATTATGTGTTAGTTCAATATTCAATCAGACAGCATCTTTGAGGCCAGCAAACTATTAGGTTGGTGCAAAAATAATAATGTAATAATGTCGTTTTTTGACTTATTTTTTAACGTCAAAAAAGACATTATTACGTCATTATTTTTGCACCAACCTAATAGATATCACTGTCTTTGAAAAAAAAAATCAAAACGCCTCCTTATTTATGTTGTTGTTCCTGGTGAGTCAAATATCAAAGTCAAAAGAATTAACACAACCCAAGAAATACACTGACCTTAAGATTAAAGATGCCTGAATGTGGGTAGAGCAAGCCACCATTGTTTTCGTTATCATTTGTCCTTCATTAAGAAAATCGATATAATGTTTACTATATATCGCCTAAGAAGTCAGTTGACATTTCAAATATTCTTCCTAAGATGTTATCTGTTAGATGTCGAACGACTTGGAGAACACTCATAATATAAGATTTTTGGTTGAAAACGAAAAACAGAGCAGAAGTAAATAATAATAATATAGGAATAGTGGCGCTGCCAACACTAGAGTTTGAACACACATCACCTGAGAGCAAACATAGGCGATCCCATTTTGAAATAGATCACGTGATAGTAAAGCAAATGTGTATATGGGAATTGAATTAGCGTGGTGTCTAAGTGATCTCTATCCATATTACTTCGGAAGTGTGCTGGTCAAACTCTCTGCCTCCGGGCAGAGAGGTTCCCCAGACATGGCTCTTGTCAAAGGGCTGAGTCTCGTCTCGAGAGATAGCTACCTGACCCCGTTTGTATGGGGTCTACGTGAAATTTTTGCCCGAGCCTACGGGCTCGGGTAACCCACAATAATCTCGGCCTTGTGCCACATCTGACCACGTGGGGTTGTTAGTGAATATCATCACTATCCAGATTACTTCGGAAGTGTACTGATCAAACTATTGGTTTACGGGCAGAGATGATCCCCAGACGAGGTTATGTCGAAGGGCAGTGTCTCGTATCGGGAGACAGCTACCCGACACCAATATTTACCGGGAGTACGGAAATTTTTGCCCAAGACTACAGACTCGGATGCCCAGCTATAAACTTGGTCTTGTGCCGCATCCGAACACGTAAGGCGGTAGGTGAATATATCTCTATAGGGATTACTATTCGGATCACTATTCGGTGTTTACTTTTCGAACGAGTTATATCGAGCAAGTACTATTAGTGCGAGTGCTATTCGAAGGCGTCTGGCACAAGCATTAATCAACAGCGTTACTATAGTTGTACTGCGATTACAATGTCTCTGCTACAACGATCATTACGAAAGTGACAACGAGTATTCGTTGACACTACAAAGTGGCAATGATTTTTTTGACATCAGAAATAATAATAATAATAATAATAATTTACAATAAACACAGACTGACTTTACAATACACACAGACAGAACAATCAACGCTAATCGCCCAGACTTCGTGATCAGACTT
The DNA here is from genome assembly GCA_963932145.1 of Acanthosepion lycidas. Classification (NCBI taxonomy): domain Eukaryota; kingdom Metazoa; phylum Mollusca; class Cephalopoda; order Sepiida; family Sepiidae; genus Acanthosepion; species Acanthosepion lycidas. Next base: position 54,098,565 of record OZ010581.1, on the reverse strand, counting down.
CGTTATTGTAAATAACAGAATTTGCTTTCTTATTGACATGGCAGTCCCTTTCGATTGTAATGTATCTTTGGGGATGTTAAAAACTATCAAAATACAAAGATCTTGAAACAGAATTCTCAGACATTTTGCATATGAATACATCAACAATTCTCGGATTCACTGGAAATGATTCTGATAGACTCATTGAAGCAGTGCCATAAAGAAATACAAATATATTGTACTCACAAGTAGAGAACACATATTACGAAGAGCTTTATCTATGTAAAATGTGCGTGATCTTAGATTTTTTTGTTTGTTTGTTGTTTACAAAATGTGATCAACGGTATATGCCATGTATCATTTCTGACATTATGTCTCTTTTGGGGACCCGGAAGGAAATGTGTATACAACAGAAATTGAACGAAATAATAATAATAATAATAATAATAATAATAATAATAATAATAATAATAATAATAATACACATTGACAGAACAATCAAAGCCAACCGCCCAGATATTGTTATTAAAGACCACAAACAAAAAATTGCCTCCTTATTGATATGGCAGTTCTTGCAGACTGCAACCTTTGAAGATATTCAAAAAGCTGTCAAAATACAAGGACATTGAAATAGAAATCTCAAAAATGTGGCACATGGGAACATCAACAATCCCTGTTATAGTTGGAGCCCTAGGAATTGTTGGAAAAGATTCCAGTAGACTAATTGAAGGGATTCCTGGAAGTCCATGCCTCAAAGAGATGGAAAAAATTGATCTGACAAGTACACCCCACACTTTACGAAGGGCTTAATCTATGTATTTTTTTTTTTTTTTTTTTTTGTCAGTGGAAAGTGTCATGATTTCATTTCTAACCTTAGATCCCTGGGCGGGACCAGGAAAGGAATTTGTAATCGCCAGAAATCAAAGAAACGCCAGAAATCAAAGAAACGCCAGAAATCAAAGAAAATAATAATAATAATAATAATAATAATAATAATAATAATAATAATAAAATGATAAAAGTATCAGGGGAGAGGATATGATCAATACAAAAATGACCGAAAATACATTGGGTATAAAAGACATAACTTAAGAAGACACGTCATATATGTGAACAACTACGCTAAATTGAAAAGTTCTAAGACTCCCGTGGAAGATTTTAAGAAAGCGAGACACCAAAATCCAAAAGAGTATCTGGATAGCGAAAGTATTAAGAAACATACAAAAATTCTGTAGAAACATAGAAAAGAGTACTGATGGCAGTAAACACTGGACACTCTCCACACTGATCAAGAAGAGACCTGAAACAAAGGACATGTTGTTCGTCAGAAAGTCGCTCTGAATAAGATAGAGTGTATATTTTAGCAACGACGAAGTTTTAGAGAAACTGGAAACAATAATTGACCTATCTATATATATAAGATATACATATAAGATATACCTTTCCCATCAGAAAGCGTCAGTTGAAATTTCTAGTACGCATAATGAAGGGAGAGGGCTTGGGAAATTTGCACTGACAGGGCATATTAAAGGCAAAAGGGACAGACGAAAACAGCGCATAACCCCTACCTAACGAGCTTGTATAATTGGATAAAGAACCAGGGTCTAGAGGAGATAGTAAACAGACAATATTTACTACGAACTACAAAGGCCAGACAATTGTGAAGAGTCAACATCCTGAAGAGAAATGGCACATAGAAGAAGAAGATTATGTTAATAATGATAATAATAATAATAATTTTATTTTTGGTTTTTGGCTATATAATAGGCACGTTCGTTTGCTTATACAATTCTGAATCAATTGTCAAAAGCTATGGCATTATTGAAAGTATTAATTTATAACCTGAAATTAATACCCTATGATGCAGTGATAACGTGATTTCAAACATATTCAGAAGATTACGGGGTTTAATCTCAAAAGAACAATGTTTTCTTGAATCTTGGAATATTGATTATAAGAAATTTAATCTTGTTTTTTGAATTGTAGAAGTGAAAGTCAACAAATATTACTTAGACCAAAGAAAGACGAGAATGTGAAGAGAGTCCTTGTCGCCCACATTCTGAAGGGACACTGATAATAGAAAAGATATACTTATTATTACTACTACCAGAGTAATAGTTAAATAATATTTGCATATTGCAATTGTTCTGATGAGCTGTGCTCTTTAGTGCCTCCAGTTCATGAATTCAAGCGTGTTACTAGATTGGTAACTGGGTCTCAAAATTTTTCTCTTGAACTGGCTAGATTCAACCGACAGTTCTGTCTAATAGATTTTTGTCGCATTTCTACCCTGTGGAACTCTCTTCAGATTCCTTGCTTCCCTGCTAAATACAATCTTCTATAATTACAATGCAACGACAATCGCCATCTTCTTTCTTCTGAAATCCTGTTCGCTTATTTACTTTTCCTCACTTCCTTTCAGTAACGTATTCTCATTTTCTTTCACGTCCTGTAACCTAAGTCCCAGTAAAATTATCGATTTGCCTGGGGCGACACGATTAAAAATATCCAATGTAACATATAGAAAATATGAGAAATTGAGTTGAGTGAGGGATTGATTTTTTTTTTTTTTTTACCATTTATCAAACTTTTGAAAGCCAGAATATTTTTTTTTAGATTTTATGAAGTTTTTGGATATAATGATTTTACTGACAAAAGTCTTACTAATTAATCCATAACATGAGGTGGGAGAAAAATGATTCATGCCTTTCCAAAATTATTTGCCCGTTTTTGCATGCAAATGCAATCTTACAATCCCGCGTATTCCCAACGTACTGAATAGGTTCTACTTTGCTTAACTTCAGCGATCGTACGAGAACCGGTGTCTGAACGCCATATGATAAATTTGTAGTAAACTGAAATCACAACTTACATAATGTTTACATCAGTAAGATCTCTTCCTTTGTTATAAAGAAAATGGCAGATATATTGTCAAAAGAGTGGCATTTATTTAGACCAAAATGTCATCTTCCAGAAACCACACCTCTCTATTGATGTCGAAGAGTCGGTTTTAAATGCGTAAATATTTAATATATATTCATTTCCAAGTAAGGTAAACAAAAGACAACAATATGAACAGAAAAAAAAGCTTGCAAAAATGAATTGGTATCCTGCGTTTTTTGTTAATCAAAACAGCCATGAAAGAATAAACGTTTTCTATTTCTCGGTTTAAAACATAAGAATCAAATGAGTTTCTAATGCAGTCATAAAATTTTTATACAACTACTAATTTTTCAATATTTTTTTTTTGTTATTTTATCTGGATTTTCATACAGTATCATCCTATAGTTCGTGATGGTTTCTAAGTAACAAAGATTTCACATTTTACACAGGCCACAGAACGAAAGCAGCACTCACCCATTAATCAAATTTCTCGAAATTACTATTTCCTAGCGATGCTTCAGAATGAATAAAACAATATCAAACATTTAATTTACGGCACACATGACCTCACTAGAGATAAAAATTAAATAAATCACAAACTTCAACTCGTCTTGAAAATTTATAAAAATTATATCGCGAATAGTACACCACGCCCGTTTATCTTAGCGTTCATTTGGTGTTAGACTATGAGGATTGCCTTGACACCAATAATCAATAAATGACATTTTCCGATTCGAAAACCACTCCTAATTCCTCCCAAGTTTTTTTCGACTATCAATCATTTTTCGGACACTAATATCGAATAAAGAACAAATACATTTCAATTTCCAGTTACTTTGGCAAGATTGAAATCACAAATCGATCGCTACTTTAACTTAAAGTTTCGACATTTGTATACCGAACGCTTTTTTTTTATCCAATATGCACGTACGGTTGGTGACAGAGAATACACCCATTTTGTACTTTGCAGCAACGAGGTTAAACATGGTCACATCGTATAACTGAAAATGAAAAAAAAAAACAAAATATCGGGATATTGTCTGAGCGCTACGAGAAAACGTCCAACATGACTATCAGTTTTGTGCACAGGTTTGTGTACAGTCGGAACTGTAGTGAAAATAGCAAATAGCAGGTCTTATCTAAGTGCTACGACAAATCGTCGAACGTGACTAATAGGTTTGTGTACAGGTTTGGGGACACATTGTGCTGTACTAAAAATTGCAACATAGCAGGTTATTGTCTGAGAAACACGTGAAATCTAGGTTTGTGTATAGATTTGGTAACATTTGGACTGTAAATTAAAGATTGTCTAATTAACGCCGATACTAAGGAAAGTCCTGGCTATTTGAAAATTGTTACCAACATTAACAATCTTCTTCTTCTTCTTCTTCTTCTTCTTCTTCTTCTTCTTCTTCTTCTTCTTCTTCTTCTTCTTCTCTGTGTCATACTCTTTCAAATAGTTGAAAATAATTATTCTGGTCTTTGTAGTTCTTATTAAATATATACTTTTGCTAGCAAAGTCGTTATGTATGCTATGAGCTGTTTACTTCTTCTTTGATTTCTATCTGTCTTCTGTGTGTCAAAAAAAATCCTCTTTTCTCATTAAATGTCCTTGTAATTCCAACTGTATGTTTCTGATGTAAGGTATGTGCCCTTTTATTTTTCCTTTTTATCTAAAACCTATGGTATCTCCAGCATCATTCTGTAAAACTACATTTCTTTTGACTCAAATCTCATCTACATCTCTGATGAGTATTTCTATCATTTACATCCTTATGGGAGAACGGTGATATAGACCGTTCATTACTGTCAAACTCTCGTTAGATATAACGGCGGCGTAGTGGATAGCGGCTTGAATTGAGGAATTGGAGAGTCGAGTTCGAATTCCTCTCGAATCCATTACATTCAGTTACGTGCTAATACCCTTGGGAAAGGTATGAATCGTTTTATTCTCCCAACAGCTATGGGTAACTAGTAAGAGAAACCGGGTTCTATAGCCTTGGATGGCAACTGGTCTACCGCAGAAAGAAATGGCAAATTACTGCAGGAAAAGATGCCTCGAAACATACATCATCGCCTAAGCGTGTATCATACATGGTACATAACTGACTGAAATATATAAAACTTTAAAGGCTGCAAAACAATGAAGTGTCTTTAGTCAACCTATACAGTCAGGCGATTCTGAAAAAAGTTAGACCTACAAAAATCCATTGCTAGTGATCATAATCTTAGCAAGACATGCAGATCACGCCGTGTTGATAGCAAACATAGAAATGAAACTACAAAACTGCAGAAGGGTGGGAATGAAATCGAGATGAAAAGACTAAACCTCAACTGCAAGAAGACAACATCTATGGATTTCAGCAAAAGGGGCAGCCTAATATATATACTACAAATACCAAAATTAAGCAAGTGCAACAAATAAGTATCTTAAAAGTGTCTTAACAGAGGGCGGAATGCGCAACACTGAAATAACCAGGTACATTTGAATAGCGAATGTTGCTTTCCAAAAACTGAGGAAAGCATAAAGAAACATAATCAAATGATCATGTTTCATTTAGAAACGAAGAATAATTACTGAACTGAGTTTTATCAGTTCTCCTATAAGGCAGTAATTTACTGAACTAATTTTCTATCCTTATGTAGGTGTTTTTTTGTTTTTTTTTGCTAATATAGGCTGTGTTTTTTCTAATATCCCCCCAAATATGCCAAGATTACCTAGCTGTTACAGTAGTTCATTTTTATGTATTATATCAAGTCATTTTGGATAATCTATAAAACATAAGTAGATTTCCTTTCGTCTTTGTATCGCACCTTTTTATATCACACAGTAGATGTAAATTCTTGTAGAGTGTAATGTACATTTGAAGATCCTTACAAAATCTAACAAAATACAAAGATCCAAGAGGAAAAGTCGAAAATGTAGTACATGAAAACATAATTCCAGCTGTGGCAAGGGCCCTAGGTTTGATTGCAAAATGGTTCTAATTGACTCATTGAAGTGCGTCCTTGTCAGACATACTTTAAATAAATACATAATTTCACGAAGGGCTTTATCTATGAAAAGCATATGTTAACTTAGGTATTGTTATTTTTACTTTTCCTACAAAAATGTTCAGTGGAAATATGATACCATTTCTGATCTCAAGCCTTTGATTGCTACCCAGAATTAAATAATAATAATAATAAAAGTAATAATAATAATAATAATGCTAGCTGGCCACTCGTATTCGAGGATACCCGGCCAGTAGGACGGCTAGCCAATGCCTAATGTAGATGCTTGCTCAGGCGCATTTGGTTTATACTGCATCTATGCTGAGCAGACCTTAGTTACAATTTCTGGGAGAGAGCTTGTTGTCTAGTGTGATCAACAATTTGCACAAGACCAGCACGCTCAAGCCCTCGGTCACGATGACTTGTGATTCATGCTACCACCGCTATCGACGGGACCAAGAGTTCCGTCTACCCGATTTCACTTAGAAGGCTTGGGTCAACCAGTGGTATGACTTTCAGTTACTTTCCAAAGTTACGAAACTCTTGGATCCACTGCCATAGTCCGATTACATCAAGAATTTTCCTTCCTGACAAATCGACACTGGTGAGTTTCGAACCTGTGTCTCTTGATCAGAATGCGAACGTTATAACAACTCGCTCACGTGACAATAATAATAATATTATTATTATTATTATTAATAATAATAATAATAATAATAATAATAATAATAATAATAATAGCAGTTATTAATACACTGCTGAATCGAACTTAAAGTATAACTGTTGAAACATTTCATTTCCAGAGAAGAACTGAAAAATATGCTCATGAAAACGATGATGATAATAATTGCCTTTTATATGTTATGTAAAAGAGGTGATTTCATTCAATCGAGGCTGAATGTTGCCGTAGAATAATCATTGTAAAAGAGGAGTGTGTTTTGATAGAAACTAATGGCTTGTTTGCGTATGTTTCTGAAAGCAAGGGAAATGTGTTAAAATTGGTTAAGTAGGAAGGAACTGTTGATATTGGAAAAGCAAAGGAAAATATAAGAAAGTTTAAAGAGAAACTTATACATAGCGTATTCTCTTCAAAACGTTCTCGTTTAAAGATAAACTTACCTGAGATCAGCAGATGAATTTAGATTTAAAGTAAGCCAAAGATGGCACTATGGTGGAACGCTATTACAATACATCAGAAAAAAGATCGATGGAATCCTAGACGTGGTGTAATATTTAACAAACTTGTCTCGCTAGAACAACTTTAACCGTATTGTGAGTTCGATCCTCACTGGGTGCCCCATACTTTCGGACTTAGCCCCCATTAATATTACACACAGAATATCATCAGAAAAATATCGAATAAACAGTATTCAAATTTACATCCGCTTTGCTTAGGTACAATGCTTGTTGGTGTCAACAGAAATTCTAGATATTGACTTTCTAGTGGAATGATCCTGTTGTTCATTTGTTGTACAGAAAGGGTGTCTGAAGCATATGTCTAACCATTGTGATTTTTTTGTGTCAGAGTTTTGAATTCAGATATTTAGATTAGTCCGCAACTACATCTAAAGAGTTAAACACTACATCGACAAAAAGAATGCAGAACGATAATATTCCTGTATGTACATGTATTGTCCAAACTCTTCAGGGACAGACAGACAGACAGACAGACAGATGAAATTTTAGCCGATTTGGTTTCAAAATGCAACAACTTCCTTAAAGTGTACATGAGGCAGCATAACAAAATTACCCACCTTATTGATTGTCAATTATAAAGAAAAACGCAAAAGAATGAGGACTATGAGAGAGCATGAATTAAGCAGTAAGAAGATAATGATTTAATTTACATTTTAATTTTTAAAGAACAAAGTTGACTGGCAAAAATGTAGCAGGAAGAAAAAAAAAGGTTAAGATACAAGGTATGTTTACATCTAACCATTTCAATTATGAAATGAAGAGACCTTACCGCCAATCTAGCACTGTTTTTAAATTATAAAGTAGAGGTACCATAGATGAAATCTTAGAATAATTACCATCAAAATATTTATATAGAAGGCACAGCGAAGATACGTTACGGCGGTGGGAAAGAGACGAAGCTGATATATCAGGTCAGGACCAATAATAGTTCAGATTATTTTTTGGATGTTATCAAAAATATCTAAATACATGATGTGATGAAAAGAAGAGTCTAGTCCGACAGGGAGAACTAGCATTCGGAGCAGCCGACGTAGTAATTGATTCAATATATATTACCACGTCATTACAGTGGAAAACGTTAGTCCGAGAAAGCGCAATGCGTCCCTCTCCTGTAAGTTAGCATCAGCTACGCAGATGGAAAGCATAACTGGTTCTCACAGGCGATTAAAATAGAGAAGTTTCGTTTTGGACGTGTGGAAATAAAAGCTATTTCTTGCTCTAGGTAGCAGATTGTTGACCACTTTTGAATCAGCTGCTGACTTGACCATATTAGGACAATAGTAAATAGCTGTGTTATGAGTATATATACATACCGAATTGAGAACGATTGCCATCGAGAAAGTTTTGTTAAAAATTAAGAACAACATGAGAGAGCCGTACTGCATTCTTGCATTAATACAAAAAGATCTAGAAGTGTGGCCGTTCAAGACAATTTCGCGATTTGATAAAAAAGATTGAATCAGTTTAAAGACTCGCCTAGAAATACCATAACCATTCAATTTGTGAAGAAACCCTACATACTATACGCTGTCAAATGATACAAGATATATAAAGCAGCAACTCGAGGTCCACTATTCTTATCTAAAGTTTGATTGGCTCTTTCAGCAATAGTCGTTATTATATCAGCAGTTGAAATAGAGAATGGAAAGATATTGCTTGTCTGGTTATCTGAAGGAAAACCCTGTGAGGCGAGATGCTTAACCAATTCTGTGTTAATTAGGGGTTATAGCACACTTACAAAATAATATAGACGGTCAATAAGCCTTTAGTTAGAAGGATCAATTGATCCACTTAAGCTCTTAAAAACTGGCACTATACAAGAGGATTTCAACAGGTAGGAAGTAAGAAGCAACAAGACATTTATTGTAGGGGTGAGAGATAACATGAGACAGTTCAGGAGCACATTTCTTAAAGATTTGTAGTAGGGATACCCTCAAGTTTACATTCTTTGTGGGGCTCCAATTTAGAGAAGCATATCCGGAATCTATCTTGCGAATGTATAAGTATACCATTCGTTCATGCTTAGAATATTTCTTAGAATATTGCTGCCACATAATTTACGGTGGCACTATTTAACGTGAGCACTTTGATAGAATCCAAAGAAGAATCAGCAATATTACATTATCGATGCTGATCTGGACCTTGTCTTCAGCCATTTTCCCAACCACCTTAATGTTGCCTCCCTGTGTCTTTTCTATAAGTACTTTCATGGTAATGGTTCGGCTGAGCTCTTCCCTATAAAGCTTAGTCATTTTGAATTCTAGCGCAGTACTAGGGTGGCGTTAAGATCTCAACAATTTAAAGATTAGCTGGCTAGATATCGTAAATTCTACGCTACCAGATTCGTTTCTAGCACTTCCCGATTCTATTCCGGTTCCATGCTTCCCAGCTAAATTTAATCTCCAAGAATTTACATGCAACGTCAATCGCTATCTGACTACTTTTATCGCTTCATGCGCATTAGTAATATTTTTGCTCCTAATCCGCCCACGCCTAGTAAATCCTTGTGTCTTAATGACTTTAGTGCCTTGCCTGGGGTGAAACCGATTTAAAAAAAAAAAATGTTTCTGAAATAAATGTAACCCTACGAAGTTATCTGAGATTTTATTAAATCGCCAAACCACATTTATTAGGCGGGTGCGAAAAATAATGTCGTTTTCTCACATATGTTACTATTTGAGAAAACGACATTGTTTTTGCACCAACCTAATAGTTTTGAAAACCTTGGCATGCTAGGAATCGAGTAGAGAGACCTCAATCATATACATACATAGCATACTTTCTTACATACTTACATACATTTACATATGTTGTCTATTCATTTATATCTTATAATAGAGGAAGACGTAGAAAGTAAGGACGAACTTTAAAACATAATCTATTATAGATAAAAAATTCCATATCTTCTCTTCTTAATTTATCCCAATTAGAAATATGAGAAATGCATATTTGTATTGACATTCAGTCTTCCGTTAGTAAATAATTAGGCTATTAAACGCGTATGTTTTTTATATATTTTACAGAAATCATTTAAAGTCTATTTACTTTTACTATTAACATGATAATAGATACATAGCTCAAACAAAACTAACCAGGACGTGACACCATTTCAGATAACAGACGCAGCCTTCCCCAGTGATATGTTGACAATAAGTCTAGAGGTTTGTTTTCCAAACACGTTCAAGAAGAACTGCCTTATTTCTTTCTTTCGCAGTCGTTACACATTTGTTCTTGTTTTCATATCGTTTTTTTTTTTTTATTCAGATTTCATGAGAATATGTTTGTTATTTCCCTTTCCTTGATAATATGTTTGTTATTTCCCTTTCCTTGATAATATTTTCTTTTAATATTTTTTACATCTCTTTAACCCTCCCCCATTTTATCTGCTGTCCTTTAATGTTTACGGAAATTTCGAATGTTTTCTTTAAATATTCTGGACAGAAAAATATCATGAAAATGTTTAATATTTCCTCTCTGTCTCTCTGTCTCTCTGTCTCTCTCTCCGTCTCTCTCTCTCACACACATCACAGACGCATATATATGGGTAGGTTTGTCTGGCTCACTAGGTTTATCTAGGTCTGCTCTACAGTTGTATTGAGCTCTTTTGTCAGTTGTTTACTCGTATCGGGATTTTTTCTTTGCGCTTCAGACCTGCATCTGTGCGATTTTTTTTCGGTAGAAGTTCATGTTTGTAGCTCTTTCTTTTTTTAAAAAATTTTTTCCCTCGAGATTGATTTGATAAATTTGCAAATCAAGAATTCGAGGGTTTTTCGAGACGAGTCTAGTTGTCTATATTTGTATGTATATATATATATATATATATATATATATATATATATATATATATATATATATATATATACAGTGGTGTTCGATAAAAGTGACTCACCTTATTCTTTGAATTTAGCTCAACTTTCATTCCATCGGAGAAAAGAACATTCTTCCAGTCTTCTACGGTGAAATTTTTTTTCGGTAGAAGTTCATGTTTGTAGCTCTTTCTTTTTTAAAAAACTTTTTTCCCTCGAGATTGATTTGATTATTTAAAATCAAGAATTCGAGGGTTTTTCGAGACGAGTCTAGTTGTCTATATTTGTGTATATATATATATATATATATATATATATATATATATATATATATATATATATATATATACAGTGGTGTTCGATAAAAGTGACTCACCTTATTCTTTGAATTTAGCTCAACTTTCATTCCATCGGAGAAGAGAACATTCTTCCAGTCTTCTACGGTGAAATTTTTGTAAAAGTGAGCCCATTCAAGTCTTTGGCTTTGCTGGCTTTGCTTATTATCGCCTTAAACCTTCGTGTACGGACTGTTGAAGAGGCAATACTAACACCTTGCTCTTCGCTTAGACTGGCTGCAATTTCTGGGTTAGTTATTGTCCTATTCTACGCAACTTCTCTCTTGATTACCCTGCCAGTTCTATCATCAATCTTTTTCTTTGGCCCCCTTGTTTCATTCCTTGGAGCAGGAGTGGCATCATTATGCACCCTAAGCACTCGAGAGACATTTGATTGCGAGGTTATAGCAATTTCTGCAATTTCTCTCGTATACTTGCCTGCATTTGAGAGGGCAATAATAGATGCCTTAAGTGGTTCTGATGTGTGTTTGTAACCTTCCATCTAGTTAGTGACTTGAGCGGCTATTTCAAGATGTTTGTATACTGTATGAGGCTTTCTTGAATATTCTGCAATACTCTAGATTTAAGTTAAGCTCTTCTAGAATTCTCTAGAATATTGTTCTCAGTGTATTGTAAAATAGTTTTCAATATTTTGTCAAAAGCTATTTAAATTTACCAGTTTACTCATTAGAATACGATATCTGAATCATTAATTTGCTCAGAGTTTTTTCCTGAATCTTATTTATATCCAATTTTTTAATTATCAATGGAATACCTTAGGGTGAATAAACTTTTTTTTTCCCTAGGTGGTCGGGAAGGGGGCTTTATATTAGTAAGATTAAAAATTATTTTAACCCCCAAAACAATAGACAAAAAAATATTTTTAGTAAAAAAATCAGGTGAATCACTTGTATCGAAAAGTACTGTGTATATATATATATATATATATATATATATATATATATATATATATATATATATATATATATATATATGTATGTATGTATGTATGTATGTATAACTAAGAAGAGAAATCCATAATTACCTCATTCGAATACCTATTTCGGCCCACAAGACTTGCTTACACGCCTGCTCAAATCAGAGTTGTGTGGAAATAAATTAGGAGCTTAAAACTTAAACATTTCAAGAATAACAGAAGTAGAAGAGAGAAAGATGAAAAAGAATAAGAAAAAAGATGTAAGAAAGAAGAATAAAAAAGAAAGAAGCTAGACATAAATTTAAATAAATTAAACTCTCAATATTAGGGTAGTAGTAGTAGTGAGAGTGTCTGGTTCAAGAAGACAGTTAAAATAACCTTGACCTATATTTTAAAATATTAACATCACAAAATCACAAAATTAAAGACACAAACAATTTTAAAAATGAAATAGAAAATAATAAATATTACTTCTAAATCAAAGAATTAGAAAAAAATTTTTTTTTCCATTTTTAAAGAAAAAAATATCTCCTGAAACTATGTTACATAATATAAGAAAAGAAGATCAATAGATAGTTTATATAAAGAATATTACTTATAAATGTTTTAAAATTTGAGATTATTTTTTTAATTTTTTAAGAAAGAGTAAGTAAACAGGTAACATCTGAAATTTTAAAAACTAAAATTAAAACAATATATAATATACAAATAATAATAAATACAATATAATAAATGAAATAATTATTAAATAAAATAATTACTAAATAAAATTATTAAATAAAATTAAATAAAAAATTAAATATGAATTATTAAATATAAATTAATACGTATTAGATATAAATTAATAAATAGTTATTAAACTTAATTAATATTAATTAAAATTAAATTTCTCATTCAGATTTAAAATTTTACTGTAACACACTATCATTAACTATTCTCTTTTCCTAATATTGTTGACTTCCTTGCAACTCCGCTTCATTCATATCTCACATCATTCAACTTTCTTTTTTTTTTTTACTGTGAACCTCTACTTTGGTCCACCTGTTTTCCCATGTGTGAACTTTACTTTCACTTAAAAAAATGAACATAAACTATGATCTTGAATATGATATAGTCACTCAGAATTAAATTCATTAATGATTTTCCAGAGTATTTCATCCTCCGACCACAATTTCTTATTAGTGTATTTCTAATGTTAGCTTCACCTGGTAGTGAACAATATTAACAAATGAAATCAACACATGTTTGAAAACAGTTGCGACCAAAATGTTTAGAACGGCATTTTTTTCGTCAGATAAGTAGGTATAAGTTTTTATCAAAGTTGTTTTATATTTTATAATTTTCACAGACAATAAATACGATATTAATTGTTATTGTCTGAGATTTTGGTGTCATTTGAGAGGATAATACAAAAGCTATGGATGATTTATTTATTTACTGCAAAACCCATGGCGACCAAAACGAAAACAATGCCGTTCTGAACAACTGTATATTCTTAAGACATGTTTGTTCAGCATTCTTATACTCTGGGATCACCGGTGGCCGAATACGCGAGACAAAAATTTGCCTTGTTAGAATATATTTTTCTTGTAAATTTTGATTGCAAGGAAGACAGCTTGAACAAGAGATTTTATGTAAACATATGATATGATAAGCTGTTTTATTATACACTGCTAAAACAATCTTTTTCAAAGAATAAGGGTCTTGAGGCAACAAAAACGTGGATTCTAAATAAAGATGGTGAGAATGCCGTGGATTGCACATGGTTTTAATGAAAATGCCAACAAAAGGGCTTTGATACTTATAATGAAAAAAAAAAGTTAAATTTGTAGGGCAGATAATAAGGAAAGAGGTTTTGGGTAGTTGGACACTTACAGCTCGCATTGAAGGTAAGAAGGACAGAGGAGAAGAGAGAATAAGCTACATAAATGGCTTTTATATATGGTTGGAAGAAAGCGACGAGGGTGAATAGCATACAAACTAAATGTTGACCAATAAAAGATGTCGTCAACCCACGTCCAGGTGTTACCCGGCTTATATAAGAAGAGGAGGAATCAGAATAAAGCACCAAGCTTGATTTTCTTCGTTATAGCGTGTCATCCAATAATTGAAGAGAAAGACTGATTATTTATATTATTATGGGTTCCATACTTTTCTGATATAAATGGACTCTTCCTACTGCCATAAAATAGCCACAGTCAGTCAGAGATGAGAGGAGTCTGATAGGTAAAGGAAACAGAGTGGAAAGTACATAGACACTGCGATTGAGTTGACGTTAGAAGTCAGTTACAAGGACGCTCGACTCTAAGGAAGTTGACTTCGAGACTGTATATAGCGATCTTTGATTAATACTAACCGGCGTTCCTGGATTTTACTAACAGCATTACCTTTTGTATTTTGTGTAAATACATTTAATTTCTTAGCTTAAATACTTGCACGTCCTGGGTATGACGGTAAACTACATCCGCGTCCTGGGTATGGCGATAAACTGCATCCAACAGCAAGGTCTCAGATGATGTTTTCAGAAAAAATAATGTTGCCAGCTCTAAGTTTTTGAAACAATAATGTTGCCAGCTCTAAGTTTTTCTTGTTAGAAAAGGAATAATGTTGCCAGCTATACGTTTGTTTTTTTGTTTTTTTGAAACAATAATGTTGCCAGCTATACGTTTTTTATTCTATACAAAATAGGCATTTAAAATTCATATAAACTGGATTTGGCATTAAATAACCCACAGTGGTTGATATGCCATAAAACCCAAACAAACAAACAAACAAAATAATGTTGCCAGCTATACGTTTTTTTTTTGTTTTGAAACAATAATGTTGCCAGCTATACGTTTTTTTTAAGCAATAATGTTGCCAGCTATACGTTTTTTTTTTAAACAATAATGTTGCCAGCTATACGTTTTTTTCTTGAAACAATAATGTTGCCAGCTATACGTTTTTTATTCTATACAAAATAGGCATTTAAAATTCATATAAACTGGATTTGGCATTAAATAACCCACAGTGGTTGATATGCCATAAAACCCAAACAAAAAATTAAATACTTGCGTTTGTCATTTATTGGAGACCGATTTTTCACGCGGAATCCACAACATATATATAAACAAAAAAATATGTCCCATGAACTTTAAAGAATAATTTTATTTTATCATCTTGCTATATTTCTGAGATGAGGTATTGTAACTATTTATAGGATACATGGACTTGTTGACACAAAGAGTAGTGAGTTCAATACCTGGCCACAGCAGAGGTAACAAAACCTTGTGAGTTAAGGGAAATAACTAAAACTGAGATATCCCTTAGTGGCATGGCACGTGGAACTAGAATAATCTATCCTGGTGGAAGAAATAAAGGCTTCGATTCGAAATTCCATTGTATATCATTTGAAGATGGGAGCGTACAACGGCCGAAATGTCAGGAATATAACAATAAAGATGAGGACAAATATGTTAATGGTGTATTTTTTAATTAATGCTATTTTTTAAGTAAATATATATAAAGACATTTTATCATTTTATTTTAGAATTGGTAATTGGAAAAAATTGATTACTTTGTAAAACATTTTCTGTTTTTATTAAAAACTGGTTCTGTTGTTAAACAATATTTTTGCAGTAAACATTTGGAAGAAAGCAGACCATTATAACAGAATAACTAAGTAGATTTTGTCTGAGACATCATCAATGCTGATAATGATTGTGATTGTTTTCTTTTAATGTTTTCTTTCGAAGATTGGTAAGGTAATAACTGAAATTGTGTTTTGTCACCTCAAAGAGATATATGTGGGTACCGAAATTTCAATTTATTTTTTTATTTTTCGAATATAAATCTCTCACAGTTGGTCAGATTCTTTCTGTTTGGAATTAAGAATCTATAAAGATTGTAGATTCTATGTTAACTTATTTAAAAGAAATAAAAGGATAGTTATAAAATCAAGAATGTTGCCTATTTTTAATTTATTTAAAAACAGAACGACTTTAAGGAAAATCTGCCTGGGAAATTAAGAGATGAACGTTTTGTTGTCAGAGATATCTCAGAAATATATGAATAATATAATATCTATTGTTATTCAGGTGTATCTTGTAATCATATGAGAATATCGCAGCCTCTTAGACGTATAATGGATTAACGCGTTACTGGCGTGTATCTTGTTCGAAATGGTTATTTATTATCAATAAAATGCAACTAACGCCAGTACAATAAAAAAATAAAGAATACAAACGAGAAAAATAACAGATCCACGTTATCATGGAGATTAGTAGCATTTTGCCCTCGTAGAATAAAGCAATAGATTAATATTTATTTTATCATGTCACTCCATTTAATGCGAGAATTCCACAAGAAGGCAGAAGGTTACAGGGAGGGAAATTGAAAGAGAAAACTAAGAATATGAGGCTATTGTCCTCATCTTTGTTGCCATATTTAATACAACGTTTCGGTCGTTGTACGCTCCGGCCTTTTTCAGGTGGTGGGAATGTCGAACTGAACGCTTTATTTCGCTCACTGGGGTAGTTTAATGGATGTCAGTTATCAGTTATCTCCTGTTAATTCCCCTCCAAGTTCTCCACTTCGGTGATAAAGTGATGAAGTCGAGAGGCCTCGGCAGGATTGCTTTCTTACAGATTCACCTTTGAAAATCGTCAAGAATTTCGAAATTTACAACAGGTGTACTAGACCACATATGGAAACGATATTCAATACAGAGATCAACGATAGATTTATTAATGTTCCAGTTGTATTAACTATAATGGTTGTGGAAACTACAAACAATCCAGTTTAAATTATACATATGGCATATTTATGTATATATAGAATATTAAATATGTGTCAAGTAATAATAATAATAATAATTGTGGTAATAAAAAAAGCACATTAATCTCCACTCCATAACAATAGAATAAACGTTTTTTCAGCACCAAAGCTTAACTGGTAAAATAAAACTTCATAAACATTTAATTTGCGTAGTTACTAAATAATAATAATAATAATAATAATAATAATAATAATATCAACAACAACAACAATAATAATAATAACAACATCAACAATAATAATAATAATAATCTGCAAATTCTACGGGAAGGAAACTGAAAGAAACTGGTATGAGCACCACCCAGATCTGGTTACGGAGATAGGACCTGTTAAAATTCTATGGGACTTCACAATACACACTGACAGAACAATCATAGTCAAACGCCCAGATATTGTTATTAAAGACCACAAACAAAAAAGTGGCTCCTTATTGATATGGCAGTCCCTGCTGACTGCAATGTATCTTTGAAGATATTCAAAAAGCTGGCAAAATACAAGGACCTTGAAAAAGAAATCTCGAAAATGTGGCATATGGGAACATCAACAATCCCTGTTGTAGTTGGAGCCCTAGGACTGGTTGGAAAATATTGCAGTAGACTAATTGAAGGGATTCCTGGAAGTCGATACCTCAAGGAGATACAAAAAATTGTTCTGACAAGTACAGCCCACACTTTACCAAGGGCTTTATCTATGTAATTTTTTTTTTTTTTTTTTTTGTCAGTGGAAAGTGTCATGATGCCATTTCTAACCTTAGGTCCCTGGGCGGGACCCGGAAAGAAATGTGTAAACGCCAGAAATCAAAGAAAATAATAATAATAATAATAATAATAATAATAATAATAATAATAATAATAATAATAAGTATAAATATTTGATACTTTCTTCTTTTCACATATGATCTCACTTTCTATTAATTTGATTCCTCGGCTAACAAAATATACCATGATGTAGCCAGTTATATGTTTTTTGGGGTGTTTTTTTTTTTTTTTTTTTTTTTTTTTTTTTGCATACTGCCAGCACACATCTCTTAATAACGACTGAGGCGGTTACATAGAAAAGAAAAAGAGAAAAAACAGATAGTTTCGCATAATTTTGATTCCGGTGTTTTATATCCTATTAGAAATGTTGAAAAATGCTATGAAAAACATTTACAGTGATTTCTCTTCGTTCACATTTAAACCTTGTCCGAATCCCTTATTTTTATCTACGAATACGTCTTTTAACTCTAGCTATCCATTTATGTATCTCTCTCACTCGCTCACTCACTCACTCACACACACACACACACACACACATATATATATATATATATATATATATATATATATTAGGTTGGTGCAAAAATAATTTCGTTTTTTAACATATGTTACTATGTGAGAAAACGAAATTATTTTTGCACCTACCTAATATATATAAAGGAGAGCATTAACTTAGACGATTAGGTGTACAAAACGAAATACGTTTTGCTAATTATAAATTCTGTTTTTTAGAATCAGTCGACGAAATTGATTTCTGGGGGCCATAAACTCTAGTCCTCACTCGTAACATTAACTTATTTATATCTTAATTTTCATTTTCATATGACTAATGGCTAAAATGATTTTCACACTTCGTGATGTCATTTCTTTATTCTATTTCGTTTTCTTTACACCCTGAGAAAATGATATCGTCAAAAAAAAGTTCAAACCATTTATTTTTATTTTATGTGGATACTTGAAAATGTTTATAAAACAATTGACTTCCTTCATTTGTGTTATTATTAATACAAGGGAAATAACAAAGAACATATAATTTTATTTCAGTTTTAAAAGTTTATTGGATATCAACAGCAGCAAAATAACGGGAAAATTAATTGCACTGTAAAAGATGAATTTGTTTCTTTTTTTTTTTTATAGTTTTCTAAATTCAAATGATATGAAGGAATCAGTGTAGGCCAGCAAATATGCGCTGAAACGGTCTGCTTTTCTACAATTATCTATCTGCACGTACACCTACAAATACACACGCACACATACACACACATATGTATGTGTGTGTATGTGTGTATATATCTATATCTATATCTATATATATATATAGAGAGAGACAGACAGAGAGATAGAGATAAGGAGTGAGAGAGAGAGAGATACATGTATATACACTTGCACACGTGAACCTTCATAAACAATCAGCCATATACATGTATTCGTACCATTCCTATTCATTTCTATTCTACATAATTGTACACATATACATGCCCATCGATATATAATTGTGAATATAAGCGCAGACGCAGACACACATACTTCCTATGTTGTGTAGGGTTCGCGTGTGTGCCAGTGAGCAGTTTTGTTCTTGTTAACACGTATATATATATATATATATAAAAAAAAAAAAAATAGAAATAAAACATAAAAAAATACTATGTTACTTAAAAACCGAAAAGAGAAAATATACAAGTAAAATAAATTAACCTAAATTCATCCAAGTAAATAAATAAACAAACCAATCCCAAATAAAGATAATCAATTAAAAACTGTTCCCGCCAAAATAATACTTAGAATGAACTACAACAATCAACCCCAAAACTGAACAAATAGCTTTAATTAAATTCCCAAACCAGAACAAAACTGTTAAATAAGTGATATAAACAATTTTTTACTACGTTAATAAATAAATAAATAAATAAGTAAAATAAGAAACAAAAATAAAAACAAGCAATATAATTTGACCTAAATAGATAAACAAACGACTTCCGGTGAAATAACCGCCATAATAGAATACCCACAATGCACCACTAACCCGTATATATATAAATAGCCGAGAAAAATAACAGCACACGTGGCCTGACGATTGTATATAGCATGAAACAGACTGTCGCCTCTAAGTGTTGACTTCTATGTTCACTTTTATATATATATATATATATATATATATATATATATATATATATATATATATATATACCATTACGTGCATGTACATGCGCACTCCCACTCTATATATACAAACTCATAGATATGCTTTGTCTGATGAAGGTCGCCAGACTGGAAACTTGTATAGCAAAATTATGGAAAAATAAAGCATAATATATTTTTGAACCATAAAAATTCCAATCCTGGAGTGACAATGTGCCTCATGGTTTTGACGTATAATATTATTTTCTGATCTTTTTTCACTGCTATTTAGACTGTCATAGCTGAAACTCATCTTTCACGTGACAAACGTCTTATGAATTGTGTTGGATCTTTTCTAATTGCTCGAAGTTGAAATAATGATCCCTTTTCCTGTTGTGACCTCATGGTCCAGTTTCCTTTCGACTCCTTCATTTCTAAACTTGTTAACCGTTCCCTTGATGGTTCCTGAGTGGACGTTGAAGATGGAAGCCAGAGTATGAATGCGGGTACCATTATTGAAGGCCTGGATGATTTTTCCTCCCAATATTGCTCACTTGAGAAGATTATGGGTTTGACACAAAATTATTTTAACCTGCCGTCCTTTAAGTTAAATAACTCAA
>OZ010581.1:54023123-54073123 GCA_963932145.1 Acanthosepion lycidas | reverse complement strand
TCTTCGCCCGGCGGAGCAGTTGGTATGGTGTTCGCTTGCCAACCTAACTGTCGGGGTTTCGATTCCCTCGGTAGTGGATGCGCACTGCTGATGAGTCCCAAATATAGGACGAAACGCCCGTCTAGTTCTTCCTGAGGTTTCTATCAGACTCGATGAATCAATTAATATATATATATATATATATATATATATATATATATATATAAAGAAAAAGGAGTAAGATATATAATCCGGTGTTCCTATAGATATTTTATTTTTACAGAATAGTGCTCAATGTAAATTTAAACACCATTAATATTTGCCGTTAACAATAAAAAAAATTAACGGATGTCAGATATCATTGAAAAATACTTACCTACCTCTACCAAAACGTAACTAATAACTGATACATCAAAATACAGCTATAATGGATACCTTGTCTGGTTGAATTGGATTTCTCTGTATCCTTGGAAACGTGAATTATTATTTTTGCTCTGTCTTTAAAACCCAGAAATTTTAAAAGTTACTCCAAAATTCGCTTGAGGATGAAATGGAACTAATATCTTTAATTTAATTACAAAATTAAATTCGGAGCTTTCAGCTTCCATTTTTGAAACATGGTTAGAACTTTGTAGCGATAAAACATATTTTAAATCAATTAATTTATAATATATATATATATAAATTCTTTCCAGGAGAAAACAAACATGCAGAAAACATTTTTACATACTTATGTATACAGAGTAAATTGTTTCTGTTAAATCACCATTAGTTTCAACCACAACGTCCAGGCAACTTCGGAATCTACTGGATCTCTTCTGGACGGTCTCTTTGTTTGCGTTGGTGAATGCTGCCATAATCCTTGCCTCCAGTTCATCTTTGGTGATACGTAGAGGTTTCTTGTTCAATCATTCAACTGCACACCACATATAATCAATTGGGTTGAAGCCTCGGTAGTTTCTTGGTCTGATTTAAGGGATGATGTGGTCCCATGAATCGTCTGACAACCATGACTGGGCTCTCCTATTCGAGGGCAGAGTTCAAAGTTCTGTTGCCAGATACAGAGTCTTCCAGCAGTCACCTTCTTGAACCAGGACATCACAACCACTTCAACACACTAGTTTTAGGTCTCCGTGTTGAGTCTAAGACCCTGTGGGAAGATGAATGGAGGCATAACTTTGCCATTATAAGTGATCGCTCCATACACGTTCGTAATGACCATTAGATTCATTCAACTCTTTTTAAATCCTATTCACTGTCCTGAGATTGACAGACAAAAATTCTGAAATCTTTGTATCAGAGCTTCCGCCGTGAATGTCAATTAGTACAGCATATCGTTTTCAAATTTCTGGCAGAGGGAATTCTGTCATGGTGGTCTTTTTTTTTTTTTTCAAACGGTCCCTAACTGTCCTCTTATCTAAATCTAGCAAGAATAATTTCAAATTCATAGTTTTTGAAGACAAATGCACACAAAATCCCCTACTTAAAATAAATATAAATTTAAGATAATAAATACAATCTCAGATTAAAAGAATTGAAAGATAAAATAAATAATGTCAGGATCAGGACTAAAATATAATCGCAATATTAGCATTATCCCATTTAACATAAGCCGCATGTTTCCTGTAAAGAAAGCCCACTCAAAGAATGCTGACACTTAATGTGAAGAATTCAAAAATACCGACTCCTTACTGTGACTTTTAGACCCTCCAAGAACTTATACCTGGAGCCAGGCATGAAGAGGAGATCACGAATATTCTGATGATATGAGGGTCAAATTTAGAGTTACCATTCTGTGTTGAGTTCTGTATATTTACAGTCTACATAATTATCTCACTCTCTCTACACACACGCACAATCCCCCCCACACACACACACACATATATATATATATATATATATATATATATATATATATATATATATATATATGTATGTATGTATGTATGTATGTATGTATGTATATATATATATAGTTCTGTTCGATAAAAGTGACTCACCTGATCTTTTTTACTAAATGTTCTCTTCTCCGATGAAAGGAAAGTTGAGCTAAATTGAAAGGATAAGCGATCTAAAATCGGAAGAAATACTGTCAAGCACCCGTTCAGTATAATGTTCTGGGGATGCTTTTCATTTCATGGAACTGGTTTCTTAAAACCTATTGAAAAGACCCTCAGGGGCGAGCAGTACAAGAGAATTTTAGAGTCTTGTCTGCTCTAATCTGATGAAAGGGTGTAAATCGACCCCACCAAGCACATTTTTTATGCAGGTTAATGTTCCCTGTCACAAATCAAAATTGTTGAAAGAATACTTTGATGAGAAGCAGGTGAGTGTTATGACATGGCCGCCCAAATCTCCTGACTTCAACTTCTTAGAAAACTTTTGGAGCATTATAAATCACAGGCTCTCGAGAAAGCAGTTGAGCAACATTTAGTAAAAAAATATCAGCTGAGTCACTTTTATCGAACAACACTGTATATATATATATATATATATATATATATATATATATATATATATATATATATATGATGTGGTGCCAAAGTTGACACGGATTAGATGTAAGAAAGATATATTAACAACAGGTTTTTTGAAAAGGAGAGTAAAAAAATAAAACTGTTAATACTTTTTCCTCTTGTGATTTATTGTTTCTCAGCTGGAAGTAGAGATCTTGATGCGTGAGCCACAGCTTTTCACGAACCATCTGGCAGTTTATGTAATATGCAAGCGCCTATGCCGTACGTGCTTGCATCACTTGCGACTATGATGTCGAGACTAGGTTTGTCCTTTGTTAAAAGTTGGTTTAGAGGCCCTCACAAATTTTGCATGTTCTTAATGAACCCTTGGTAAAAATTAGCTAGGCCGAGGAAGCTTTGTAACGCTTGAACGTTATCTGAGGTCGGCATGTTTCTGATCGCGTTGGCTCTTTCTGGATCCGGCCGACGACCATCTTTATTTATAATGTGACCTAAGTATTTAATCTCTGGTAAGAAAAAGTTACACTTTTCCTCCTTAACCTTAAATCCGTATTCTTGTATCTTTTCGAATACGTTTATTATATGGTTCCGGTGCTCTGCCGTAGTTTTACTAGTAACAAGTATATCATCCAAATAGGCTATTGCGTAATCAAGGTCGCCCAACATGGCGTCCATGACCTGCTGCAAAATTGCAGGCGCAACCTTTCCTCCAAAAGCCAGCCTGTTGTATTTATACAACCCTCTATGGGTGTTTATGCAGAGCAATTTCGAACTTTCTTCTTCCACCTTTATCTGAAGGTATGCGTCCGAGAGGTCGATTTTAGAAAAAAAATTTCCACCATTGAGTTTAGTGAAAATTTCTTCAGGGCTTGGGAGAGGATAGTGGTGATCTTGCAAGGCATCGTTTAACCCTGTGGAAAAATCTGCGCATACTCGTATTTAATTGGACTTCTTTGTTACGTAGACCGTAGGTGCTGCCCACTCGCTGAAATCTGTTTTTGACAGAATACCTGCTTGTTCGATTCTATCTAACTCTTTATTGATTTGCTCTAGAGCAGCGAAAGGGACATTCCGTTTCTTTTTGAATACCGTTTGTGCACTGTCCTTCACTTTGAACTTAGCTTTCATTTTAGTACATTTCCCAGGGTAAATCACTAGCGGGTCTTAAATGCCACTTAAGTTTAGCATATAAACTTTCATAACTGAATTAATAAGCCGGCAGATCCTCATACGTCGAAACCGACGGGAGAGTCCATTATTATTATATATATATATATATATATATATATATATATATATATATATATATATATATATATATATATATATATATATTAGGTTGGTGCAAAAATAATGTTGTTTTCTCACATAGTAACATATGTGAGAAAACGACATTATTTTTGCACCAACCTAATATATTGACTGACAGACAATCTAATTCAGTTAAATCTTTATTGTCATTTTCCTTTTCTATGAACAGATTGTGTGGAGAGAATAAATTGTTAGTTTCAAGCGGTTATATTACACAATTTTAAGGATTTGTGTTTTTCTATTAAAAGTTATTATAAATTTAGATGATACTTGAACATGCTATTAATTCTTGAACACGGTCAGTATAATATACTTGGGCGCCTAGTTAATGTCATTGTTTTTATTTGGGGGATTAATGATTCTTGTATTTTGAGACTTTTTACGAGTAGAATATTATTTTGTGTTCATCTTCTCGATAAGTATTTTGCCTATTGATGTATGTTTACGGGTTGATATTATTGGGTCCTTATAATAGTTTCATCTCAAAGATGAAAGATCTGACTTCCTTTTCAATGCAGCACGCATTATAAAGGATTCGTACAGCAATACTCATCCATCTACCTTCCTATCTTTCTCTTTCTCTCTCTCTCTATCTCTCTCTCTCTCTCTCTCTCTCTCTCTATATATATATATATATATATATATATATATATATATATATATATATATATATATGCATTCGTGAGTGTGTGTATGTGTGTTTGTGTGCACTTGTGTGTGCGTAACTTTTCAATAGTTTTCAACGTGTAATTTTGATTCTTATTTTGACATTGTATGCGGGTGTGTGTACGTTATCTGATGTGAAGATTATGCTGTTTTGAAACGTATGTTTTCCCAGAGAAAACCTAACCAATTCCTCATTTCCATCTCATATATCAGACAAGATATCTTACCATATTATATGTTAGATAAAATCGAGGTAACACGGTCAGTTCAGCCTGAAAATCATGGATGCTTACTAAAGTTTTCTTTCGGGGAAAACCAGCACAACAAAAAATTGGAAACATTTATTGCGGCACCTGAAATAAAGTATTTTCTATTTATTCTGTTGATTCCTCAGAAAACCCAGATTTTACACGAACATTTATATTTAGGAATATACTGGTTAGTACGTACAATACCGTATATAGATCACAAAGAAATCAATACCGCGTGAAGCCTTACGCAATCATCAGATCATCTTGTAAACAGTCTTTTTCAGGTGCTATTAGGTGTTTTGAGATTGAAGAAAGTGGGAAAATCTTTATAGTATTGATTTTAGATTTTTTTTTATCCTTTGCGTTTATTTATTTCATTCTTTTGTTATATTAGTGCTAACTTTCCACACTACTTCAAACAAAAGCTAACAAGAAAGCGCGGATTTGATTTTTAGTGGACAGCTCTGAGCGACGGAGAAGCCTACACAATTTCAATGAAAGTGTAACCTGTATAATAAAGTTTGAATTAAAATAGTATATATATATATATATATATATAAACTGTTATTAGGTTGGTGCAAAAAATGATGTAATAATGTCGTTTTTTGACGTTAAAAATATGTCAAAAAACGACATTATTACGTCATTATTTTTGCACCAACCTAATACATTGGAACATGTGAGTTAACGCGACAAAAATGCATTAATGTTTCGACGTCTAATGACGTCTCATCAGGTGAATTAGCGATGGTGGTTTAACCACCTTAAACGTTCTAGCAAATATTTATTTTTTTCGCGTTAACTTGCATGTTCCAATGTAACAGTTTATAATAAATATTTATTGCTCTACTTCTTGTATTGAGGCCTTTTTTAAATTAATGTTATGAACGTTTGAATTTATATACTTTTCGTTCCTTTACACTTGTATATATGTGTGTGCACGCGTGTGTATGTGCGTGTTGTAGACCAATGAAAGAAATTTAAAAGTATAAATAATAATATCCCTATTTATTATATATTAATATCACATAAGACTAAACAGAAGCGCCATGCGAAAAATGTTAAAATCGGAATTTCTCGACACATCTGTGCCTTAAGAATTCAATTTTCTTCAATTTTCTTGAAAAATTTTTTAAATCAATGACTATAAATGCACAACCCCAGTACTTTTAAATGTTTGGCCAGTCTGTGCCAAATATTTCTATATAATAGGAGTACCTAGGACATGTTAAGGCGATGTAATCGTTAGCAAGCTTGTCTCGCTAGAACAATTAAGACTGAGTAGTAAGTTTGATCCTCACTGGATGCCTTATCCTTTCGGTCTTGTCTCATATCTAAGCTACGCTTGGAAAATGCAGCGGCTAATCTCACTATGGTTATTAATTTGAATATTTTTGTTTAATATTCCCCGTTACTAAAGTGTATTTTTTTGATTGGTAATATACTATATCAATTTTATATCATTGTCCATAATTTTTTAATCATTGAAAGGAACTTACATAATATTTCTCATGATAATAGTTCTTTTGAAAATTATATTGATCGAGACAGGTGATTATTGTTATATTGTCCAATCAAATGTTGCTTTGTTTTGGTGATGTGTTCATATCTTATTTGTGTTTTTCTTATGTCTTTGTATGTTATTGTTGTGGATCGAAACGCGCTTTGTTAAGATTGATTTTTGTGCATACATTTTCTTAATAAATTATATAAGTAGCCTCTTTTTTAAGTGACCGTCTCTTATTGTTTATGTTTTCTAATTTTCCTTTTAATCTTATGTATGGTTCCAGAAAATTTCTTATATTTCAAACAATCATTGGAATACCGTTTTTGGGGACATAGGCCGAGAACCTTTCGACAGCTCTTCCTATTTCAACTATCGTACCCAAATGAGTATCAAATCTACTACTCTATTACTGTATAAACGAATACTCTTTTAAATGTAACGCTATTTTCGCCCGTAATGGTATTATGTTTATAATTTCAGTCATGAGGGATTTTCATGTATGTATATAGGCATAAGTGGCCTAGAAGACGGACGATTTTTTATCAGGAAACACATATATCGTTTACACACCCGGGCAAGATAACTTCTATCTTCCCATTAAATAGGTTTTAATTTCCTTCTAAAACATCGACGTCTTCCAAACAGTTTCATCGAAACTATTTCATTAACAAAGTTTGTGTCAACAGTAGTTATGTTTTTTAAGTTTTAATCAACACCACCATCTCCCACCTTCACCCACCGGGGATGATTATATCAAGAAGGCTTGACTAATCGATCATGGTATGATTCGAATCTGAGATTTCCTGTCTAAAAGCTGACGTTCTAAATTGTTGTTCACATGCCCACATTAATTCTTTTGGAAATATGATAAAATATTAAATTAAAATATTAAATTAGTTTATATTTCAATATCTGTAATTATGTAGCATACTTAATGGAAAATGAAACTAATAAATCCGATGAAATTAACTAATATAACCCTTTGTAATTTAATTTGAAAAACATAAAGTAAATACTGTTTAAAACTCCTATTTTTTCATAGTTAAAAAAAATAGTTTGTCAAGCAAATCATCCTTTTAATCTACAGAATTTGAGTATATGTAAGCAAAGACTTTTTACTTAAATAAAAAAATGGTGTTAAGCTGGAAGTTGCGACACTTTAATCACCAAGAAAACCATTTTCGAAAAGGTGTTTATCCAATTATGTATAACATGTCAACATTTTTAACGCTTATGTCAAACGTGATTTTTTTCTCACATAAACACGTTTCAGATGATTTGCTTTGATCTATTTTCATAATTTCCCACCATGCAACGTACCAAAATATGAAGTGTGTGCTGGAGATGTTAAATTATGAAGGTGGCCAAATTCAGTTTTGGGGAGCAGTGAAGATACAAACGAGAGAAAGTGGAAAACAAATTTGAAGAATGAGCATAATAGACATAGATAATTTATTATGAGGAAAGTAAACAGCATTAAAAACATTGTTTTTTACCAAACTATCGACTTCTCTACAATCATATATAGAAGAAAATGTTGGATATTTTGTTCAAAAAAGAAATCTCGAATGAGCGAGGTATTGGCTTACTAACGGATGACAGTGAATGCAGGACAAACTCTCCTTAAAGAATAGAATTGAACCAACAGAAACATGATTCTACAGAAGATGCTGAGAATTTCATGGACGGAACGTGTGAACCACGATGAAGTTTTATCGAAAATGAAAGCGAAATGACACTTATAATTAAAATCAGAAAGAGACGAAACTACAATGACTAATAATGAGGAAAGATGGCTTGGAAAATTTGATACACCCAGGACCTAATAAAAACAAGATGCACAGAAAAAAACGACGAATAACCTAAGATTTAGTAAATAGATGTCGGAGCACAGTTTAGGATATATAACCAAAAGATACCATTTTGTAAGAGATACAACATATAGGAAATTAGGGAGAGCTATGATCACCAACGTCTTTAAGGGACATGGCACATAGAAGAAGAACGTCTTGTGACATATCAAAGATCGAATAAAGACTTTTTTATGTTGATAAAAATTACAAAGAAAAAATTGATAACAAATTGAAACAGCTGCAAATATTTGGCTATATGAGCAAAATCTTGGGGATATCCACTAACATTGGATACAATAAACTCGGTAAAGCAGAAGAAAATATTCACTATCATCAGGTTTAAGAAAAATTGTGAATTTGTACTGCATAAGTAAATATTTATCGTAGACTTTGCAGAGCTGTCGACAACTTCGAACTTCCTTTTTTAATATTGCAGATCTAATACCTAGCTCAAGAGTCACTACAGTTAAAAAAAATATTGAATTAATTTGCTGTAAAATCGTAAAGCAGTCACTCAGAACATTGGTAGAAGTGATGGTGTCTTACACTGTCCGAAGGATGCACATTCAGTATCATCTAAAACTAACCTACAGAAACCTATCAAGAAAATGATGCATTTCAGACTTCATTCACCAGGTCTGACTACTTTACGAAAGGTCCGAATTACTTTCCAAATGTAAATATTATTCCTGCTTGCTGAATAAATGATTATGAAATGAAACAAATATGTAAGTCTAAAAAACAAAATAGCATGATATATATATATATATATATATATATATATATATATATATATATATATATATATATATATATATCATTTTCAGTAATAATAACTTACATGCAACATTCAAATTACAGAGAACCAATATTATTTATCTATTCACAAGTCCCTTCAGGAACGGTGTTACTGATCAACCCAAATTCATGAATAATTATACTGGATATACTACGACATTGCTAACAAGAAAACTCACGTTACATCTCTTTGACCTGCAAAATTTATCTGCAACATGGTTGTTGATAATACAATGTAATAGACTCATCATGGAAACATTATTACTTGAAAAGAAAAGCCAACAAACAATAATATCGATTACGAAAACGTTCACGATGTGCTGGCCGTGTTTGGAAAATTAGACATTACTATAAATATAGATACATACATAAAACAATCCATACATTCAGCTAAAATTAAAAATAAAATCCTTCCTTGATATTTGCTAAATATATAGCCGAAAACGCTCGTACGTACCAAATATTAGGTTGGTGCAAAAATAATGACGTATTTTCTAACGTCAAAAAACGACATTATTATGTCATTATTTTTGCACCAACCTAATATTTGGATAATGTCTAGATAAGGTAAGGACACATAAAGGAAAATCATGCGCACGCATGAAAACTAAAATAAATCTTCAACCGCAGTAACTTTTTCTTTGATATCTCTTTAGAATTTGCGCGAACGTAGCACTTCAAAGCTCCCTCTATTTTGTTTCACTACAACATTTTTAGCCATTACGTGTTGGGATTTCTTGGTACTTCGATGTACTAGTGAGCTAGCCAAAATGAGCTGACTCATTTTATAGAAGGGTTAACCAATCAGAAGACTCAAAATATTCAATGCGACGTATATAAAGGCAGCCATATTTTTCCCGAATATTCACTGACAGCCAGCCTTTGATATTGAAGACTGAAGAATTACAGAACAGCTGCTGGTGGTATTGGCGATATAGTCAGATCCAGTAGAGTCTCTGCCTCGTGAGTATTAATCCTTAACGTTGTTTCATTGAACAGATTACGTATTGCGCTATATTCTATATTCATAGATTATGAGGAACATGGTTAACATAGCGTATCTATTGGACTCTTCTCTTGTAAAGATTTAGACACTGTTGTTGCAAGATTCTTCAAGTTTCTCTATGCTCCTCGTGTCTTCTGCGTTTTTTTTTTTTTTTTTTGAGAATAAACTTATCTAGCAGGACTATTCTCATTATATTTCAATGAATATTCACATCCAACCGAAATTTCTAATATTCTAAGGAAAGCGGAGAAAATTAGGCCATTGTTGCATGGCGAATGATAAGGTAAAATTCAACACCTTGTATCAAAAACAAGCAAGTTGTATAAGGATATGGAGAAGCCTAGGAGGAGAAACAAAAAAAATCGATTCTTTCTAGCGCTAAGCAGAGTATTAAAAAATCGTTAGAAACTAAATATTGGGCTGTTAAATAATATCAGTCGTCCTATATGGTAGTGCATGCTAAACAATTTCTTCACAGCAAAAGAAATGTGGTCGTACAGAAGGATGTTGAGAATGTGAGCAAATACGAAGTTGTAGATAAAAAAAAGGACACAAATAATACCAGAGTCTGTTATTTTCATTCGCTCGAACTAAAATGTATCTATTCCAATTATCAATGCTATCTATTGGCAATATGTGATCTTTTAAAAATGGATTAAAACCATTCATTTCTGCCTAATGATAATTAAAAGAAAAAAAACAAGGCAGCATGTGATACAAAATTTATCTTCGAATAGAACGACACTTGTCGAGAATACTTTTTCGTTTAAATTTCTGATCACTGGGAGACAAGTTTTCTAGTCATCAATCTGACAGGACAGAATTGTGTACTATTTTTATAGTCAGACCTCCTCAGAAAGCCCAAATGATATACAGCGAACGAAATCTATCAGGAACCCAGGCTGCAATTCCACACGGATTCTTATAGATACGAGTCACGATTGATAAAAACAATAAACAGAAGACATTTGTCAGTACATAATGTTTGCTTTGTTTTTTTTTTTTGTTGTTTTTTTTTTTGTTGTTTTTTTTTTTTTCAACGAGAAAAATAAGACAACTTATATCCACGATTTCACAATGTGTATTTTTGTTCATAGTTATTTATCACAGTTGTCCCTGTCCATGTGGATCTTTACTTCTCAAGAGTAAACACTGAATAGTTTTTACATATTCATCTTATTTGGCAAAATTATTGCTCCTGAACTGGCGGCTTCGGTCACTTTCCCCCGCCGTAATATATCATCCCTTTGCCTTTTTTAAAATAATTTTATCGTAATTGTTCAGATTAATACTTCGCTATTGTACCTGGACATCATGAATTTAAGCGCACTACTAGATTGAAGGCAAGGTCTTATCTATTCAGAGTTAAATTGTCTAGATATTTTTTCTCGCAGTTCTCGCTTGTGAAAATCTCTTCCAGATCTATGCTTTCCAGCCAACTTTTATCTCCCCCCAAAAATCTAAATGCAATTATAAGGCACGGTGAAGTAATGGATAGAGAATTGAGAAATCGGAGAGACGAGTTCGAAATCCAGTCGAATCCATTGCATTCACTTATGTGCTAAATCTTTGGTAAAGTTATGAATCCTCTTCTTCTCTATCCAAGTATGGGTAAATAGCAGGACAGACCGGGTTCTATAGACTTGGATGGCCTACTGTAGAAAGAAATAGCAACATACTGCGGGAAAAAATCTGCCTCGTCAGTCACGTATCGAAAGATACATGATCGCCTAAGCGTGTTTCACGCATGACACATAACTGACTGAGCTACTGTCTACTTGATTATTCCTCTATTGTTCGCTCTTCTTAATGATGTTTCTCTTTTTTCTTAGTGGATTTGTTGTCTTGCATGAAGTGATAGGATTTTAAAAAGAATCACCGATTTTGTATCGTTCCTTAGATAAAATTGATTGGATATTTTCAGAATTCGAATGGTATGTACATATCTATTATGTGTCACTAATTCTTGTTCGAGATGAATATGTTTTCCAAGGGAAAACGTCGAGGAGAATAAATAAAATCTATAATAGATGTAAAACAATCTCTAGATTAGTTATATATTTTGGTAAGGCATTCAAGTTGAAGTATATTTAAATATAGATTTGCAATCACAAATCTTTTTAATGGAAAATCCAACGATTAAGGCGAACATTTCACATGCAATTTTCTACATAATAACATTTCAGCTTATTTCAGACTACAACATTAATTTATTAAAAAAAAAAGTCGTTGTAAGAGATTTTCTTGGGACAAGTTGAACGGAATGCAAAATTTGTTAAGTAATTTATATAAAATTAAAAACAAAAACAAAAACAGGTAATCTCTTAAAGAGACCATGGATCTTCACAAATGTAAATGTTTATTTTAATCTTCAGATCTTTCAACTCACACATTAACCTGACTATAAATATATTATAATATTAATTGCGCATAAAATAATGAAAGGAGCTCTTAGAGAGTAAGACAATCTTCCGCCTAGATATACAGTTGGGGAAACAAATATTCGTGCACATACAGTTTTAATTTATTGTATTACCAAGTAAGGAATAAACATACTTTTCCTGTAATTAATTGTACAAATATGCGTAATATCTAAATATACTTGGAAAACAGAAAAATTGTTTTCACAGAAATAAATTCCATTTATCCATTTTAATGGGTGAAAATGTATTCGTGCAATAAAAATAATATATAATTTTCATTTAATACATTGACGAATAGCCATTATTCACTACTACAGCAAGCAAACACTTTTTTTGCAGTTCTCACTTAATTGTTTTCAAATTTTAATTGGCATTTTGTTTCATTCTTTTTTGCATATGGTCTTCAGATTCGGGATGTTTGTTGGAGCTCTCGATTGGATTTGAATTTTCAAACGATGCAAAAGATTCTCGGTTTGGTTGAAATCTAGTGACTGATTTGGCCATTTCAGGATATTTACAATATTTTTAGCAAGCCATTTCTTTGTAGATTTTACTTTTTTTCTTGTTGAAAGATCCAACCAGGATGAATTTCAAGTCTTTCAACAGAAATCATCAAATTTGCTTCCAAACTAATTTGATATGTTCTGGCATTAATTCTACTATCTATTACTAATCTGTTTCTAGTTTCTTTTCGCAGAAAAAACATCCACAAACAATGATGCTGCCATCACCAAATTTTTTTGATGAAACTGTGTTCTTTTGTTTGAAGGAATCGCCATTTTCCTCCGTAAATGATTTCTAAAATTACGTCCAAACAACTCAAATTTGGTTTCGTCTGTCCTTAATAATATTTTCCAATACTATTTTTCCTTTCCTTATTTTCAACAGTTTGAGTTTTTATACCTTGCAACGAATGAAGTAATGGTAGTAAGCTGAATATTCAGGTTATCTGATATTTTCCGATAATTGTATCTTCTTTCCAGAGCTTAACAATCAGTCCTTTTGGTGAATTTGTCAGTTCTATTCCTATAGCCATGATGAAAACATTCTTGCACGAATATCCTCTACAGAATCTTCTGTTTTTATTTTAAGCTAAATATAACTAATGATAACATTATTGAAACATTCTAGAATATTCCACTTGAATAATCTAGAGTATTAAAGAAATATAAATGTTTCAAAATCTAAAATTTCATTTGTACGAATAATTGTACCGATTTAAATGGATAAATGTGACTTATTTCTATTAAATCATGATTTTTTTCGATTTTCAAACATATTTAGTTATTAGGCATCTGTGTACTGTTAATTAAATGAAAAGTATGTTTATTCATTAGATGGAAATACAATGAATTAAAACTTTGTATGAGTACAAATATTAGTTTCTCCCCACTGTATACTTAACAAATATGTTAAAAACTTGAATAAATTAGGATTGTTATTTATTTAAGGACTCATGACAGTAGGCAATCTCAAGCAGACAACGCTGACTGAAATTAAAAAATATATATATACCGCTAAACAATATATTTCTGTTTAGTAACATAATACATGTGTCAGAAGCGGATCAGATGTAAGTCTGAAAACTACTGTGAAAAGGAAAATGTTTACGTTATACAATCCCGACGATTTTCGATTTTCGTCTAAATTATATGCAGAAAAGCCGGTGGAACTGAAGTGCGCCATTTGAGTTACGTACTTACCTCTGCTCTACAAATAACTTACAATCCATATATATATATATATATATATATATATATATATATATATATATATATATATATATATATATATATATATATATATATATATACTTACGATTTACTGCAGGAAGGTTCTTGCTTTGACACATTTACTTACTAAACGAAAACATATTCTATCTACAATGACAGGAATTAATATTTGGGCTTTGGTTTTCAGATCAGTGCGTCCCATATTGGTGTTAAACCTAAAAAGAGATTTGTCAAGCTTAAAAAGCTAGTGTTCCATCTTAAACTGATTTAAATCTTGTACTAATATCTTTACAAAAACCTTCTTGATGCCAACGAATACTCATTGTCATTTTCGTAATTCTCGTTGTAGTAGAGACTTTGTAATCGCAGATACAACTATATTAACACTGTTGAACTATACTGGTGTCAGACGCCTTCGAATAAGTTTCGCACTTATAGTACTTGCTCGATAATACACATTCGAAGGCAATGGAGGCAATGGAGTGATAGATAGAGGCTCGGATTGAGGAAACTGAGAGCCGAGTTCGAATTCCAGTTGAATTCATTACATTCACATACGTGATAATGAATGAATAATAAGGTATGAAACCTCGTCTTCTTCCCTATGGGTAAATAGCAGGATAGACTATGTTCTATAGCCTTTGATTGCAACTGGTCTACTGCAGAAAGAAAAAAAATATCGAAAGATACATGATCGCCTAAGCGTGTATCACGCATGGCACATAACTGGTAGTCATCTGAATATATAGTAAATAGAATAGAGAATAGCTCCCCGTATAGAAATAGAGGTTAGACTATAAAAGGCGCTCTATTGTCACTCGGTCTACGTAATTCAATAATGGGATCGCCTGTGTTTGCTCACTGGCGACCTGTGTTCAAATTCAAGTATCGCATCGACACTTTATTCCTATATAACAAAAACATATGACGTTATTATGTCAAAACAAAAATTCGTTGCTATTTTGCGGGTAAGTTTAAGGAAAATATTAAGATGTTTGTACATAGACCTATTCAAGCACATATATTTCATTTTGTTCTTCTTTACCAGCTTTAAGGCTGGTTCATGTTTCCATCCTCCCAGATATTGGTATCTTTCCAGGTAGTAAACTCCTCCAGGAGATTTTGAAAGTCTTCCAAGAATTTAACTTATGGAGATAGTTTTGTAGGAATCGAAATAAATTGAAGCCCGTAACTGCAAGGTTAGGCGAAGACATCGGATGTTGTAAAATATAAAAGGCAAATAGTACCAATTTCTTCTGTGTCTGCAAAGAGACGTTAAATTCGCTGTTGTCCTAATAGAAGTCCTAATAGAAGACGGCACCCTTCTTATTGTCCAGTTCCTGGCGATTTTTATCGATTACTGATTTTCATCTGTTCAAGAGGAAACAATATTTGACTCAGTTCAATTTTTGATATTTCTCAAGGACAATCGAATAAAGAATGCCGTTCAAATCTTAACAGTTACCCAGCATTATCCTCGGATAAATGTCGGCGTTAGTAATGGATAATTCATTTATTTTGTTAACCGCATTACTTTTTTTTCCTATCCATTATTGTAATAAATACATATTTCATCACCTGTGATTTTTCATTTAAAATAGATTTGTCTTATTGCATTTGAGCAGATAATGACAGATAGTAATGCAGTCAATAAAATATTTCCGGTTAATTCTTGAAGCGCCCAGAAATCGTAGCGATTCATGTGGCCAATTGTTTTCAGACGCATAACACACTTCATACGAGATATGTGGTACATCACTGCGAAGCTTCGTATCATGTAACATGGATTAATATTAGAGTTTCGATTTGCACATCATCAAAGACTTCAGGCCGTCAACAGAGATCACTAGGTGCACGAATACGCAAATGTAGGCAGCGCAAATCACATATGTAAATATGGACAAAGGTCGAATTTTAAGTGTACGAGTACGAACAAGACTGAATATGAATAGGAAAATATCACGGTCAATAAGAAAAGGATGAGTTAGGATTTATTGGTTCCTTGTACAAAATTCATTCAAAAAATGAGCCAGCCAATTTATCTACCAATTTTAGTCAGATGAACAAAAAGAAAAAAAGGACTAACATATACGACCGACTATAAAAGTATTAGGTTGGTGCAAAAATAATGTCGTTTTCTCACATAGTAACATATGTGAGAAAACGACATTATTTTTGCACCAACCTAATAGATTCATCCGAATCTGGTGAGCGTCTAGTCTCGAGAATTGAAACCAGGCGCAGGATAAGACCTTTAAACTTTTATTTATCGTTTCACTATTTTTTGTCTAGTTTTATTATTAAACACTATTTACACTGTTCGAGCTGTTGTCCTCGTCTTTGTTGCCATATTCATGACGTTTCGGCCTATGTACGCTCTGGTTTTCTCCAGGTGATTGGAATTTCAAATGAACTCTTTACGTCCACCTTGGTAGATTATTCTAGTTCCACGTTCCATGCCTCTTTCGAATATCTGAGATTCAGTTATTTCCCTTTAACTCAATTCTCCAAGATTCTGTTTGTGAATTTCTGCTGTGGCCAGGTATTGAATTCACAGATCTCTGGATCAATTCACTGGATTACTTCAAGTAACGTTTTTTATCCAATGGGCCATGTGTTCTTCATTCATGTGGATAAGGCCGGCGTGTACAACTGCCGAAACAATGATGAGGAGAGAAGCCCGAAAAATGTAAATAGTGCAAATAATTTCAAACTTTTCTCGGAAATATACAAAAGATATAAACAGATTCTTAATGAAAATCTGTTCGCCCTTCTTCTTCTTCTTCTTCTTCTTCTTCTTCTTCTTCTTCTTCTTCTTCTTCTTCTTCTTCTTCTTCTTCTTCATCTTCTTCTTCTGTGTGCCGTTTTATAGAATAAGACAACTTCTGCGAGGCGAAAAGAGGGCTGATTAAAGAAGAAGAAGAAGATGGAGAAGAACAAGAACCTCGTGTGGCTGGTATTTTTTTTTTTTTTAGTTTTGTATTTCTCTTTATTAAATTTTCTAATACTTACCACAAATGTATTCTACCTCTACTTCACACAGGATGCTACAAGCATATCTACAATTTTTTCATTCCCATATAGCCCCAAGTTCAAATCTGTATTATCCTGAATGCTAAAATTTCATTTTACATCAATGTTTTTTTATGTTACAATGTCCTAGTACTTCCATTACTGGTGGCACTGCATTACCAATAATCTATATTGGAATAGCTGCATTACATTTCTGGAATTGTCAAGAGACGTAGCCTATACATAATGCACCTGGGTTTCAAACATATAAACTCCGTTACTTTAGCTATTAGCCGGTTATGTGCTAAGGAATCAGCGTTTATCACTCCAGCGAAATGTTTTCTCAGGAGTTGAAAAGATAGTTGTGCTACCTTATTACTTTTTAATCATTTACCATCATTGAACCGCAAATAGTAACGGGAAAAAATAGACGCATAAAGTCTTCCAAGTTCACTATTTACATTATTCGGCTTATTGTCCTGATCTTTGTCGCCATATTTATTACAACGTTTCGGCTGTTGTACGTTCCGGCCTACTTCAGATGGTTGGAACGTCTAATTGAATCCTTTATTTCGCTCACTGGGGTATACTGTTTAGTTCTACGTACCATGTCTAATGGATGTCAATTGTCAGTTTTCTCCTGTTAATTCCCCTCTCCAACTTCTCACACATTTTGTGTCCTGTCAATGTTTCTAACTAAGGCCTTTATCCATTGTGCCATGTGTCCTTGAAGACATCTCTGTATGAATTTCTGGGTATTATAAACCTAATGTCTTCAGCATCATTTTTTACCAGTGCTCATATTGCAATTTTTGATGTTATCATTGAATGTTTCTTCTAGGATATAATATTTTCTGAGGAAAACCAGATAATTGCAGGTGTTGTTATCAGGCAATTTTTTGAAATAAAAATGACATTTCCTCATATTCCCATATTCCATGGATTCATTATAGAAAGAAAACTTTGCAAACAGGCCGGGTTTAAAAAGAAACATTTTCGATTGTTTTTATTTAACCAATGGAGAATGTAAGTTACGTCCACATTAGTTTATTGAATTCGGAGCCGATTTTTAACTATTTAAGAAGTACGTTTCATTGATAGATTGATTTTTGTATTATACAAAAACAAAACGTCAGCTATTTCCTGGAAGTGAACATAGTTGAAAAAGAAGAAAAACGGCAGAAAGCTGAAACATACCAAAATTCAAAAGGAAGATTTTTGCTGGTCCCCGGAAGTTGACAAAAGAAAAAACAAAAACAAAAAAAAAAACAGAATAGCTTCTTATGACAACGAAAAGAAAAAAGAGGAAAGAAAAAAAAGGAATTGTGTGTTTAGGGCGACCACAGCACACCTGTCACTTTTGAGGAATCTCATCATAAATATTTGTTCCAGATGACAAGCAATTTTAATTATTAATTTTCAATTTGCACTCTTGAGGATTAATTATAATTACCCCCCCCCAATTTGATGTAATACAAAACCAAAGCCTTAATCAAATACTCATCCTCATTGTAATGATAAATCCAATATTAAATCATTTTTTATGAAGGCATGTTGACAGTTATTAGGTTGGCGCAAAAAAATGACGTAATAATATCGTTTTTTGACGTTAGAAAATACATCAAAAAACGACATTATTACGTCATTATTTTTGCACCTACCTAATATTTATTCATTTATACGTTCTTTATCCATCACGTTTAAATGGATTCCTTACATACGTTATCGTTAAATAGCACCATAAATATTTATTTGATTTGAACCGCAATTATTTCAGGAAAAATCTAAGGAATTTCTACTTCCTTCCACTTTCGCCTCAACCAGGTGGAACCGCAATCCTCGCCCTGGTTCACGCCAGCCTGCTCGGCCGCTATAGCACTCAGGAATCCCTATTTCCGGCTATACCAGTGTAGCAGCTCTAAACATAACAGGTGCCTATTTGCCAATGCTCGTAACAAATGTAAGTCGAGTCTTCGAAGGAGTGAAGTCTCTGTGTGCTGAGAGAATGGGAGAACGCATTGCCTCTAAAAACGTTGGCTCTCTTGATTACTGGCGTCTCTATAATAGGGTACTAAATAAGTTGAAGGTCTCTATTCCCCACCCTTCAATCGATTTCAGGTATTATCATCGCTTGCTGATAAAGCTGAATGCTTTTATCGTAAATTCTCCTGAAATTCTACTCTTGACTCATCTGGAGTAACCTTGCATAACTCCCCACTTAAAACTGTTTTTTTGCTGATCGATATGCATATGACCCCTTCCATGATCTCTGCTAAACTTGATCCCCACAAAGCACGTGAACCCGACGCTATCCCTGTAAAATTCATTAAGAATTGAATTCCTGAACTAGCCCCTGTTCTCTCTAAACTATACAATAAATATCTTGATGCGTCCTGCTTTCCTACCTGCTAGAAAACATCGTCTGCTGTTTCAGCTTTTAAGTACCGTGGTGATCCATCAAATCCATCCAAATATTAGTCTTCTAACATTTTGGGGGGAATCTCCTAGAAGTCATAATCAATACTAAATTGAATCATCATCTTTCAGTTCAGGTACTATACTTAGACAAGCAATATGGCTTTCTTTTCTCCTGGTCAACTGCTGAAATACAAAGAAAATTTCAGAAAGAGCCTAACATGTTCTAGATAAAAATGGTGTAGCTCGGGCTTATAGATATGTAAGATGGAGTCTGGAAATTGCGCCTTCTAGGACTAACATTCTCAGCTGTCATGAAAGGGTAAGACTATATCGAATCCATTGATAGGTCAGCTGCTTAGAAAGCCATTTCCAGACTCTATCTTACATATCTATAAGTCTACTGTTCGACCATGCGTAGAATATTGCTGCCATATATGGCCCGGTGTCCCAGCCATTTACCTGGAGCTCCTTTGGAAGATCTATAGAACAATCAGCAATATTATTGGTTTTGTTATGGTGGATCGGCTTTAATCTCTTGTCCACTGCCCTAAGGCTGCCACTCTCTGACTTTTCTAGAAATACTTTTTCAAGGCAATGCCAGTCATTATCTACTGTCCTCCTGATTGGTTTCTTCTTTCTTCTCATTACCAATTGTTATGTTATTAATTCATCCACACCCTTTACGTGTTATTGGCTGTACTGCCTTATTGGGGTGACACTGATTAAAAAAAAAAGAGAGATTCAAAAGCGAGATCATCGGTAAAGTATAAAACTGCCTCTTAAAAATATGTTTGTTACATATTTTCATTCGTATATAGGTGACGAATTAACATCTAACAAGGTAATACGTTTGTATGTCTACATGCAATCTATATTTATTAAGTCTTTAAGCATTTATCTGTTGATAAAAAACTTTGAGGGGGAGCAGCAAATAGCAATTCTCTCATGTAGTAAGCATCTTGCCCTCGAACATGTACGTGAAGGAATTAATCAAATGCTTCTGTTACATGTTTTTATATTGCACTTGTTCTAAATAATTTTTTCTTTGAATACCCGTTAATGACAAATCTCGTATATTTTTTCCGTATGAAATATATCCCTGCATTATTTTAATGGTCTTTTAGATTTTATTGAGCCTTCAGACATTCTTCATATATTTGAGAAGGCCATTAGAAGCATCCCCAATGAATACTGGCAACAGAACAATTATGAATATATTTGGCATCAGTCCCTCCCGCATACGGATATAAAATAAATTCAGTAAGGATCCAACAATAGAAAGATGTGTAAGACAAGGACATGTTTTCTCATTCGAGCTATTCAACCTATAGAGTGGTGCGATTGTGAGAGAATTT
The DNA here is from genome assembly GCA_963932145.1 of Acanthosepion lycidas. NCBI lineage: Eukaryota > Metazoa > Mollusca > Cephalopoda > Sepiida > Sepiidae > Acanthosepion > Acanthosepion lycidas. The sequence continues at coordinate 54,052,334 of OZ010581.1, read as the reverse complement.
CAACCGGGATCAATTATTGGATGTCCCAATCCTAACAACTTAATATATGCAGATGACACAATGTTGATAGCTGATTAAGAAAAGAAACTACGCGAACTCCTACAGAAGTTAATGAAGGAAAGACAAAAGTAAGCAGTAAACATTAATTGCAAGGTGACAGAATGTATTGTTGTTAACGTAAGGAACAGTCTAACATGAAAATCACAAATTAGAGATAGCAAAACCATCTGGGATGTGTTTTAACAGAGGACGGAACGTGCGTCACTGAAATCCGAAGGCGCTTTAGTAAAGCGAAAAATGAGTTCAGTAAGCTAAGCGCAGTAGTAAGAAACAGAAAAACTTCGTTCGGAACAAACAAACGTGTATTGAACTGTTATATAATATCAGTGATCCTGCATGGAAGCGGATTTAGGACAATATCCTCGTTGATGTAAAAGAAAATTGAATCAACAGAAATGTAGATCTACGGAAGGATTCTGAGGATAACATGGATCGAACATGTGAGCATCGATAAAGATTTAGATAAAATGAAAAAGAAAAGAACACTTCTACTTAACATCAGGAAGAGAAATGAAACTTCTAGGACAAATCAAGGGAACGTCTACTTGATATAACGCTGACAAACTACTCTCGGTCGATCAATTTTATTGAGTTGTGATTTCAATTCTCACTGGGTGATAATTATTTCAGCATTATGCCATGTCTAAGCAACGCCTAGTAAATCGCAATAGGACATAATGAGGAAAGATGGGTTTGTAAAGTTAATACTCACAGGACCTATTGAAATTAAGATCGACAGAGGAAAAGAAAGTATAACCTACCTAGAGAGCTTCAAAAATACATAGGTTTAGGCGAAACATCATAATTGCAAAATTTACTAAGAGCCGCAAATGACAAGAAATTGTGACGAGATATGATAGCCAACCTCCAGATTGGACACGACACATAGAAGAAGAGAATATTTGTAAGCTAAAATTTATTCGCCATTAGAATTCTGATAAATGTTGTTGAGATATCTATATATAGGTGACCGGTTGTCAGATTTATTTTTCGAGAAAAGCGAACAATATAAAAGGTTAACATGATGAAGCAGCTTGAGTAGTAATAACGGTCACTTTAGGTGATGTACTAAACGACATTGTATGAATACTTCTATATCCGCGTTAACGCCTCACACCAAATTTCAACGGTTCAAAACCATTCATCTATACGTAAATCGGATCAAATTTTTCTCTCCTTGTTTTTTTCTCAGAAAGTAATCGTGATATTCCTGTATAATTCAATAGGCTAATATTTTTCGTAAAAACAGGTTGATTTCTATCATTAAGGTATGGGCTATTGTAGTAGGGCCAAACTAATTTCCCTTTTTTAAAATATATATATATATACATATATATATATATATATATATATATATATATTACTATTATATACACCCTCCTTAAAATAGGTTATTAATTATGAAATTCAAAATCAATACCAGGTACGCAGTTAACGCTGTGTTCATCAAAAGAAGCGGTCAGAAAATTATATCAAAGTTAGGAAAGGAAGACGTCATAAGAACAAGCATCAATTGTAATAATATAGATTTTATGTCTTTCATAAAGGGAAGAAACCAAAATGGGAACAATGAATTGGAGACATTAAAATCAAGAAAGTACAGAAATTTAAATATTTTGGGATTGCTTTAACAGCCAACGCAATATGAAACACGAAAAATCTTGATGGATTGGAATGGCGATGACGTTTTCCAAATCTAATCATATGATTAAAACACAAAAAATTAACTAATGGTTGAATATATTAATTCTCCTACAAGGCATTAATATTAAATTCTCCTATGAAGTAATGATTGGCTGCATAATTTCCTCAGAGACAAAGAGGAAATTGAATCAAAAGGGGTGTGGCTCTATAGAAAGACGCTGATAATATACCGAGAGAGCATAAAGGAAACTTTAGCAACTACTAAAATTTATAGCTCGAAGAGAAACCAATAACATTATCAACATAGTTGACGTTCAACACATTTCCAACTAAAAGGTTAGTAAGGAACTACTATCAATACTAGAAAGAGCGATAAAACCCACTGAAGTTTAGAAAGCTATTAGGTTGGTGCAAAAATAATATCGTTTTTGACGTATTTTTTAACGTCAAAAAACGATATTATTTTTGCACCGACCTAATACTTTTGTGATAAATTGTTTTCGGAGAAGGATATTATAAATTTCGACCGATAACAGTACTCGCCGCTGGGCCAATGATAACAAAATGTTTTATTCGAAGGAGACGGCTAATATTGCCATTGTCCATAGGATAAAAAAATCAGATGAAATTTCTGGGACACATCAGCAGAAAAGTGAGCTTAGGTAATTTGGCACATACAAAACATTTTCAATGCAAGAAGAACAAAGGACGTATATATATATATGCAAGAAGGACAAAGGACATCTTTAATGCAAGAAGGACAAAAGAAAACCTTTAAGGCAAGGCCAAATGACGTCTTTAATGCAAGAAGGACAAAGGAAACCTTTAAGGCAAGGCCAAATGACGTCTTTAATGCAAGAAGGACAAAGGACACCTTTAAGGTAAGAAGCACAAATACAAAGAGCGAACGTTTGTTAATGGACGGCGGATGTGGGACGAAAGGGGCAGTTAAAAGTTAAAAATTTAAATAGAAACAAGAGCTGCAAATGTTGGAAGTTGTGGAGCCCCATAATTCCTTAAGTTCTGAACATACACGTCACATAAAGGGAGAAAATTAATGATCGCTTTTTAAAATAGCTGTTATTATTTATATATTTTAAAAAATCCATTTATTATACGGTTCTGTTTATTACTTAATAATGCCAATAATCCGAAAATTGTCAAAAGTTTGCAGGATGTTATCCGTTTAAAAATATAGAAAACTTTTAATTTTCTCATGAACAATGTCGTACTATAGATTTATGTAATTATTATTAGCTTGGCCATGAGTTGGTTTCATCAATCTTCAGATAATGTTAGTGATTTATAATTGCTAACAAAGAAAAATGTACATTTAGGAAATTGCCTAAAACACATTGATCCAATGCGATATTAATTATTTGGAGACGGATACATTAATAAAAATTTATTAAGAAGAATTAATAGGAAATGACGAGGAAAGTAAAAGAGAATTTAAAATATACGGAAGTTAAAGAAGTCTAGGGAAAATACAATAACATCTGCTAATTTGTTGAATGTGATTTTTTTTGGTTCATTAGCGTTCGTGTCGAAATATAAATAAGATATTTTTTTCATTTTTAATAATTAAGTAAACAAGAAAATGAACTTGGAATCTGAGCTGACAAATAGCAGCGAATATTCTATTTTCACAGAGAATCAATCTTAGATTAGTAATGAATAGAAAAAAAAAATTTAAATCTGAAACGCGGAAAATGCATAAAAACATGTATGAGTAAACTGAAGCAAATGAATATAAAAATAAAATAAAAAATATGATTTTGATTAACAATTTGGTTTTTAAAAAACTGAAAGACGGTGTAAGATCGAGCTTAGGGTATATTTCATATCAGTTAATTCTCAGAAGTGTTATTCACTTTTGTATTATATTTTGTTTTTTCTTTCCACAGAACATATATCAGATGTATAGAACTCAATATATTTTATTGAGTTTTATACATCTAAGAAGCAATAGATATTTAACCAATACTTATATTAAAGCAATACATAGTAACTAATGCTTACATCCCCAAGTTCCTTTAATCAAAACTTGGATTAAAGACGAACAAAAGAAGAAACGGTGATTGAATTTTCTTTCGTTGTATGGATCGGTTATAACAAATTTAAGATATAACGGAATTAAAACATAATATATTGCCCTAGATCTACTTCCGTTGAACACTGTACAATTCTACAAAATCAGAATAAGAACCTGAGCAATTTAAACGTTCTTAAAAACATGACATGCATGGCGTCTAACTCGTTCGAAAATGTCTAAAGTATCAGGTTTAGAAGTGTTTTCACAGATCAAAGATTAAAGGATCAAGGACTTGAATCTAATGGATATTTTAAGTCTTAAGGTAGACATTCTTTCACAAAATCCAATAGACAGGAGGTACAGAATTACACGACAAAATCCACATAACTTGAAGAATTCCAACAACATGAAGATAATTTGATAGCATATTTAACTAGAAATTTTATTTCCAATGTTGCTGTTGTGGATAGATATTGGACTCGAAAATCTTTGGATCAAGTCAATTTAGATTACTCAACCAGCGCTTTTATTCACTGGGCTCATTTGAATATGAGGATAATATCTGATCACAGCAGAACGAACAAAGACTTGAAGAGATAGGTTACTAAAGGGAATTATCTGATACTGAGATATATATAAAAAAGACCATGTCACGTGGAATTAGGACAATCTACCACCGTGGACTTAAATAAAGGTCTCGGTTCTAAATTCTAACGGATATCATATGGAAGGTCAGAGCGTACAACGGCAGAAACGTTGTGAATATGACAATAAAGGTAAGAACAACGATGAAAATAGTGTAAATAGTTACAAAATATCATCTCAGAAATATAGACAGCAACGTTAACAAAAATGTTAAGAAACTCTTATCAATACTAGAAATATCTATAACAGGGAGTTGACTTCAAAAGTCTATTTGTCTGAAAAAACGTTTTAATAAATATGTATTATTAAATTCAACAGATGGTAATTCTAACTGTTGCGTGAATTAATGTTATTTATTGTCTAAAAACGGCTTTCTCTTTATAGTCACTAAAACCATTCAATGATATAAAAAGCAGATTACGAAGCGGCTCCTTCGTTGATTGAATAAAGGTTTAGGTTCAGTATTACAAGATGGTTTCAGAGTCAGAAGACAGACGCCTGATGAAACTGTAAACTGAAGCATATAATAATGAAAATTCTATATCTCAGAAAATCTGAATAAAAAGAAATGTGGAACTGGATATACATATATATAACTTTTACTACTTTCGCATCATACAACATCCTTTGTTTTCGTTTATATATAATTTCACATTATAAACATGATAAAAAAAAATATTGCCAAGAATCGTTCCAAGGCAAAGCGAAAATATTCTTTTAGAAATTACCATTTTTCTCGAAAGTCTGCATTTGATCCTGGCAGATATCTCTATTTTATTTAGATTGCTTGAATGTGCACGCCAATTGACATCATACACACTGTTTACAAATAAAAGTAGAGCGTCTATTTTAAATACGAGTGACCACTATAGTAGCGTTTGAAGTAGTAAGTCGATTTATAATAAGTGAAATCTTGTGATGAACACATGTTATGTTTACTTTTATCGAAAAGTGTAACAAATGTTAAATATGCCATCTTGTTGCTTGCAGAGCAAATATAGTTAAAGAAAAATATGAGACTCGGATACTCTGCAATATGATTAGTGCATTATATGCAATTATATGAGATATCATAATGACTAAAGAGTAAAAAAAGAAAGAGAACTAAATGATGGTAAAAAAAAGTTGATCTGAAATTTGAAACCAAACAAAAAATAGCTGTTATCTCATGCCTCGCTAGTTGACCGTATTTTTTTATTCTGTCATTTCTCTACTCCAATCTTCCATTCTCATCCGCATTTTTTTTTTAAATGTTTATGTCATTTTTATTTATTCGTTTCAAAATCCTTCATGCAATAAGAAATATATAGATATATTCTGCTCTAACCTCTTTTTATGATTTAACTGTCAATATTTTTTTTTTATCGTATCGCAAAATTTTATCTTTTTATCCATGACTGCTATGTCACTTCTTCGCTTCTTGCTGCTGCATATCAATCCCGAAAAAAATATTTCTCTATGCAATCCGACGATATCAAATCTTTACTACATACTCACTGTTTCTGTCTCTATCCTCATTCTTTCTATCTCACTGTTTGTCTTTCCGTCCGTCCGTCCGTCCGTCCGTCCGTCCGTCCGTCCGTCCGTCTCTGTCTCTCTCTCTCTGTCTCTCTCTGTCTCTGTCTCTCTCTCTCTCTCTCTCTCTCTCTCTCCATAAACATTTATGCTTCCATTGCTCTTCTTTCAATCATTTTACAATGTCACCATTTCCTTCATGTTTACATAGATTTCAGAAAGTATTTCATTGCAACACAAAATAGTCCGACATAGATATAAATTTGATCAGAATTAGAAAATTCTGTCATACACGCAGGCTAATTTCACGCTTTTCCTTTTGTTTTAATGAATCTTAATTATTAAGTTAATTATTGAATAAGCTCCCTGTAATTCCAGCAGATAAACGGTTGTACTGAATTATGCAGAGAATATCCAGGACGGAACTCGTAATCAGCAGAGAACACTTAAGGATATTGGTCTAACACTCAAATTCAGACAGAGGTTTCTTGGACACATAATGTGGAATGAGATTTAGGAGAAATTGATACTCAGAGTTCGTATCGGAAGAAAAATGGAACAGGGGAAAGCTGTAGTTCACCTACCTGACGAGCTTGTGTGAATGGATAAAGGAACTGATGTGGAAGGTTTCCAGGGATATGATGCTGTGGAGACCCATTATAGCCCACACCCTAAAGGGGCATCTCATTGAAGAAAAGGTATCATAAATAGTACTATTACGATTAGCGCTCTCAGTAAGTACACATATAATCGAAATCACGATGAAGTAATGATCTATTGAAAACTGTGCAGGAGTAGATGCACGAATATAAATTACTGTGGCCGGCTTAGAGAGTTTATCGTTACAAAATGACGTGGGAATCACAAGAGCAAGGCGATCCTTATACCAAAACTCTCCAAAATGCTGAGGTCTGTCATCTACTGGGGGCGAACTGTTAAGACGTGAAAGCTTGTTGCTGGAACTGGATTAAAAAAGTAATTTTTTTAAAAAGATATTGTTTTACATTTTACTTCTGAATTAACTTAATTTTATTATTTAAGCTAATGAAGAAATTATAATATTTAATTTATTTGAATTTGCATCTTTTATCTTTAAACAAACATTTTCGATGCGAAATTCAAAAGTGTCATTAAGAATTCATAAACTTAATTTAAATTTGATATTTTTCTTTATGCATTTTTAATTCAACAATGAACATATGTATAAATTTAATTTATTATTAACAATTTATGGTAACGTATTTCAATACTATGTTGATTTTTTCTGTCCTTCTTTAATTAATAGGACATATCATTAAAAATAATGTTTTTAACTGTGAAATTGGGAAAAAAATGAATTATGAAAGGATTTATAACATAGTAAATGTCAAAAAAATAAATTCAATAAATCTAATAGTATCTTACAACTATCCTTAAAAAAGTACCACAAAAATAAAGAGGCGGTCATTCATTGTTTTGTCAATATTATATTTCCCATTTTTACATTTTATGCGATAATTTTAAAAAGCAATGTTCAAAAAACATATCATTATTAATAATTTTATCAAAGAAATTTAATTCATTTTTCTATACGCTATTAGTCTTCATAATAGAGAACAACTTGATTATAAAATCCATTTATGAAGAATAATTCGTGCTGTCTTTATAACACATGAATTATGCTGATACCGTCCTTGTAAGAAAACAAAAAATAAATATAATATATGCACCGCTAATTTTACAAAATAATGTACGGAAATTTTTTGCATTTAAAGAAATTTAAAAAAATAAATTAACATTATATTTTTATTATCATATTATTTTTCATAACAAAAATATTGGTTTTAAAAAATAATTAGTTACGGGTATTTATAAAAAATGTATGTTCAGTTTTTACTCGCATTGTTGTTGTCAAAAATGTAAGACAAAAATAAACAGTTTAATATTTATTTTTAAATATACATAAGAAATATTAAATTGGTTAATTGTAATATTGTCTAAATACTCGTATTTTGTGTGGGAGGAATTAATCGATCTGCAAACCCCTTAAAATTATAAAATACGATGATGCAATTTTCTATGAAGGCGGTTCAATTTGCTATGTAACTACAGCATAAAATAGACCCTGATCACTGAAACAACTTGAAAAACATTTGGATCTATGTAATTCTTAAAGACGACGGAAAGTAACATAAGAAAAATATGACAAATTCCCACGTTTATATACAAACTTATATTCTTAATTCTGAATCCCAAACCCTCCAGTCAAGCTCTTTAAGGTTGATACACTTTTTAGAAATATCATGTATTAAATTGTAAAAATGCTAAAAGATTATAGCAAAAGAAAATATTGTCATACATAAGAGAAAATATTTAAGGATATTAGTTCTTATTTTCAAGAACATGAACATTTTTGATAGAAATAGATTGTGGTAATTTACAAATTCCCTTGGATACCAGATATTTTTATTTTTCAATTTCCCCCACTTTTTACATATATTTAATTGGTTAACTAAACAAATTATGCTGTTAATTAATTCTGTATTCTTTTTAATGTAAATTAATTTTAATTTTTTAAACTATGCCTGCTGGTAATATCTTTTATAGTATCATAGCCAAATAAGTATGTTCTTTACTTTCTGTGAAACAAATGATACATGCAACAAAAATCACATTACATTTTGTAAAGATTATGAAAATTATAATTTCTCTGTAATTATTTTCAGACTTTGATGATACACGATTTTATAAAATTCTGAAATAGCTTATTGATTGTATTATACGAATACATATTGTGAAATCAACTGGTATTAACATATTAACTCATTATTTTTGCAATATCAAATGTCAAATTTATGGTGAATAATTTGACTTTTTCCATTTAGTTATTTCATGGTAGTTTTGTTTGTTTTTCTTTTTTTAGCACGTTTTAATTTATGGAAATAATTCAATAACTGTAAGATGATTCCTAATATATATATATATATATATATATATATATATATATATATATATATATATATATATATATAGATAGATAGATAGATAGATATATATAGTTTCTAATTAACTAATTACTGGACATTATTAACATGTTCCTTGCTAAAGATGTTCTCAGTAATTTGTATTTAGTACTAATTTAGGTCTCACAATTTTCGCCCCAGTTGTTGACTCCAGTTGCTTGGTGGCCAGGCTTGGTATAAGGATAAACAAATTTACTCAACTTTGGATTACAGCAGGCAACGAATAATGCCAGTAAAATGACTTTATCTACACCTGTCTTTTGTGAATAAATTTTGATAGTAAGCATATAGGGAGGATCATAGAAAGTGGACCTGCTCTTTAAATAGCAATAAATGTAGTATTTATCGATGTGCAAACAATATTAATGGTTACAATTAAGAAATATTAATGGTTATTGATTTATAAAAAAAAAAGTAAATATTAGATGAAATTAGATGCATTTTTTATAAATATACAAACTGACGACAAAGTCGAAAAGTGAAGAGATTTGTGAAACTTTGTAGATATTAATTTAATAAACGCTATTAACTGGCATATGTTATAAATATATTTCTAGCAGACCCTGCATTTAAAGCTACCATTCGACATTCTGTATTTAACGCGGATCGAGTATTGGCCATTTTTACCAGCATGAAATACGTGGATATCCATGCAGTCCAGTTCAGTTAGAAATGACATTTGATTGTTTTGCAGCGGTCATTGATTGAACGCCATAGAGACGTGCAACTGTCAGACTAAAAATAAATTTTAACATGAAAAATGAGAATTCCTAACGTCAACATCTGAAAAAATAAACTATCTTGGATTTTGATGCATGAGGTACTCATTCCATTATTGTCAGTAACATGAGAGTCACCAAGAAAACTGGCGTGTTTAAATGATATTCCAAATACTCTCCTTTGCTATTGTTCATTTTGTTAAATGGTTAGGATTGCAGAGTGATCATTTTTGGTTATTTTGTTTTAAAGTGTTGTAAACTCTGTACACTTCTGAGGGCCAATCGAGGAAGGCGGTTACAATCTAAGAGGAACCGCTTATGGAGATATGTGTCGAAGAAAATGGTTAAACGAATACGTGAACAGGTTGGGGAAGCGACCTCTTGGAAGTCGGTTGCGCAAAGCAGTGGTTCGTTCGAACAAGCTGCTTGAATGGAACTTACATTTCACGAGGGAAATTTGAAGGAAATGCGGGTGCTTCGCTACAATATGCGTGGCGTGGCGGGTCTTAGTTGTGAACTTTAAGGCTGGTGAAACTAAGAAGTGTTGCTTAACTGGACACTTTCCATGGAAACAGAGATAGAACAGTGAGAGGCTTGCAACGTCTCGTCTGTGAGAAAGGGATGGCAGAACGGAAAACACTTCATTACTAGCAAGGACGGGAATACGCTTTTGAACTCTATCGAGAGTGGAAAATGAAAACTTGGCATCTCCCACCCATACATGTCTCATTTTCGGTCTGATCTCTCGCTTGTAAATGTAGACGATAGCATGAGGAATGAGCTAATTGTTGAGGCGTTACAAGCAAGCAACCATTTTTCCAGCATCTTTAATGGTGGATTTAAAGTACATGTCCGACTTGGGTTTGGGTTGAGTTTAAGTTTCAATAGGCGCTCGAGGCACGTGACCTACCTGAGGCAACATCCGTTCGCCACGTCTGGTGAAAGTACTGTGTCTGATTAACAGAATTGTAGGGTGTTTCCCTGATAGTAATAATGTGTATCTTAAGGGGTGATCTCTATCGGATTGCTTTTTATAGATCGTGAATATAAAGTTATTTCGCGTGTACGGTTGAATGACAATTTCGTCTATTTATTAGCTCACACATGTGTATTTACTGGGATACTGAGTACTGCCTGGTGTGGACATGTATTCGTGAATTCTCAAATACCATTGGTTGTAAATCTTAACACATATGTTAAAATTATTCCTGATTCTGATTAAGGTTATTACGTGTACCACTTTTTCCAATGAAATTTGAAATGCGCTATAAGAAGTTAGTTTATATGAAAATTGTTGCAATATAATAAACATTTTACTGAATCACAATGTTTATTTTTTTTATATATTTAATTATATTTCCTATTATATATTATATTATATGCTTTATCTTATATTTTGGTCATTTATATTTTTCAGATTTATGTCATGAAGACGATTATTAATACATTTAATAATTAACTTAATAAATATATGACAATTGATTTATTCCACTCTCGAAAGCCCGCCACAAGTATATCGCAATCCAGATAGGATATACGTTTGATAAACAGCAAAAAGCAAAAAAAAATATTCTTACTGGTGAACGATAAAATTGCTTAGCCTTAGATTTAAAAATCCCCCAAATTATTTAGTTCAACATAACATTAGGATTTCATTCCCATTTAAAACTCAGTATTCCTTGTATAATTTTCCTCTAGAAATATTATATTCTTTGTATCATTGGTGTAGAAAAGAATAAAAATATTAAAGAAAATAATAATTAGTGCACTTAATTAAGGGCAATACTGTAAATGAATTTTCACAATGTTTTATATAAAATCTGTATCACTTTTGGTGCTAGTTGATCTTACATTAGTGTTCTGTGAAAACAAATACATAAAATTAAAAGAAAGTTGCGGTGATTTGAATGTCCCAATGAATAGGCAGGCAAGTAATATTTTTTTTACACCAAAATCATGTTTGTTATACACAATGAATATAATTTGGTAATACTAAATTATTTTTTTAACTTTCTTAATATATGTTATAATTTGAATTATTAACAGCTAAGTCTTTTTAGTAAAGATATTTTACATGAAATGAAACTGAATATAGTCTTTGAAGTGTTATATTTGTTTTCGAGTTTGTTTAAATTTTATCATTCCATGTTTTGTAACTTATAATTAATTCAATTATTTTGAAGTCATTATCTTCATAGAAGAAATATAAAATCAGAAAACAAAAGAAAATTATAGACGATTAACTAGATATTACATTTACAAAAGATTCGACGAACCTGACGTTAATCTTTTTTTATTTTTTAACTATATAGAATAAAATATTTAACTGCATTTGCAAGTAATATTGATACGCCTAACTCTTTAAAACAACATAATTTTTATTATAATGGAGGTCTGGTTAAAAGAAAACCTAAGAATGAGTGTTTGCAGAAGCAGTGATCAAAAGGATGACGTAATTATGATTTAATATATCACAGAAATATGCAAATGAGAAGAAAATAGTAGGGGTTCAAAGCTAGTATTGAAGAGATTTCTTAATTGCTCCCATGAATAAGTTTGCATTTTCTTTGGAAAGGAAAAGTCTGATATTTATTTTCAAGTTAGATCATTTTTGTACTTTGTACTTCGTGAGTCAAATGAATATTTTTTACATATTTTTTCTGTTATTATTCGGAATTTACCTGATAAAGATTTAAAACTTGTTGTGAGTATATCTCAGAAAAGAAAATATTGGACTTGATGAATGGATCTTAGATATTCTACTATTGATGAAAATGAAAATCAATTTTGCTTACTGAGGATTTATTGAGAAAAACCTAAAAATATGAGTGTTGTGGATTCCGGGGATGGAATCCGGCACAAATAAATCAACAACGCCAGTAATTGAAATAGAAAAATATGTGTATTAAACGTAAGAATACAAAGTGGAAATGAAGATTAGTAGTCCGGGAATGCGGGTTAGTAGAAAAGTATCTGTACAAGTCTCTATAATTGAAGCCGTAATTATCTCTCTTTCTGGACTCTCGTAACTCTGTGTGAACACCCTGCCTCGACCATTTTCGTCAGGCTATCTCTCCGTAGTATAAGTATACTTGGACGAGTCCATTTTGTGTACAAGGGGCGAGCCCCACAATACCCACTCCTTAGCTTCTTTTTTTTGTGGGGGGAGTTAATATTTTTCCGCTTATGATCAGCGGTTCTGTGAATTTCCTTTTCCTGCTTGTTCTTCTAATCTCCGTGGTTACTTGTGGTCTTTGAATTTCAAATTCTTCAAAAATCGCCTCCATTGAGTCTTCATTTTCCGAAGATGACGAGCTTGGCTCGTCTACCCTTCTTTTTTGTATCTGATTGATATGTTTCCTGTGAGTGAAATTTTCGACTTGGATTGTAAACAGAACATTTCACAGTCTGCTTATTATCGTACCTGGTTCCCAGTATATTGTTCTTGAACATTCTGAAATAGACCCGTTCGCCTGGTTTGAAGGATCTTTTAAGCACTATCGGTGTATGTCGGTTTTTATATTTGCTGGTTAACAATTTATCAAAAGCGGACCGTATTTTGCGAGGAAACATCACTTCAGCTGACGAAAGGCCAGATGGTGTGTTTCCGTTCGGGCTGATTCTGTAGACTTGTAGGAACTGTTGGATGGCTCTTTCTGTTGGTACGTCCTCTGCTTTTTTCAAGGCTCTCTTAAGCGTACCCACAAAACTTTCGGCTTGACCGTCATATCGTGGATGGTATGGTGCTATTTTAATATGCTTGATTTGATAAGTCGCACAGAATTCTTGAAAGTCGCTCGAGGGGAATTGTGTACCATTATCCGTTACCAGGCAATCTACAACACCGAATCTTGCGAATAACTTGTGTAGACAATGTTGTTTTCCGTCGTAGGGCTTTTGTATCTGAAAACTTCAGGCCACTTGCTAAAGCTATCTACCGTTATCAAGTAGTAATATCCATCTATGGGCCCTGAATAGTCCGCATGGATTCTAGACCAAGGTCTGTCCACCTTAGGCCATAGTTTTTGTAAAATAGCTGCCGCAGCACAGCCTCTACGTTTTTCCGCCATTTGCGTAATGGTGTTATCTATATTAGGCCAATACACGAAACTTCTAATTAACGCTTTCATACGTTTTTCCCCTGGGTGTTCTAGATGAAAGTCGTTCAGAATTCGTCTTTGTAAAGATTTGGGTATGAGCACTCTTTCATTATAAAGTAATACGTGATTACAAATTGAAAAACACTCCGCTAGATTTCTTTCTTTTTCTTCTATTTTTCTCTTTGTACTTTGTATGAATTCATCCATTTCAGCTTCTCTTTTGATTTCTAACAAGGTCACTGGTAATTCCCTTACTGTATTGTTTAGCACTTTACTAATTTCGTCTTCGGCTCATAAAGCTGCTATTACAGAGTCTTCCAGAGGTTCGCGTATCACAGGTACCAATGTAGATAATCTATCCGCATGACCAATTTTCTTCGACGGTAGGAACTCTAGTTTGAAATTATAATTCAATAATATAGTTCCCCATCTCAGAAGTCTGTTGGCTGTGTAAATTGGTAGTCCTTTTTTCGATCCGAATATAGTGAGAAGAGGTTTATGATCAGTTTGAAGAGTAAACTCTCTTCCATATATGTATCGGTGGAAGCGAGTTATGGCGAATATTATGTCTAACGCTTCTTTCTCAATTTGCGAATAATTCCTCTCTGTTTGTAACAACGATGTAGATGCGTGAGCTATAGGTTTTCTTGTGCCATCCTGCATCTTGTGTAATATACAAGCTCCCACTCCGTGTGAGCTTGCGTCACTAGCAATAATAATTTCCTGTTTGGGATCAAAATGCGTCAGTGCTAGATCAGACGTTAATTCATTACGATTTCAATAAACGTTTTCTGACAATCTTCCGTCCAGTTCCATTTGTTATCTTTTTTCAATAATTCATTGAGGGGAGCCCTCAATTTGTGCCTGTTTTCAATGAATTCGCCGTAATAGTTCGCTAGACCAAAAAACTTTGCAACTCTGCGACATTTTTCGGCTCAGGCATATATTTTATTGCAGATGCCCTAACTGGATCTGGTTTTCTGCCACTTTCATTGATTATATGGCCTAGATATTTGATTTCTTTCAGAAAAAAAATCGCATTTTTTCTCCTTCACTTTAAAACCAAAATCCTGAATTCTTTTAAAAATTTCTTTAATGTGCGTTACGTGTTCTTCTACATTATCGCTTATGATTAAAATATCGTCATATAAGCAGTAGGAAATTTCTGCCCCATGAGCATGGTATCCATCGTCTGTTGAAAGATTGACGGTGCTACTTTTATCGCAAATGGCAATCTGTTAAATTTGTGAAGTCCTTTGTGGGTATTGATACATAGAATTTTTGTATTTTCTTCTTCTACTGGAATCTGAAGATAAGCTTCGCTTAAATCAATCTTAGAAAATACCTTACCACCGTTAAGCTTGGTAAATATTTCCTCCGGGCTTGGCAATGGTTAGTGATAATCCTTGATAGACTTGTTTAACCCAGTCGAGAAACACGGGTTTCTCCGGATTTTTTATTTAAGTAGACTACTGGGCCGCTCATTCCCTGAATTCGATTTGTGAAACGATGCTATTAGGCATTTTGTATCGAATCAATATTATATACATTCATATATATAAGGTAATTTGCTATCGAAAGCTTTCTTAATTAGAATAATCAAGAACCTATACTTGCAGCAAACAGGCTGCATGCGCATAGTGAATGAGTTCAGCGAATATACAAAAATAGAAAAGAGCGTAAAGAAAGGATTTGTTCAACCTGTACAGTGAGGCAATTCTGAGAGAATTGGAAACCCTACAGGGATTGAACATTGGCGGCACAATCCTAACAATATAAGATACGCAGATGACACAGTACTGATAGCAGACACAGAAAAGAAATTACAAAATCGCCTACAGAAGATGGCGACGGAGAGCAAGAAGAACGGACTATGCATAAACTATAAGAATACAGAATACATGGTCATCATTTAAAGGATGACCCCGATATGTGATTTGCAGGTCGAGGACACTAAAATCAAGCAGGTATAGAAACTTTAAATATTTGGGAAGCGTTTTGACACAGGACGGTAAGTGCGACCCCGATATCCATAGACGTATTGGGTTGGCCAAGAACGCATTCCAAATGATGGGCAGAGTATTCCGAGACAGGTGGAATTCTTTGGTAACAAAGAAAAGAGTACTGAGCTGTTATGTGAAATCTGTCCTCCTATAAAGCAGCGAATGTCTCGTCAAAGATGGAGAAGAGACTCAAGGTGATGTATATGTGGTTTCTTCAGAAGGATACTAAGGATATCATGGAGAATATGATACTCACAGGTCGAATAGAGGGAAGGAGAGACAGTGGAAAACAACGCATGACATACCTAGCGGGCTTACGCAAGTGGGCGACAGAACGTTGTCTGGGGGAGGGGGTGAGGGACCGAACTTGTTGAGAGCTGCAAGGGATAGAGAGAAGTAGAGAGCCATGATCGCCTACTGCCTTAAAGGACACGGCGCATAAAAAGAAAGTTATCGAAAGAATATTTAGTCATCGAATGTTATTTGTACTATTGTAGCGAAACAATATATTAGTCATCCAAATTTATTAGATAATTTAGTAGTAAAACAATAAATTGGCCATTCAAAGCTAGTTAGTAATTTTATATCGAAACAATATTGCATTCATCGAGAGCTATTTAATTAATTTGGTATGCAAACAACATATGTCATCTAAAACTAATAAATAATTTGGTATCGAAACAATATATTAGTTATCAGAAGCTGTTAATTAATTTGTTATCAAAACAATATATTAGTCACCCAAAGCCATTAGATAGTTTGTTAATGAAACAATATTTCAGTCATACTACTATGTAATTTTGTTATCAAAACTATATATTAATCATTCAACGCTATTAGATATATATATATATTTTTTTTTATCGAGTTTATATATTAGTCATCAAAAACTAGTAATTATTAGGTGTATAAATCTCAGCAAGTTTGGCAGATTGTTTACCGGGCTAAAAATTAATTAAAATCCCTGAAATAACGTTAACCCTTTAAAGTAACATTTTCCGAGGTTTCCTCCACCAATTGCCTGGCATGACCTAACATTTAAGCCCACAAATATAAATACTAAATGAGATCATAGCGAGTTATTAAAGCAAGATCACTGAGAGGGAAATTCTATGTTTTTTTTTTTGTTTTTTTTTTTTTTTTTGTTTTTGTTTTTTTGTTTTTTCGTTATACTAATTTCAATTTCTGGCGTTTCTGCTCTTATATTCTTCAGGACGTGGTTGATCATGGCGCTCCACTTCCCCGTATGCTTTGTATGTCTTAATATTTTTTGTCCTTTCGCTACTTCTCCCAAAGCCTTTTCTGTCACCCACTTGCTTATGCCAGCTAGGTATGTAACGCGTTACTTTCCCCTGCATCACTTTCCCTCTATCCCTGTGAGTATCAGACTTTCCAATCCCTCTTTTCTCATTATGTCTCCCAGAAATTCCAGCCGACCCTTCCTGATATTAAGTATAATCTTCCTCTTTGCATCTTCTCAAGACCTCATCGTTGCTCGCATGTTCGGGTCATGCTATCCTTCCTTCTGTAGAACAATCCCTCCGTTGCCTCGAGTCTCCTTTATTTTTGAGGAGACAGTCTACCATACGCTAGCGTAAAAGATTGCAGATATGTAGCAGTTCAGTACTTTTTTCTTTGTTACCAACGAAATCTTCCTGTCTCTTAATACTCTGTCTAACTTTTGGAATTCATCTTTGCCCATCCCAATACGTCTTCGAATCTCAGCGTTGCATTTACCACCCACTGTCAAAATATTCACAGACATTTTAATGTTCCCGACCTGTAAATCGCCTTTCGGGTTCATATTTGTACTGATGACCATGCATTACGCCTTCATGTAGTTTATATTAATAATCGCAACTATTTGGTATTATTCTCTAGAATGTTTCCATTCTGAAACATATATCCAACAAGCAAAGATTACTCATACGGATGTGTATCACTATTACACTAGTTATATGTTAGAAAAAAGACCTGGTTACATATATAAGTGAAAGTAATATCCTTCCTTATATAGCTGTTCCACCAGCACTCGGAACTGTGTATAGTTACAATTATATTGCGAACAAGGGACGCTGTTCAAATGTTCTTATCCGTAACTTGTCGATCTTCATGTGAATGTCTATAAAAACCAACGTTCGTTATGAATTGTATATTTTTAAATCTACAACATGCCAAGTAACCCAGTATTTACCTGCCTTGCTTTTCTTAGCTTATAGCGCTATGTTAAGTTAAAAGGAAAATTCTCATTCTAACGTCAAGTGAAATTATGTTCGTGCTTCGATGGCGGGAATATTAGCTGGTTATAAGCGAAATATTGCGAACGTCTGCCAAATTATCTCTTAGCTGTCTATCATCCTTGCCAACCAGAGAGTAGAGCAAATCAAAATTCGTTATGACTGCCAATCGAAGATTCTGTTGGGAAAGCTCTTTTTCAGGTCTTATGTAGTTTTTTTATTCTTTATTTTATTTTTTTTTAATAGTGATGTAGCTAAGAATAGGAGTGCGATTTCACTGTTTTTGTTAATGTCTAAATTAGAGTTTTATTTCAAATAAAGGAAACTTAAAAGGTAGATTTTCTTTTGTTATACATTGTAATATAGCAACAAATCTAAGTTGAAGCTAATGAAGCTTTATTGGACTAATTATATGTATTCTGGGAAATACAAATATGTGGCAGAATGCCAAAAGAGAGGATGGAAAAACAGATCTTCTCTCTTATAATTAAAGCTAGTCAACATTATTGAATCAATCATATGACAGTATTCCTTAGACCAAAACAACACATTCTTAGTTACCATTCTTACTACAGCCACCATAATAACTCAAAGTCCCTATTAGTCCTAAATAGTTTCCATATGTCCAATTTGTCTGGGGGTAATAAAAATAACAACTTTTAAACATTGAAACTCTAATGATTTTTTACAAAGATTACAATTTTAAACACAAGAAACTAAAATAGTGTTAACAATTACACTCCTCCCCCGGAAATGATTTTCTAAGACCAGCTTAGATGTGGGACAAAACCAAAAATGTGGATCACATAATGAGAATCGAACTCACAACTCGGTCACCATTAATCTGGAAATCTGGGCCAAACCTAGCGGTTGAAAGACAGCCTCGAAAAAGCGATGGTCAATACTATCGAATGCCTTAGACTGATCAAATTTTATCAGAGCGGCTTCTCTGATGACTTGCTCGTTGATCAAGATTACCAAATTAAGATTGTTCTGAATAGACCTACTCTTCACAGCAAAAGCCTGCTTAGAACCAGTCAGACTAGACAGGACAGTCTGAAAACTGTTGGCTAAGATCTTCGCTAAAATCATCAATATCGGCAAAGGCGGAAAGTTAACTATCCCATCCCCACCGTTCTTTTTTGTGTAGAAAATTGATCACACCTCTGGAGAGGTGTCGATGTATAGAAGCTTGCTTGATCCAGTTAGTGTAAATTATTTGCAACAAGGGAACAAGAACGGACGACTGTCTCAAGTGCAGTTCGCAAGGATTCCGCAGTTTTTTTTTTCCTGCTCAACCAGTTACAGCTTCCCATATCTCATAATCTGTAACGGGGCCATCGCACCTGATGTGGGAAAAGTCGGCCAAATAGGTATTAAACTGAGCAGGGCACAGACCAGGCTCCCTGAAGAAAATATCCTGTAAGTAGTCAGGAAAAGCATATGCCCGTGTTTGTAGTCACGGTCCGCTTATCCAGCAATGTGACGTACACGATATGTCTATTGAATGCGTTTCTAACTTCCTCTGCACGTAGTTCAACGGTCGTTTCGTTTCCTCAGGAGACATTCCTTTTAACCTAGCCCTAACTACAAGAACTTGATATTTCATAATGAGCAAGAAAGCCCTGTTATCCCCACTATCATGGAATTTAATCACCCAATCAAAATTTCCTTCGCATGCCGTTTGTAATGCTAACCTCTCTGGCTTGAGTCGACGAGTATAATAAATAGCAACCGACCTAACTTTGGATTTCAATCATTCTTACAACTTAAACCCAACTACAGCTCCCGTCAACACCCGCTGTGGCATTAGCAGCAGTTGGTCGTGGAAATTATGCACACCAAAATAATGAGAGGTCCATTTTCCAGTAGCCAGTCATTCTAACCTTAGGCATATAGAAGTTTACAGGAACCGGAACGATTCTATGATCCTAGTAAAGTACAGAATGGAAACTTGAACACTCAAAGTGTCCTAAATAGACTCTCTTAACTAGAAACCGACCAAAGTAGATAGAACGGACTACTGAAGCCGATCTGTCCTCATTACGCAAAGTTCACGTTACCTCACGGGGATACTCATTACGACATTTATCGACAAGATTAAACTTGTCGATAAATTCCGGAATGGCTTCACATCTGGGTTGTTAGTGCCTAATCATTCCTCTGTGTGATCTATATCGAGCATTCCAATCACACAATAAAACTACTCGACGAGATGTTGTCAAAAACGTCTCGGTCCGTCTAAATATATCAAGCTGCTCCGTATCAACATTTGGCGCATATCCTTGTGGTAACATTCTGTTACAATTTTTGGATACATTATGTACTAGTGAGCCAGTCCAAATGACTTGACTAATTTTATAATCCACCAATAGAAGGTTAACCATTCAGAAGACGTAGAATATTCAATCCGTCGTGTATAAAGGCGGCCATTTTGTCAATGCTGATAGATTTCTTAAGCAACATAGAAATGTTAACTTTAGAGTTCTATACAGGAAAGGGTAAACAAAGAGCTGGAATCTCACTGACTAGTATTTATTCCTTTTTTTATTTTTTTTTATTTTTATTTTTTTTACATTATCGTCATTAAAATACGCCAGAGTAGCGAATGTTTTAAAGGCCTCATTCACTTCCTGCAGAATAGTCCATATTTGTTGGGATTCTTTTCCCGATCGAAATACGTTTCGTATACTATTACTGTTTGGGGAGGGTTTTTTTTTTTTTTTTTTTTGATTTTCTACATCCTGGAAGTTTTCTTTCTTAAAATTCAATAAATATTTTAGGTCTTTTTGATTTGAGTTAAGGACTGTATCCTATTGCTCTCTCGACACAAGTCTCTCCCAGTGTTAAAATTGGTTTAGATCTAGCATATCTCCTCTCAAGAAGATTCTGAAGTTTGAGGTGAAGTATTTACTTGTTCTTTTTGTTGATCCGGTTTCTATTTGCCAAAGACCAGCTGCTCCGACTTTTCATTATCTGCGAGCGCACATGCGGCCGGCAAAGTCTTTTTGGTCCCAATCGTTGACAAGGCTATCACAATCGAGATTGAAATAACAGACTCGACCAGAGGGGGATTTGGGTCGGCGGTGTAAAGAACTCCAGACACCTTCTTCTCTGGACAGGAAAAGGAAAAGTGATCTGTCTCTTCACACTCCCAACGAATTGGTTTACGGCCGGTCACAACGACAGGCATATTCAGTGCCGATTAGGAGTTCACTTGTGGTAAGGTCTCAACTGAAGTCGTACTCATAGTCGGCAGGCGTGGGTAACAGTACATCCCACATGAAATAACCTTTGCTCTTGATCACACTTTGGGATTAAAATTTTGCGCAAATACTTGTCGACCACAAAGTCTGACACAATTTTGTTCTCAACACCCTGTAATTCCTGGGGGTCTACCAAGGGCCCATATTCTTTGATAAAATTTTCGTAACTCTTCGCTCTCTCCAGAAACTCCGATATCTTGATTATGTAATTGGGGGGGCGCCCAGCGGAAGGACGACTCTCTGGCCGCTAAACTATATTTGCTTGTTTTTGTTGCTGTCTTTGTTGGGGTCTGTCACATTCTAGTTCGATTTGGTACGGTTGTGTTACATTTTCTTTTTACGTAATTTAGGCCATTTGAGGTCACCATACTTGGTTCATTTTTGTTTTGATTGTCGCTGGTAATGTCCTCCTGTTTTTATTCTTTACTTCTTTATCAGGCAGTTTCTTTTTTTAACCAAAAGAGGTTCTTTTTGACAGACCGACCTTTCGTCGGCCATTTTTTAAAGATTGTGGCTGTTTTTTTTTTTGTTTGGTTTGTTTTTTTTTTGGTTTTTTTTTTTTGGTTTATTTTTTGTTATTTTTTCTTGTAGGCAAGGCTAGGGATTCTTTAAAAAAAACAATTGAAAAAAAGAAGAAAATGTATAAAGTAAATAAGAAATTAAAATATTTAACGTACAGTAGCAACGAAAGACGAAAGACAGAAACTGGATTTACCAGCAGACGAAGGAAAAAAAAGTTTTAACGGGTGGAAAAAAATTACCTGAAAGACAGAAACAATAAAAGAAAGCAAAATTGTGGTCATTTAAAATAAACAAATCAAAATAAGAAAATCAATGCAAAATATTTAATGAGGACGATTGAAAATGAACAAATCAGACGCACGTGTAGCAAACAAATGTCCGCTTATGTAGAAAACAAAATGGTTGGATAAAAATAAAAATAAATTCGATAAACACATCTAGCGCATAACAATTAAAATCTAGACTGATAAATAAAATGAAAAAAATAGGATTAAATCCGAAAGTGTTTAAGAATAAGGAAAGAAAAAGGAACACTTACAACAAAATTAAAAGCAAGGAAAAATAATAAAAAAGACAACTGTAAGAAATAAAAGATGTTGCACTTTATTTTTGCCGGGGTGGGAATAAAATAAAAAGTAAATTGAAAATTAAAAAAAAAACGCAACAGATTTAGTCAAAGTAAAATAAATGTAACTTCACTTATTTATTTTTTTTTTTTCAGTCTTAGAAAAAATAGATACGAAGTAAGACATAATCGGTCAACAGAGAGGAAAAATGAATTCATTTGATTAATTCATCTTTAGCGTTGAAAAAGTTTATTTTATTATAGTGGATGTTTAAAAGCGAGAAGGAAGATGGGATGGTGTTATTTTATTTCCATCGAAAAATATATATATCTTTTTATAAAACGGATAAACCAGCATCTGTATATTCACAGCTCTATAAACCTCTCCCAAGAGAATGATCCACCTTAAATATTAATTTATTCCTAAAAGGTCCCATGTGTCGGTATTTGATCTTTAGTAAAAGTCATGTAATATCAATTTTCAAGAGAGGCTTGTAATATTATCTTCAAAAACTTGATGTAAAACATTATTTATATACTTATATTGACGCAATAGTAAACGAAGAGGCTAAGTGTGAAATGCAATAAATCTTCTCCCTTTTTCCACCGGATTTTGCAGCTATTTCTGTGGTTGCTGAAGTAAACTGCCCTTCCTTTTAATGACAAGGGCTGACAGCTAATACTGTCCTGTCTTGCTTCTCTTAGTTCAGCTCTAAAAAGAAAATTCAAGTAGAAATATAGTAACCGTTTCTCGATTTGACGTCAAACTGCTTTCTTTTCCAGATTACTGGCACCTATAGGAAGAGTATTAAGAGACAGAAAAAATTCCTTAGAAAAAGAAAAAGAATATTGTATTGTTATGTGATATTAGAAAGATACTGAGGATAACAGACCGAACATATGAGCAACGGCTTGGATTTAGAGAAAATGGAAACATATGAGCAACGTCTTGGATTTAGAGAAAATGGAAACATATGAGCAACGTCTTGGATTTAGAGAAAATGGAAATAAAACGTAAATTATATTTAACATCAGGAAGAGGCAGTTGGAATTTCTGCAGTATGCAATGAGGAGGGAGAGCTTGAAAAATTTGATTCATCCAGGGCAGACTGAAGGAAAGTGGGACAGAGGAAAGCAGCGCGTAATATGCTTGATGAGCCTGAGTAAATGGATGCTAGAACAGGGTCTGGAAGAAATAACAAAAACAGTAAACTTAGTAAGAGCTACTAAGGAAAGAAAGATGTGGAGGGCCGTGATCATATACGCCCTGAAGGGATACGGCACATAAAAGAAAAAGAAAATATACGAGCTAGTTAAGGAAGATTAACATAATCTATAATAGATAATAAATAATTATATAACTAACATTTCTTAAAGAACTTCATCCCAAACAAGGCAATAAAGACCCTAAGAATTAAGTGGTTACTGAGTGACAAAGAATATATGAAAAAGGAAATATTCATTTTAGAAAAAAAATAAACGAAAATGGAATACGTGCTACAGAAATTTCAACTGCCTCTTCCTGAAGTTAAATATAAATTTACATTTTGTCTAAAGATTTACATTGCAAAGATGACTGGAAATCAGGAATTCAGGAGAGAGTTCCAAAAGAGAGAATTACGAGAGAAGAAACTGTTAACATAGAGCTTACGGTCACATATAACTATTTCAACTGTAAAATGAGGGACCCATAACGCCAATGCAGTAATTCGTTTAAATTCGTAAAGTCTAAATACCAAACATGAAAACACATCGGGACAATTACCTGAAAATATTTATAGAAAACGCAAATGGAAGGTACCTTATAGTGGGGTGTATATTTTTCTATAATCCCAAAGTTGATTGTGAGTTCAGTGCATTGCATTCTCAAGATGCGTTATTAGAACCGCATCTTTGTTACTTCAATCTCGTATTCATCTGTCAGCAAATTATACAACATTCACTAACATACAGAATATTTTATATTACATAGCAGTCGAACAATTTTATTTGATTTTAACGAAATCTTCTTACCTTTGATTAGTTTCTGGATGGCATCTTCATCTCTTCATAATATTCTTCGGATATTTCGTCATCTGTTATTACACTAATCAGATAGTTAAATATTTGCAGTACAGTATTTTAATGTGGTACGTCTTGTTTAAAAAAATGACTTCGTTTTAGAGACGTTTAGAAAGGTTTATCGCTGTATCCATCTGTCTCGCTTACCTTAATATGGCTAGTAAATGTCACATTCCTCAAGCTTTTTTTTTCCTCATCTCATGTCATGTCATAGATGTTACAATTGTCACCTTTTGAGTCTATGTATAATACGTAGTTCATATCTTATGTTGTTTCTTTTTCTAGTAATCTTGAATTACGTTTTCGTAAAATTAATTGTTCATTTTTCTTACTTTCCTTTACTATCTTACCAAGGAATCTCTCAGTATTCTTTCAGAGTCTGCTATCGGTTCAGGGACATCCGAATATCCTATATTGTAAGATTATGTCAATCTATTATATATCTTGTTAGTTCTAGATCTCTAGGCATCATCTCAATGTGTTTTTCAAATGTGTCTCCATTTTTGTGCAATCGAGAGCTATCCAGTATTTACATTCCAGTTTCGGTAGTGTCCAAAATTAACTTCTCATCTTTATAGGTGGTAAAATATTTTATATCCCGAAACTCTTTTCCCAAAGACGAAACGTCTCAAGACTCTCGCTGATTTATCGCTGTTTCTATAGAAAGTGTGCAGACGAACTACAATACTTAATTCCACCAATTATAAATTACACGGCCCAAGACCAAACATTCCACGCACAATATAGCGAACCACCGTCTTTCCTTCCGTATTCCATTGTTCTAATCGTTCCAGTCTACGGTCAATATTTATTTTTCCCACATACCCCCATAAACTGTGCATCTTACATTATAACACTCTACCTCCAGTGTCTGTTGGGCTTTGTACTTCACGAGTTCTCTATCCTCGTTGACTTGGCTTATCCTCAGTAACAGTCCGTATTATAACAATAAGATAAAATAGATTAAAAGATAATGTAAATCGAGCAGCCACTCAAATCCGAGTATGTCAATCTGGTAATTTCGTTAGCTAATCCCCATTTCAGTTGCCTGCTCAGGTATATTTTTTGTTTGTTCAAAACACACATAGCCCACTTGTTGTTTATACAGCTGCTATGCTAGGCGGACCTTAGTTAAAGTTTCTAGGACAGAGCAGGTTATCTTGTGTGATCAGCAGTCTGAACAATTCTAGCAAACACAAACCCACGGTCACGATGTCTTGCGAGTACGTGGTAACACATCCATCGACGGCTCCCAAGGGTTAAGATTAGCCAATTTTCAATCACAAGTCTTGTGTCAATTCTTGGTACAGTTTTCAGGCACTTTCCAAAAATTCCGCAAAGGTACCTCCTCCAGACCTATAACATCACGAATCATCTTCCCGACAAATTGACCATGATGAGATTCGAACCTGGGTCTTATAATAATGTTCTTATAATAATAGGATAAAACAGCGAAAATAACGGTAGTGCTATACCGTCCCTTGGAGAGTAAAGCAATGTTTAACCTAATCAACGTATTGAGAATTGTAAAACACTTTTAATTAAGTATATAGTTCACAGAATATGAATAACTTGTTGCTAACATCCTGCTTTGCCAAGGAGACAAATAGCTTGGCATCTGCCTCAACCGTAAGAATGTTATAGAAATAAATCGAAAAAAAACTATATGCCCAAAAATTTCATTTTCAAAGAAAGGCTGTAGCTTTCAATGTGAGAGTGGACATCGACAAAGGTAAGAAAAGAACCAATGCTAGCCAAGCTTTTGTAAACTACAAAAACACTAAAATGCCAGTCTACAAATCATCAAGATGTTCACCCTTGTATAAACTGAACAATCCTTGTTTGTATAGTAGTCTTCTACGCCCACAGAAGGGCTTCCATCAGCGTTGTTTCAACTGTAATTTTTGCATGGAGATTTTCGAAGCATAGCTTAGATGTGTCATAAGGAACGATCTCACTACTTTGTGCTGATTGTTCTAGCGAGACAAGCTTTCTAACCATTACACTCCGTTGAGGCTCCTAATGATTCCTAAGCGTTCTTTAGATGTGGCACAAGTGAGAATTGAACTCGCTACTTTATTGCATCTTAACTAGTAAGACAAGATTGTTAAGCATTACATCACGTCGAAGCGCCCTGTCTTTTTAAGCATGTATTGGAAAGATTTCATAATTATTAATGAGGTTGAAAACTCGGCTACTGCAAAACGTTTAGAAGCTGTGTTAGAAAATATATAACTGTGACCGAGGAAGGAAATGTTCCGACTGATGGGATATTATAGGCTAACTAAAAAAGATACAAGTATTCTTTCAAAGAACTTTTCATTTCCTGTGCAGCTACTGACTATAAAAGAAAGTAACATGCATTTGGTTACTGACTCCTGAACCAAACAGAGGACATCTATCCAGCTCTACACCTATGAGGAGTTTCTCTTGTGTACATGGGCTTTTTCATCGATGGCAACGATCGGCATTGAAAAATAAGTTATCTTAAATCACAGCGCCGCTCATGTCTTAAAAAGCCAATGCGCGATCGGTACGGTTTTTGACAATTACCGCAGAAGTAGAATACTGTGGAATGATCCACTGTGGGGCATTTGTGTCATTGTCTAGCCTCTACGACGCGATGGACTCTATTCTCTCCATACCTCTTTGATCCCAACAGCAGCTCTCTGTCCCATTCGATCCTGGGTAACCGCATACCACTCCGTAAAATATATAGAAAATTCCACTACGGACGTTTTACACTGAAGCTTTGGTCGTCCAACGTTACGCGTACTCTCCAAAAGCTTCCCTTACATTAGTATGAGTTATTCACGCGCGCAACGTGGCAAAGCCATCTGAGAGGCCGAGAACGCAGGATGGGATATAGTGACTGAATGTGTGCTCTTCTGCTGAATGGTTTTATTATTTTGAAGCAATCTATGGTTTAACCTTCTCAAATTCTTGGGATCCTTACCACCGCAGTACATAGAGTATTTTTGTTAATATCAACCCAGATGTTAATTCTTGAACGGGAAGTCGCCTCTAATTTTGCATCTTAAAACATAATATGGAGTATTGTTACGTTCCTGATTGATGCAAACCACCATTCATTCTTTTTGCATTTTCTCAAGATCAGTAATGATGAAATTAGATAATAAAGGAAAGGTTACGTACTAACATTGCATCAAATGAACTTGAAAATGACTCTGTGCAATCGATAATCACTCGGCCTATTGTTTCTATTTTTTCTTGCTTTTTATGCAAGCAAATCTTTTCTGTCTATCGATTCTTCAATTTCGTCCACGCGGAGGGAAGCCAAAAATTGATTAGCACAGAACGGTATCGTAACAAGTACTCCTAAAAGAAAAAAAAACGCATAAATCAAACAATAAGATTTGTACTTACGAAGGACTCTTTGAAATAGTAGAAATTATCTCAAAATTAAAGAACGTATATTTTTCTGGTTTTTCACGTTACGCTTGACAATTTGGATAGACATTACTTTTAAGAAATACTGCATAGTTGTAACACTAATATATCTATAAGAAGAGACATATGAAGGCAATAAAATAATAAAACACTTTTAATTTACTGACGAACGCATTTGAAGCATGTATTACATAGGTATGTATTCGTTTTTTTATATCGCTTCCTACAAGTACAACAGCAACTCGCTCAGCTTGAATCGATGCATGGTTTATGTTTAAATTACATATACTAGATTCATTGTCTCCTGGCAAAAAATAACTGGCGAGTTTTACAATATATTGGAAATTGCCGATGGTTCCATTTTAATATGATAAAAAATTATACTAAGTATAATGCTTTTGAAAAGTCTAAAGATGTTACATATTTGCTAAAGATAGAGACAATGTAGTTACCGCAGACGTTTGACCAAATTTTCTTTCAGAAATATCTATGGACATTCATATAGCTATCAGCAACCAGCGATCCGTCATACATATCTTGTCTAATGGAAATTGGCTTTGGAACAAAATCAAAGTTGAGTTACCTAGAGGGATAATAGTAAGTCCCTTTTAATGAAAACATACTCACATGTGAATTATATATATTTTATACTAATGTCGACTCAATATAAGGCCCAATAGCCATACGATGTAGAGAGTTACTGTGTAGTGTTCGGTGAGCGTGTGAAAATGCAAGGTGACGTTCACAGGGTTATGTAATAACCCTAGACTTCAAGTGGTCAAGATTGTAGTGATTACGAAAACATCCTAGCGGGAGCTTGTTTTAGAAAATAGTTATTGGGAAAAAACAGACTGGGTAGAACTTAATTCTTACTAATGAAATACAAAACAAACGTGGATTAATTGAATGACTATAATACTTATAGTGGGGATGGAGGATCTTTTCTTGTGCGTGTTTGCATCAAAATATTGCTTCTTAGAAAGTCTTCATTAGATTAGGTGGCATCTACAATTACTCATTCGGTATCGTTTCGCTGACAGATGATCTAAATTAAATCTAAAATTTGGATCATTTAAATTCATGAGTTTATTTGAATTTATACCTAGATTAAATAGATTAAACAGAGAAATAATCCAAAAAAATGTCTATTTCATTGTCCTGCAAATTGTATGTATGAAAGTCACTTATGCGTATATATATATACCTTAATACGGTTGTATTTATCACGGAATAATTTAAGAAAAGTTAAATAAAAATATAATTACCTTGTTTTAAGCTTTGAAAAATAAAGTTTTTAGCTTCTCTCCATATTTATGACTAGCAGTACAGCCGGCGTTGCCCGGAGATGTAACAGTAAGAGATAGATCAAGTATCGACCATCATAAAGACTGAAAAATAAAATTGACAAAGATTATTGTTCAAGGTT
>OZ010581.1:53900623-54018123 GCA_963932145.1 Acanthosepion lycidas | reverse complement strand
ATTGTAACATTGAAAACACGTAATGTCAAGTAACATTCTATATATTCATCTACAATATTTTTGCACCATAAAATTTCTTACCTACGGTACCAGCCGAAAACTTTCTTCTAACTGTTCACTGTTGTCTTGCCATTGTGATGGGTGACTGTTTTTTTTTTATGAAGGATGCAACTTCTAGTCCAGACAGCAGTCCCATCCAAATTTTCCGTCATCGTAAAAATTACTACGGTTGAAAACTCAGTTTTTATAGAATTATTCTTCGCTATTCGATTCATAACATTTTTAATGTTGGTAGATTTTTTATCTTATCTTTTGTCCTAAATATTCTAGACATTTCTCTTTATATTCTCAACAGCAGTATCTTTAAATATTTTCTTACTTATTACTCATCCTACATATTATCATTTAAAAATTTTAAATGTCCTCATATACGCTTGAAATTTAGTTAGTTATTTCCTTCCTCTATAAACATCTTTAATTCAAATTTCTTTTCTGATTTAGTTTGAGAAACTTTTAAAAAATTCAAATACAGAAAAATATGAATACACGTATCAGTATGTATTGCATAATGTTTAATATTACATGATTCTTTAAACATTGGTAAACACACATATATATATATATATATATATATATATTACGAAATGGACAAAGTCCGACAATTTATTTATTAAAGACATTTTTATGTTTAACGTTATAGATACAAGTATTTAAGTAAATGCTCTGTTTATAATAAACAGTATTAAATAACATTTACCGGCCTGAATGTCCGAGAAATTTTTCATAGAAAATATTCGTTCTTTGACAGGATTCGAACCTGCATCCTATACGGAACCGTCATTTACGCTGACGTGCCTTACCGTTCGGTAGACAATGTCGAATTTACTGCTTATAAACTCAATCTTCCATGAATCTCGAATATTCATAACTGCTCATGGCGTATCAAATGTAAACAAATGACGTCATATATTACGAAATGGACAAAGTCCGACAATTTATTTATTAAAGACATTTTTAATAAATAAATGTTATTTAATACTGTTTATTATAAACAGAGCATTTACTTAAATACTTGTATCTATAACGTTAAACATAAAAATGTGTTTAAAATATATATATATATATATATATATATATATATATATATTAATTATGAAATGGACAAAGTGTGGCAATTATTTGTACGAGATTTTTATATTTATTCATTCTTTTTATAGATACAAAATATTTAAGTAAATGCTCTGTTTATAATAAATAGTATTAAACTACATTTACCGGCCTGAATGACCGAGAAAAATTCGTTCTCCGACAGGAGTCGAACCTCTATCCCATACGGAAGAGTAGTTTGTTCTGACATGCTCTTAAACGATCGAGCCACAGAGAATCGTTCAATTGGGAAAGTCGAATTTACTGCCTTTAAACTTCACTCTTCCATGATTCTCTCACGTACATTCATATCTGCTCATGGCGTATCCAAATATAAACAAATGACGTCACATATTATGGAATGGACAAACGACGGTCAATGTAACTTTATATATACAGCCTCAAATATTCGCGAGTGTCCGGACATCGTGCTCTGCATAAAATGGTAAATGCTGTATTTGTGTACTTCATATTACATCCTGGGTTATCTATCAAATGCTACCCTATAGCTGACTCACAAGACGTTTGAGTCAAGCGCATGTGCTGGTGTTTTT
Organism: Acanthosepion lycidas; assembly: GCA_963932145.1. Classification (NCBI taxonomy): domain Eukaryota; kingdom Metazoa; phylum Mollusca; class Cephalopoda; order Sepiida; family Sepiidae; genus Acanthosepion; species Acanthosepion lycidas. The sequence goes on along the minus strand of OZ010581.1, from coordinate 54,016,423 downwards.
CAACAACCGGTTTCTCTCTACCCCCTCACTCTCTCTCTCCATATATATATATATATATATATATATATATATATATATATATATAATATTTATATTATAATAGATTATAATAAAACATATCTGATCTTTCAAACGAGGAAATTATTATGAACTCTAGACAATCTGTCCTCATCCATAAGAAAGAACCATGGATAAAAATAATTCCGTTGGCCAATTTGATATTGCCATGTGATCGTTAGATTCTGCTGAGTCTTCCGAGCTTGTTGGTTTATTTATTTTATATAACCTTAGTGCCCACCATGATATCAACTTAGACGACACAGTATTATATAGCGATGGCGTTCTTATGGTGGTGAATAATTCTACAAAAATAAAACTGAAAAAAATAGGAAAATAATAAATAGGGAATTTAAAAGTCGAAAACTTGAAGTTAAAAACAACACAAATTTTAAAAAAGTAGATTTCCTAGACTTACTCAATGACACATTCCTACCTTACTTGAAAGCTAACGCATATCCATTATATATCCACCCAAATTCCTATCACCCTCTATTCATAATCAAACACATGCCCTCTTCCAGAGAATATAGAACTAGTAATAACTTTTACAGTGAAGATGTATTTTATAAACATAGCATATTTTACAACACTTTTTTAAAAATAATTCTATAAAAGCCCTGAATAAATAAATATAATGGTGACAGTAAGAAAAAATAGAAGTAGAAAATTAATTTCGTGCACACCCTCATTTAACACAATGCTTAGTACTAAGTTAGGGCAGAAGTTTCTCAGTTTAATTGAGAAACACTTGGTTGGTGCAAAAGTAATGTCGTTTTTTGACGATTTTTTTGATTATCGTTCACCCATTTATCCAACTTTTTTGACTTCCCTATTTGCTTTAAATGGCGAACGACTGTTGAGTGGTCGACCTTGAGTTCAACAGCAACTTCTCGTGTGGTTTTGCGAGGATCGGCTTCAATTAAGGCTTTCAAATGTTCGTTATCAACCTCAGTCGGTCGGCCGCGACCGTCTTCATCTTCGAGACTCCTCACCATTGCGAAATTTCTTGAACCACCGTTGTGCCACACGTTCCTTAGTGGTTCCTGGGCCAAACGCATCATTGATATCACGAGCTGTCTCGGCAGCTTTTCGGCCTAGTTTGAACTGGAACAAGAAAATCGTGCGGATTTGAATTTTGTCCATGATGTCGAAAAGCCTGCAAAAAAATGAATGAAGAGATTGAGGGCGGTAACGAATAACACGATTCGATAGAGCAAAAAAAGCGCTTCAAAATGATATATAACATGGCTATATATATCAATGAATTAATTCAGAAATCATATATAGAAAGTAACATATGTGAGAAAACGACATTATTTTTGCACCAACCTAATAAAATCTTACACCAGCACATTAATTTATTGGAATTATTTTTATTACAAAAAAAAAATAAACAAAATAAACACTTCTCACCGAAATAAAATATTTGTCATATAAATATAAGTATATTCTGAAACTATTGCTGAAAGTATAGTTTTCTTATTACGAATTTTATTATGAAAATGTTAATTTGTACAATAAAATCTCCGTTACAATGGACACATTTCTATTAAAAAAAATGTTGTCTAAACAGTAGAATCAATAGTAATTTAAAACTTGTTGACTTCGTTCTTTCGTTTGATTGAAGAATTTATTATATAAAATGTAACAGTGATAGAATCATATTTTGTCCAATGAAATTATTCTGAAATTAAAGTTTCGTCTTCGTTCTTGACAGCTTATTGTAACTATGAAGGCCATAAACCTCATACAATCAGACGGTTTTGTTATTATAATTACATACTCAAGTAGAGAAATTATGAACAAAATAAGGTTATTTTTCCCTGGAGAGAAAATCAGATCCAGATAAAAACTGTCTAGATTTTTTTTATATTCTTTTTTTTATCAGACATTAATTTCAAAATGATTTCTCTGTAATTAAAAAAAATATAATGATTTATCCGAAAGAAATGCAACAATTATTATAAAATATACAATTTTTATAAATACTAGCAAAATAGCCATTCTACGAATAGAGAAATGCAAGGTATCATTGGCGTACAAGTTAATTCTCTAAGATTTCTGTATAAAGAATCTTATCTGCATTATGTCGTGTCCCCTCAGGATTTAAGCGATCATGGCTATCCACAAATTGCTATCTTTTTATCTCATAATAAATGTTGTCTTTTTTGTTATTTCTCCTAACACCTGTTTCGACATCCATTTGCTCAAGTTCACTAATTATGTGATGCGTTATTTTCCCATACTTCTCTTGCCCTCAATCTCTCCCGTGTGTATATAATATTTTCCAAGACCTCTTTCCTCATTACGTGTTACAGAAATTTTGATTGTCCCTTCCTGATGTTAATTATAAGTTTCTTTTTTTGTTTCCATTTCTTTTAAAACGTCGTCGTTGCTCCTATAATAGGTTCATCGTATGATCAGAGCACTTCTGTAGAACATCATTTACGTTGATTCAAGACCCTTCGTCATCTTTCAGAAGATTGTTTAGCACTCAATGCCATACAGAAGGAAAAATATCACATAACATATCTCTTTTCCTTGTTTCTGGCGGAGATTTTTTTTATATATGGCTGAAAACTCTGCTTAAATTTTGGGATGCATCTTTGGCTATGCAGTGTCGAACGTCCTGTCTTCTGTAAAACACCTCCGAAATATTTAATTTTTTTTTTCTCTTGTTTGATCTTGTCCTCTCCGATGTGTATTTGGCATGTTGGGCTCATCCTTTTGCTAACAAACATGCATTCCGCCATCTTGCGGCTGCTGTTTGATTCTTTCTTCTTCCTTTCCTTTACTACATTCTGTAGGAGGTTTTGTAGTTTTCTTTCTTTGCCTGATATCAGTATTGTAATCTGAATTTATTATATTGTTAAGATTTAAACCGCCAATTATGGATCCTGGTAAAACTTCTAATTCTCTCAGAATCGCTTCGTTGTATAGATTGAATTAGTCCGGTGATAACAAACATACTTCCCTTAAACTACTTCCTATTATTGTTTAGACTTTTCCTATTTTTCTATCTATATGCACGCGGCATGTTGCCTATATTTTATTATTATTATTATTCTACTATCTTTCCCAAATATGGCAAGGTTACTGAGCAGTATCAACAGATCTTTGTGAAGTGCATTAACGAACGTCGTTACATAAACGCATAGGTACACGAACTCTAGCATTTTTATTGTTCTTTCTGATAACATTTTCAGCATAAATATCGTGTTGCTTGTTCTATTCTCTTTTACAAAACCGTACTGTTCCTGCCCAATTTCTCTTCACTTGCTTCTGCCCGCCCTGTTCATCAGAATTCGGATAAATTTTGTTATATGGCTCATTTGGCTAAATATCCATTCATTTGCACCTGATTTATTGGTCAGTGCTATGAAAATAGATCTAATTATGTCTTAGGTTATATTACCACTGATGTAGATTTTATTTATTATTTGTGTAATTTTGCGGAAATCATCTAAAACTGCCAGCATCTCTATTCCAATTCGGTCTGGTCCTGACGTTTTGCTTCTGTTCAATTTAGCTAGTGCAGATTCCATTTCAGATGTTAATATTTTTGGTCCGTCGATATTTCTGTATCACCGGGTGTTCTCTTTCGTCGTGGAAGTGTTCCCCGATACATTCCCTCAATCTATGAAGTATTAACATAAGATTAATATAATATCAGCTTTCCCTCCTTGGATTTTATGCATCCTGTTGATGCACATGTTACTGTCCTATTGTTTGTTTTTTTTTGTATTTTTTATGCATATCTGCTTTATTTTTGATACTCATTATTTCTATTTCTGTAGATTTATCGGTGAGTCATTGCTTTTTATCCTGCCTACAATTGTCCCTGATTTATTTACTTATTATCTTATATTTTGTTCCGTGTCTCGGCATTGCTTTTTGTCTCTTTTTCATCATGTCGCAAATTTAAACCGTCATCCATTTTCCTTTGGGATCATCTCGATTGTTGATGTTCCTAAAGCTTTTCTTAATATTTCCCACCTCAAATTTCCATTATGTTAGGTCCACTTGAATTTCATGCGCCAGACATAGGAACAACATAAAACTGGCCATACGCGAATCATTTTCTCTTGTTTAATAAAAAAAGAGAAAAAAAGAAGTAAAAAAGAAGAAAGAAAATAAGAAAATTTATTCAGCAAACTTTTTTTTTCACTCGAGTAAAGGATTCGGTACTTTTTTTTAACGAAAATATATGAAACAGATTTATTTTGATTTCCGTAGATAATTCCGTATTATTTTGATTACGTTCGGCTAATCGATAGTAATCTGAAATATCACATGACAATAATTTTTAAGATCGTAAAAATTGAATAAAAATACATATAAAATAGTTGAAATATGTATTGAAATTGGCTTTAAAACTTATGCAATTTAATTTGTAAAAAGGGCACTTACCTCTCTCTCTATCTATATCTATCTATCTCTCTATATCTCTCTCTATATATATATCTCTCTATATATCTATATATCTCTCTATATATCTATATATCTCTCTATATATATCTATATCTCTCTATATATCTATATCTCTCTATATATCTATATCTCTCTATATGTCTATATCTCTCTATATGTCTATATCTCTCTATATGTCTATATCTCTCTATATGTATATCTCTCTATATCTATATATCTCTATATCTCTATATCTATATATCTCTATATCTCTATATCTCTATATCTCTATATCTATATATCTCTATATCTATATATCTATATATCTATCTCTTTCTCTCTCTCTCTCTCTATATATATATATATATCTTTCTCTCTCTCTCTCTCTCTATATATATATATATATATATATATATCTTTCTCTCTCTCTCTCTCTATATATATATATATATATATATCTTTCTCTCTCTCTCTCTCTCTCTCTCTCTCTACGTTAACGGCGTGAAGTCTTGTTAAGACACGTCAAGCTGGTGTAATACTTAGCAATCTTCTTTCGCCATATCAATCACAATTTTTTGTGAGCTTGATCCTCAGTGAGTACTTCATACTTGTGCTCTTATGTCATGAGATCTCTTGATGTTGGCCTTCAGGCTGCGATCAAAATTCAGTATCCATTCTTCACCTCTGTCTCTCGTGTTTTCATCTTCGAATAGTTTACGGACATATTTAAGGGATGCCTACTTTTACATCTATGCAACAGTAACTTCCTCGTTGGGTTAAGAGAGGTGTGGTCGTTATAATATCGACGCCAGCGTGTCAGTGGTCTCAGGAACAAGGTAATTTTTCTTCTTCGTTTATATATGGGTAGGTATCCCACATGAAAAGAAAACGTTGCGCCTCAACCTGCTTTAGTAAGGAGGTCAGAAAAATAGCTAACGACACGGCTCCCTTGTTTTTCACCTTCTGACAGGAATCAAATGGCATTATCCGTTATTCTTTTCCCTGCTGTGTTTCTATCTTCAGACAGTTCCCGGAAAAAATGTGGAATGTCTGAATTCAGGATTGCATCTCCTTCATTGTACTAAAGTGGGTTGTTGTGAATCGAGAGTGAGATTTTGTCATAGAAGTGGGCAATATTTGTCTTGCTGCAATGTATACGCATAAGGGCAGCCCGAAGGGCGTGCGTAATTACGGATACAGAGTGTGTAGAGACTAGTAAATATACAAAAATAGAAAAGGGTGTAAGACAAGGATATGTATTCTCACCAGACATATTCAACGTTTACATCAAAACGATTATAAGAGAATTGTAAATCTAATCAGGATTCATTATTGGCAGCTAGAATCTTGACAACATAAGATATGCAGAGGACACAATGTTGATAGCTGTAAGTTATTAGCCTGAATTTTGTGAAGAAAAGCCAAAATAAAGGACTTGAGCATCAATTGCAAGATGACAGAAAGCATGGATGTTAGCAAAAGGAACAGTTAAATATTAAAATTAAAAATTGGAGAATGCGATATCTACTGATAAAATGTATTTTTAGTCATTTATCTATACAGGTATTGTTGGTAATTTTATTACAAATACTTATTGTTGGTAATTTTACTATAATTAGATACTGTTAGTAATTTTACCATAAATTTGTATTGGTGGTACGTTTACTATAAATATGTATTATTGGTAACTTTACTATATATATATATATATATAGGTTTCGATGGTAAATTTTCAATAATATAAATTGTTGTCAACTTTAACTTAAAAATGTATTTTTGGTAATTTTACTATAAATATGCATCGCTTGTAACTTTGCTATAAAAATTCCTTGTTAGTATTTTTAAAATAAATCTGTATTGTGGATAATTTTACTATAAATATGGATTAGTGTTAATTTTAATGCAAATATGTATTGTTGGTAATTTTTTTGATACTAAAATGTATTGCTGGTATTTTTACCATAAAAATGTATTTTTATACTTTCATTATGCTTAGATTTTTTTTTGGGGGGGGGTAGCTAGCAGTGAACCTAACAAGTTCTCCCACTCGGGTCTGGTGAGAACAAGGAATAATAGCAATTAAGAAGTGGTTATCCGCACCTCAAAACCTAATGAGGGCCCTTGCTACAGGATGTAGTTCATCGTCACACGCAGGAGATGTGCCCAGAAGTGTACGCACATTAAATGTATTATTAGGTTGGTGCAAAAATAATGACGTAATAATGTCGTTTTTTGACGTATTTTAACGTCAAAAAACGACATTATTACGTCATTATTTTTGCACCAATCTAATAATAAGAGAAAAAAAGAAATCCAGTCTGGTCACTGCGCCATTTTAAAATTAATAAAGTTTTAGGAATGAGTAATTAATATTTAACCGACATCTCTCTCTATATAGACAAGACTTCTTAAAATGACTTCGAGGAATATGGAAAAATACAAATGATGTCACGCACATGTGACATACCGTCTACAGTCAATATCTCACAGACGTGCCGTCTTTTCTACAAGTATTTTCGTTGTAACTACTTCGACGAGCTTCTTTCACTGGTTCTCAAACTGCATCAATTTAAGCGTGTTACTAGATTGGCATCTCGGGTCCCAACATTTCACTGCCGAATCGGCGAAATGTAAATGAATTTTCTACTCCAACAGCATCTTATCTCGCACCTCCCATCAGGGGAACCCCCATTCTATCACTAGCTTCCCTGTTCTTAAAATATTCAAATATAAGGTCAATCGATATCTTCTGATACTTTGACCTTAATCCCTGTCCTGCTCTTTATCTTTTTCCCAAACAATCCCTCTTTACTCTTGCTTTCACTCTCTATAACCTCTTGTGTGCTAGCGGTACTCTCGCCTTACTTGGGGCGATTTGGTTAAAAAATTCTGTTCAGATCCTTTCTTTGACGTACTATAATCATTTGCTGATGGTCGCTGGTTATAATATCCAATATATTCTAATCATTTCGTGGAACCAACAAATCCACTTAAATATCTTATTTATGTTTGCCATTGTACTGCGCCAGTCATTTCACTATATGTCCTGAAAAAGTTTCAAAAAGATTTGACACACCCTATAAGAGAGGACATTTTAAGTTGAACCCAAAGGTTATTCAATTCGCATTTCCATGAAGTGCGTAAATAAGAGACGGAATATAATGAGCATCAACATTCTTATTTGCAAGTATGCTAAAAGTTTATTTTCGACTAAAGTGTTCTTTCACGACATATAATCATCAATCCGTCTCCATGGAAATTAGAATTCGTTGATATGTTATTATCATGAAATATTAGATAGATAGCAAGATAGAAAGATAACCATAATGATCTATACATATAAGGAAAATATATATTCAGCAGAGAAATATTAACGGACACATGATGGAAGGAAATGAAGTTGTGTCGATATTATTTCCTTAATACTCATATCGATCATATTGGAAAGGAAACTAACGAGAAATAAACACACACACATACACACACACATATGAAGAAATATAGTTTAAGGTGTGCTATTTTTATGGGATAAAGTGCTCAATATCAGAGATAGAGCGTGTGTAAATACAAAAGTGAACATTGAAGTCAACTCTTAGAAGCGACAGTCTGTTTCATGTTAGACGCAATCGTCAGGCCACGACCGTTGTTGTTTTGCTTGGCTATTTATATATACGAGTCAGTTATGCATTGTGGGTAGTCTATTTTGGCGGTTATTTTACCGTAAGTCTATTTGTTTATTTATTTATTTATCTGAGTTAAATTATTTTGCTTATTTTTATTTTTTATTTTTATTTTTTTTATTTCTTATGTTATATATTGATTTTTATATTTTTATTTTAATCGGTATTTTTATTAACGTAGTAAAAATTTGTTTATATCGCTTATTTAATAGTTTTGTTTTGGTTTGGGAAGATAAAGCTATTTATTCAGTTTTGTGATTGATTTTTGTATATTTATTTTGGCGGGCGCACTTTTTAATTTGTTTATTATTTCGTGTATTTATTTGGATTGATTATCTTTATTTATTTAACGGTTAATTTATCGGGATCGGATTGTTTGATTATTTATTTGGATGAATTTAGTTTAATTTATTTTACTTGTTTTTAATATTTATTTAATATACTGTATATTTTTATTTACTCTTTTCGATTTTCGATTTTTAAGTAACGTAGTATTTTTTATCTTTATATGACAAATATAGCTCTGTTTTTCGTCCGATTTTTGGTTTGATTTTTATAGTCTAACTAATATTTTGGTCATAATGGTTTGTTAATTTGTTTATTATTCACTTTATTTATTTGAGTTCATTGATTTTTTTTTTTTATTTATTTATTCGATTTCGTCTATTCTAACGGGTGTGATTTGGTAATTTGTTCGGGTTAATTTATTTTACTTATTTTATTGTCCTTTTTTTTATTTATTTATTTTTATTTTTTTCTATTTTCGATTTTTAAGGAAAGTATTAAAAATTTGTTTTCATGTCTGCATTTTGATATGAGCTCGGATCTTTAATAAATTTATTTTGGTCTGGGAAAATAATGATGGCTATTTTTTTCTCCAAGCAAAGTTTGCAAGTTTTTGATTGTTTGTTGTAGGCTGATGAACTGTTCCTTATTTTCCAAGATATTTTTGTTGTGATGTTTGTTGTTTTTTAATTTCCCAGATATACTTAGAAAGCATTGTGCTGTTTGTATATTTACTATTTGTGAAAGATGTTTTGTGTGCATAATTTGTTTGTTTCCTGGTTCCTTCAGTTTCCAGTCCTATGCATACTTTTTCTTCAGTATTTGGTGATTTTATCGTGGCTTGCAATATTACGTTATTACGTAATATAACAAGAAATAAGGGGTGGGATTAGGGTTTAAGTAAAGAAAGGGGAATAGAGATTTGAAAATGGAAATTAAGAGAAAAGATCTATGTGGGCATATAGTGGTTAATTTGGAAAAACTCAGATTTATATATATTTTTCCGTTAACGTTTGATAGTAATGTAAGCGTGTTAATTATACAACAAATAAAACTAGGAAATAAATATCATTTGAATAGAATATAAATAAACAAAAAAGTATTAATATTTTTAATATTGTGAACAACAATTAAGGAGGAATAGTTCCTAATTTAATTCAAAGTCTTCAAATCCAATTTGAAAAATATTACGAAATGAAACAAATTTAAGAGTAATAAGAAAATATCATCTTTACACTTTATATATATATATATATATACCCATTCATACACACTTAGATATATGCATACATACAGATCAAATACATATATGCGTACATACACACCACATACACATGTACAGATACACATACATAACATTACATACATACTCACACACACATATATATACACATACATATTTGCACACGTATTCATATATACATATACATACACATATACTACGTACACATGCATACATATATACATATATGCACATGAATGCACACACAGACATGTACAAACATATGCGTACCCACATACATACGCACATAGATGCGCATGGGTGCATGCAAACGTCTTCACGTCAAAATATTAGGTTGGTGCAAAAATAATGTCGTTTTCTCACATAGTAACGTATGTGAGAAAACGACATTATTTTTGCACCAACCTAATACAAGTAAATAAATACTACCGTATATAAGCATCTACATATACGCACCTCAACATATATGTATGCATGTAATTACCATTTGGACACCTATAAATATTAGCCTAATTACAAGGCTATATATCAAAACACATATGCCCATATAGAAATGCATATGTATTATAATATAAATGATAAAATTTGTATAGAGAGACATCGAGTTTTATTTCACATATAGATAATTTAGACATTCAGAATTACTATGGAAAGGTTTTTTTTTAATAGTACTTAGTTATTTTGAGATGATTTCTGTGTCTACATTTAAAGATCATCTCATTGTGTTCGTTGAGGAATTCTTCAGGATCATTATGCTTGATTATCAGGATTTCCTCATTAATGCTGGGGTCACGTCTGTTTGTAAAGTTTCTAGGAGTTTGAGCTCTAGAAATGATTCTCCATTTCACCTGTGGGGTGAAGCCGTTTTCCACCAGATCCAAATATTATTTAGACAGCGCCGTTTTGTGTTTACGGGATTCCCTAGTGAAGGAATTGCGATGGTTGTAGAAGCGCTGTTTTGAATTCACAGCAGATATTACAATACATATCATTCTTTCTTTTTTTTTCCATTCTCTTTGGTGGAGATTGTGGCTTCGTATACCACGTTTTCTGTCATGCAAACTCCTCTAAGACAAAATGATCTATATTGGAATATCTGCTGGTAATTGGAAAAGCGCTTCTACAACCATCGCCATTTCTGTTTCTCCTAAATATTCTTTCTAGTAATCATTACATATAATAGAATATATTTCTCCTTCAAATTATACCTTGTTATTTTCTTTTCCATTAATTACATTTCATTGTTTCAGAAGTATTTGCGACAAATGTCCAATTTGGATGAATTATTTTCAGTTGTAGTGATAATAGATTTGTTGTGTAGAACTATTAAAGGACAAAACCTGAAACATGATAATTTTTTCCTGCTTCGTCATTAACCTTTCCATATATATATATATATATATATATATATATATGTGTGTGTGTGTGTGTGTATGTGTCATCCACAGAGAGTGTTTCGCTGTATCACAGTTCATCAACGTGGCTAAACGTCCGTTTTGACTTTGACTAGGATCGAAACCCGGAGACTCTACCACTAAGCCGTCGGCGCACGGCAGGGATGAAGGTGAATTTAAGCGTATTTATTTCTACATAAACATACAGTGACTGAAAGGTCTCGATTCGCTTTACCGAAGAGCCATGCTATATTAGCTGTATGTAATATTCACTGTTTACAAACCCACACTTCCTTCCCCAGAGAGCTCAACCGAAATAAATTTTTCATGAGCATATATATATATATATATATATATATATATATATATATATATATATTAAATGAGTATTTGTGAGAAGAAATTTTATGAAAGGATTACTGAATTTTACCATTTGAGAAATAGTGATGTCAGATATAAGGTTGAAATATCTTTCACGTTTACATTTGGAGACCACTTTTATTTTATTAAATAATTCGTGCTAATCAGGGAATGGAACTCTGTTTAATTTCTTGTCTAAGCTAAGATTCCGTTTCTTAAACTATTCAATGTAAGGACGAACGCTTTATATTCAGATATATTTCAATATTGCAGAAATTGTTTTGACCACGTCATTTTAAATGATTTCATATTATTACATTTTTAACATTCGATGCCTACTGGTGGCGTCTAATTGTTGATTCGGGAAATAATGTCCGATTTCAAAATCAACATTTAAATTGTGTTAAAATCTGTGAAAATAGAAACACTGACCTGAACATCAATATATTTCTGGAATTTTGTTACACGATTATGTACGCCTTTGAGATAAGTCTCTGGCACTTTCTGGAGGTAATTCCCGGCAGTGATGCCCTAGTAAAATTTAAGTAATCTTCGATGGATAACGCCAATGTTGGATGACTATATAATTGCAATAATCGTCTGTTGGTTCAATTTCTGTTTTGAAAAGTGTTTTAGGTCCCTCGTCATGATCAAGCCATTGAACCGATCCTTTACTTCAAAGTACAACTTATATTTCAACCAAGAAATAGATTCTTCGAATTTCACAGATCATCGAATACAATTCTGAAATCGAGCAGCTTGAATTTCATATTTTTCGACATTCTTCTCCTTGTTTATTTACCTGTGATTGTCCGAAATCATTGAAATGATGACTGCCTTTATGTGCGACATTTCTCTGAAAGTCTTTGGTGGTGTTGGCACAACTAGTGTTTTCATATGTTGATTATCATATGATCGTCCGTTCCCACTGTGATGATGAAGACACCCACAGTGGAATTTCAGAAATCGGCCCCATACTGTCCAATCACTAGTAGATCTTTCCTCTCAAGCTCCGTTAATGTCGACAGCAGTTTAGGAAACATTATGACCAAGCTTGAACTCACGTACTAAAATTCCACTGATCTCAACTTTTTGTCATTTTCAAGATAAAGGTATTATAATGCTAATGTTAAATTCTAAAAGAGATTGATATCAAATTAACATATAGGACTCTATAATATATAAAGCTGAAGATACTGTGTATTTGTGCAGCTATTAAAATAATATATTAGAAAATAATTTTTTTTTCCGAACACACACACACACACACATATATATATATATATATATATATATATATATATATATATATATCAGGTTTACTTTTTCCATTTTATAGATGGTTGTTATACAACATTTTCAACCTTTCGCAAACGGACACATTTTACGAGATCATTTTCAGATGTGATTAGAATTACAATTATAATTAACATCACCAGATTTCGTTTATTTCTTCACCAGCTTAAATATATTATGCAAACCTTAATATAAGTTTTGTTGCTATCTCCAGGTTTTACTGAATCGATTGTCAATTGAAGTGATCAACATCCCAATTTATTCTTGACAGCCTTGACAAACGGAAATAATATTCCTCTCCATGGGTAGCCATATTTTTTGTAATGTGACCGTATAATTTATTTTCACTTGATCAAAAAATTGGATTTCACCGACAGCTTATAATCGTCTGGTTTGTAGACCATATTAAAAAATTCTAATGTTTGATTAGACGTAGTAACTGATTATATTTTTTGTAATTTCAACCCTAGCAAGGCGATAATGCAACTCAGCAGCAAGTGGGAGTGAAAAATTATAAAAAAAAAAGAAGATATTTTTGTGAAGGAAAGAAAAATCGAAGAACACGATTCAGAAAAAGGAAATGGCAGATTTACGTTGTTTTTAATTCTTTCAAGATATAGTTGGTACGGGAGGTACTAGCTGAAAGAGATTTCTACACACGAGAAGTGCAATGCAAGAAAATATTAGAATAGGAGGTATGGTGACATCTAGCTGTTAAAACAGTTGGGCCTACAGTTGCCAATCTAGTAGAATCGCTAAATTCATGCTACCAATATACCAAGAAGGAGAACGATATTTATTTACAAAATATGGCACAAGGCCAAAATCTGGAATGGGGGAAAAGTACGTCCTTCATCTATTTTAACTTTAAACTTGAGCTAGCTACAAACACTGATCCAAACATACCACAATATTCTTAACACTAAAACAATACATCCTTACTTACCTTTCTTACTACATCCACCATAATACGTCATTGTCTCCATCAAAAATTCTAACTAGTCCCCATATGTACCATTCATTGTCTGGTGGGGGGAATAAAACAACAGTTTAAAAACTAGTACCAAGAAGGAGGGTTCATTAGGATAATTGTCACTATTTATAGAAAAGAGAGAGGGAATTCAGACACAGTGGTGAGAAAGTGAGAGTAATTCAGATCCTAGATCAAGACCGATAATATTTTAGACCCTCCTTGATCATCTCGGAATATATAGCAGTGGAACCAGACAAGACCATACACGGCAGCAAAATTCAATGGACAAATCGTGGATTTATAAATTCGCAAGATGGATTCTAACGATATATGACTATCTGAAATAATTGCAAACTGTACTATGTTAAATTTAACATCTAAGGTATTAAGCTCTTAGAAGTTAGTTCCAATTTCAATACTAAATCTCGACTCGTTGAAAAAATAAAACAGTATTAACTATGATAGCCTCACGCATTTTACCACTGCATTTTCCGAGATCCATCTGTCAGTTTTCTCTATAACCTTTATCCCAAATCTGTTTGATAAAAGAAAATTCACTTAACATCCAGAAGAAAGGAAAACTCAACAAAATCTCAAATCACAGCCTCATTATATTGGCTCATGGTGACATCAAAGCGACCAGATAGATCTATGTCATCGCTACTGCCGCTCAGATACAACTGGTTATAATCATCAATCACGGACTTCGCCTCATTCCACGGATTTCCCCCATTGCCTTAATCGTGATGAAACATTCACTTGTTCTCAAGGATGTCTTTCCATATCCACCATGACTTTTTATTTGATTTAACAATGTACGAGGAAAAGCGTTTTTATCTAGGTCACTATATATATATATATATATATATATATATATATGAATCAATTTCCTTGTCTGTCATATTGAACGATATATATATATATATATATCGTTTAATATGACAAACAAGGAAAAAATTGTTATATATACATATATATATGCACACACACACAAACATATATATATCGTCTGGTTTGTAGACCATATTAAAAAATTCAAATGTTTGATTAGACGTAGTAACTGATTATATGTTTTTTTAATTTCAACCCTAGCAAGGCGATAATGCAACTCAGCAGCAAGTGGGAGTGAAAAATTATAAAAAAAAGATTTTTTGTGTGAAGGAAAGAAAAATCGAAGAACAAGATTCAGGAAATATATATATATATATATATATATATATATATATATATACGCACACACAGACACATATATATATATATATGATATATTTTTGTCAATGAACCTTTCTTTCAAACATGTTTCTTTGATCATGACTGACAAGCTTTAATGTTTTTTTTTTATATTCTAATTAATTAAAATTAATCAAACTTCCTTTGGCTGTCATATTCAAGGAGATAGATAGATATACATACATATATATTAGGTTGGTGACAAAATAATGTCGTTTTCTCACAGTAACATATGTGAGAAAACGACATTATAACTAATATATACAATATATAACCTAATATATATACACACACACACAGATATACACATACGTGTATATATATATATATATATATATATATATATATATATATATATATATATATATATATTAAGACATATACATACATGCGTACACACACCCACACACACACACACACATATATATATATATATGTCTGTGTGTGTGGGTGTCTGTACGCATGTATGTATATGTCTTAATATATATATATATTTTGTATCTATAAAAAGAATGTTAAACATAAAAATGTCTTTAATAAATAAATTGTCGGACTTTGTCCATTTCGTAATATATATATATATATAATTATTTATTTAAAAGTTGAAATCATATTTTTAAATAAATAATTATATTTATACTCTACTTTTATATCGAGCACTATTTTTTTTTAAATAATAACAAAGATACTAAAGAACTTTGGATTATTTACCTGACCAGTTCTTTCCGATTTTCTATATATGTTCACACACATACATATATATATATATATATATATATATATATATATATATATATAACCATTATAATAACGCAGATAAATTTTTCACGCATCAAGCGATACTCAGATGTTATTTAAACTGTACTATTCATATACATAGATTTCGGAGTAACATAATATTACAATAACGCGATTACATGTACAACTATTAAATTATCAATAATTACACAAAATATTATAGCTATTTATATGTCGACAGTATGAGTGTGCTTTTTACTTATTAATTTTTGTATCGTCTACGCGATAGATATTTACCAAGTATAGTATTTTAGATTTTGTTGATGAATATTTATAGTTTGTTTGTTATATTCGTTGAAAGTATTTTACCTATATTTACAATTAAAAATGACCTACCTTTGATTTTTTCTGAACCGTTAATTTCATCTCATCAAAAACTATTGCTGACTAACTTGAGTATGAGTTAAGTGAAATATCATTCTCCAACATAGTCCATATTGCAATGTCCATATAATTAATAGTAAGTAATAAGTAATAGTAATAATTAATAGTAAGTAATAAGTAATAGTAATTAATTAACTCGTCATAAAATCCAAGGAAATATCGCTTGCACCAGTTTTGCGTCAAACTGACTGTGGTTTCGGGAGCATACGCTTCGGTGAAGGTATAGCGATGCCCATATGTGACTGACAAACAAACCCACTTCTCTCTTACATTTTTTTTGTAGATTAACTACTTTTATTCACTTTCGCTCTGTCTTCAATTAACAATAAGAGTAATTCTTACCCATCGGAAGCAATAGCAGATCTAAACCATGACAAAAATTTGCTTAAAATATGTACTGAAATCTTCAGGGATATCTACTGGTGACCACAGCCTCCACGTTGAAAATCTCCTCCGTCCAAAAAAAGACATTGTCTGTTGTACGTTGCATCTCCTCCAACATTGACTTATCAATGCTAAGCCGTTCTTGACTGGAGACTCTTCAGTTGCCGTCGTTGAATCATGTATGGTTATAACCATATATCCTCTTTCTCCAATCCAGCTCGTATCCTGTCTTTCTTATACTTCTACCTGGATTTCTCTTCAACCTTTTCTTGGCAGTTTCAATGAATTTCCTGATACGGACTGACCGGATTCCTCCTGGAATTCTCTTTATTGCTCTCTTCATAGTTTTTGCAGATATCAACAATAATTTGACTGCAAACATTAAAATATTTTATTACCTTAAATTACTTCATACCAGCCATTTTCAATGGGACAATTTGATCGCCTTTTCTTGGAGGTTTATTTACGTAAACTCTAAACAATAAAACTAAAGAAAGTTAGGATGGGTTATTTTTATTCTACGTTCCAATTTATGTCTGAATAATGGCTAAATCTTTATATTTGATAAAATATTTATGCCGCGACCTGCATTTTGTGAATTATTAATAACTAAATAAAATGAATAATAATAAAATTTACAGGCACTTCAGAATCTCTATCTATAAAAGGCAGGATATATATATATATATATATATATATATATATATATATATATATATATATATATGTGTGTGTGTGTGTGTGTGTAACGAATGCATGGACGCAATTTTCGTCGGATTTGTACCAAAATTTACATGCACATGCTTCAAGTTAGCGGGAAGGCCAAGACCGACGTTGCATTTCCCAGCTCCCATCGATAGTGGAAATAATCGATTTTTTCTTGCTTCTACGGCAGTTTTCATGTAGTTTGCGGTCATTTTCTTCTGACCAGAGTGAGACTATAGCTGGCTGCCAGAAATAGGCACGAAGGTTCTATTGGTCGGCGTGAGAGCCAACAGCTTACTTACACTAATGTTAACTAGCATGCTAGCATGCAAAAAAAAAAAAATCGATATCAGCATTCGTCACAAGTGGGAAAAATTTAAATCTACATGGCACTTTACTCCAATTGGCACATTCGCTTGCTTAAACTTAACGTTGATTCTGATTCCGCAGAACTGGGTTGGGTGTGAAAAAGTATTTTTTTTCATTCGGTTTTTCCAGTTACGAATCATTTTTTAAAGCTGATCGTTTTGTGTTTATTTTGTTTAGTTGTTTTTTCGTAACATATTTAATGTTTAGTATGGAGCTTAGAAAAAATTCGCAGTGTGAAGCAGCAGATTTTACATGATTTTCCACAGCTCACTTTCTTAAAACCAAGACAGAGGAATCAGAGTGAGCTGGTGTTATGTGAAAAATAGTTCCTGGCCTAATGGGAACAAGTGAACCTGATGATTCAGCAGATGACTCAGATAGTGATGATGATAATGATGATGATGATGATGATGAAGGAACCCAAGAACATGAAGCAACAGGTAAATATAATAAGACCTAAAATAATAATGTAAACTCTTTAACATTAGTTTTACTTCTAATAATTGATTAATTTATACCTAATATTAAATGATCTAATTGTGTGATGTTATCTGAACAGACTTTACTACCAAATGTTACCAGTGGAAAATATTTATATCACACTCATATATAAATTTTAGAACACAAAAATATTTAATAGTAATGAAGTATTTTTATTTCTGGATATTTGAAAAAGTTATTTAGTGATTTCTTTTACATTTTGGTTCAGATGGCGATGAAAACAATAGGTACAATTTGTATCATGCTAGCATGTATTTAAGAAATCAGATTATTTCTGTGGAATCACCAACATCTTGGCCTCCTAAGAGCAATAGTGTAACTACAGAATGTCCTATGAAGATAATTCCTGTAGAACTTTTTAATGTATTGGAATTGATGTGTGGTCTTTCTGATGAAGTTGAAATGAAGAATAGATTTATTACTGTGTCTGAGAAAGATAAGAGAAAGCTACTTGCCATAGCACAAGATATTTTGAACCTTTCTCACAGAGGAAATTTGTTTTTACCAAAGCATTATGCACTGGGAATGGCTGTTCGACACTGGACTGGTCAGTCAAAACTTATACGCATTTTAAATGGGTTTGGACACTCTATAAGCCATAGCACAACTCTACGACTGGATACGGCTTTGGCAGAAAAATAACTATCAAAAAGTAACATTCCAGAGGGTTTTAAAAAGAAAACTTTTACACATTTAGCCTGGGACTTTGGAGAAGAAACTCTGAGTGGTAAGGGAACAACCCATAATACAAATGCAGCAGCTAAATTCTGATCACTTATCACATATTGAAGATTTCGCAATAGAAAAAACCAGCCCCCAATCATCAGGTGTAAGAACCGCAGTGTGATGCTAAATGAAGCGCCCATACCAGAATATTATGTGGCAAAAAGAGTAGGCCCTTTCCTACCTTCAGTTTCAATTGACAGCATTCAAAATGCTTTATTTAAATCATTTTGTGAGACCAAAACAAGAATTACTGATTTGGCTATGACCATGATCAATATGCACTGTAAAAGTGACAACCAAAACACTACTCCAATTCCAGGTTGGACAGGTTTCAATATTCTTTTATTACAGGACCAAATTAGAAAAAATTGTGCGCTGTCTATTTGGACAGAGAAATGTTTCTTCTGTAAATACTGCTCGTTTTAATATTTTTCATATGTCTGGAAAATTGGATAATACTCTACCACCTTGCCAAAATAGTTTACAGTTACATGCAGAAAGGGCAAATTAGCAGGCTGTAATTTGGCGACAATGTCTTCACATTAATATTAATGCTCCTTCTGCAACAAATCATGACTGGAAATGTGAAGATCAAAAACTCGTTGTTCACTGGAGCAGCCTTCCTAAAACTCCATCTACCTTGATGAACTTAGTAAAGTGTAACTGTAAGAAGAACAGCTGTAATTCCAGCCGTTGTTCTTGTGTTCGTCAAACACTGCCTTCTACCGACCTTTGCCAGTGTATAGATTGTTTTAATGTACTTTAAAAAAATAATGAAGTGCAGCAGATTAATGAAATAGAAGATTCTGACTCCTCAGAGGGTGAATGATAAGATGAGCTTGCATAACTGAAAAAAAAAATCTCTTATTACAATATTTTTATACATATAGTCAAAGTTAGTCTAAACATTAAGATTTCTATATCAGTCAATGTGTATGTGTGACAAAATTACAGCAAAAAGTAAATGGCAGTCCAAAATGAAGAAAAGTCAATCACCAGAAGTATTTGAAAACAGTTCTTCCATCTATGATTTTTGGAAGGCACAAGATTTGGAAACATATATAAGGGTTTTTCATGTTTTTTTTTTATCAAATTAATGTACACTTCAATGTTTTACAAGGTTATTCGAATTTGAGAAACTCACAGGACAATAGAAAGTAACGTTTTCATTGTTATGACTTTATGCAAGTCATTTTATTTGCTGAAAATTCCTGATTAAATAAATTAACACATAATATAAGAGCATAGATATATCAGCTTCTTGTTGATACACTTAAATGTGCTAAAAAACTTATTTAAAGTTCATTTTACATGAAGTAAACCATGAAAATGGACTTTTTCCGTAAATGACACACACTTTATTATCTCACCTTTTCTGAAGCAGTGCGCACATTTAGCCTGGAGATCTCTTCAGATTTGAAATCAGCACGAAAAATACTCCTAGAAACAATTGAAATTTTCTCATATGAATAAAATCTCCACGAACTCAAAATCTAAGCCCTTTTTTGGCCTTTTCTTCTATTTTATGTCCGTCTCTCCGCTCTCCCATGAACACATAAGCACAATAATTCCACTTCTTTCTTGCAGCGTTTTAAGCATTATTGAATAATGCTTGATCGACTGATCTTGATTGATTTTCCACATTTTGCACGTTATTTAAAACCTTAAAATATGTTTTGGTTTGTAAGAATATTTTGGAAATGATGTTAATTTACTGATACAAATCCTGCTAATTAGACCATAGCTTCTGGGTGATAAGAATTGGATTCATACTTTTGCCAAGGTTTTTTGCGTATATGAAAACAGAACACACCAGACTGGAATTGGAACTTGCCTCATCGATTTCCAATTTTGAAAAAGTTGTCCATTAGATCCAACCGCTTATCAAAGCTTATAGCACCTCCCATTATCTAGTGGTCACCCATCTAGATAATAACCAGCTCGACGTTACTTAACTTCGTCATTCATAATGCTCATCATCTTACAACCCCATCAAAGGCATGATATAAAAGTTTCTATTTTTCCACAATCTTCTAATTAACAGTTCGATGCGTTTCTAAGCGGGCCCAATACTTGAAACACGAGTCATATTTCTAGGTTCAAGATTTTTTTAATGTACTTTGTATTTGGTTCAACATTCCATTTTCATACTGCAATCTAATAACACAGCTACATCCACGATCTGACAGCTCTTTACTTTGGTTGCGACTATTAAATTCACATTTCATGCTTTTACATGGCGCTCAGAGTCTTAGATTGTATCTTTTCCAAGACAATTTCTAGTCCCCATTGATATTATTTGATTACATTGTCAAGCCAAAGTCGATTTCAGTTCCAACTGTATAAACCGGCCGTGTCTTCTAGCATCGTTTTTTTTCTTATTGTTGGCATTCTTTTAGACGCCGATTTATTATCTTATCTCTTTCTGCAATTCTTTGTTTTTTTGGGGGGGTTTTTTATGGCGTTCTCTGTTTTCCATTTGATATACTAATTTATTTTTTTCACCTGAAATTGCATTCGTCAGCGATAGATACTATTTAAACTCTTGGAGCTGCCAGAATGTTATCGACTGTTAAAAGCAACTTTCATGATGTTTTCATAATATTTTTATGCACACCTTTCATATACTGCGTTTGCTATTTCGTCGCTGGCAGATGAAACATTAAGACTTTGACCCTTTTATATAAACACAATATCGTCGTATTTCCTGGTAGTAATGTGCGTTGCAGTCGATGCATTAATTTGGGTTTTTCTCTTCATTTTAGTAGTATCGTGTGTACCCCATTGATAATGTGAAAAGTTCAGGGTAACACAGATTAAGTTATGTCTCGAAAGTTTTTCTACCTCCCTCGATAATTCCTTATTATTTAGATTCTTAATTTATTCTATATCGAACCTGTTCATTAATCTTCTATATTTATAATACTTTTTATATGGTTAATTCCATAAGCGTCTTGTAATCCAAAACTTAGTGGCTCTTCTCTTGTTTCAGAATATTTTATCGCACCTCATTATCCAAAATGACATCCCGATGTCATGATTGTAATTTCTTATCTACATCGATCAATATTTTCATTGAATTTTTCCTAGTGAATATTTTAAAATCATACATTATGAATGATTAAATTGCACTTCTAATGGAGTGTCCTGTACAGAGGAATTCAGACAGAAATGAAGAAGATGCCGTAACAATGTTAGAAAAGACAGGGTGTAATGTATTCTAGGTTACATTCAACTGTAAAATTTTTTAAAAAGTATGTCTTTAATTATAACCATCAAAGCCATCATTCAGTCAAAGAAATGTCTTCTGAATAACAATTTAATTCCCCAACGTGATGTAAAGTATAGAAATCTAGATCAATTACAACTGAGTGTCATCCTCACTGTGTGCCCCATACATTCGGTCTTGTGCCACAACTAAGCTACGCTTACTATATCAAGCTTTAACAGTGAATATAATATCATCAAGATTTTAGAGGCTATCTTAGGCAATGTCGTTGGTTGGTTATTTTGTTTTAAGGCATATCAAACACAGTGGCTCATATAATGCTGACAATGATTTGAAATGCATTTTAGCATAGTTTGGTACTATATATATATATATATATATATATATATATATATATATATATGCAGTACTATTTGTCCACTCATATTTTTTGAGTACATTACAATTGCTTTTATAAAATGTAATATCCTAGATGGTGTTATTTCCAGAAAGAGTTTCTTCAAATTACTTGTTTAGTAATATTGTTTCCGCACTCGATTCAAGTTTGTACACTCAAGCAGTATATGTTTAACTGTGAATCTTTTTTGGCATGTAGCACATATTGGGGATTCTGTGTCCTCCTGTAAATGATGGTGGGTGATGTAGGTGTGGTAATGTCGTTCCACAGAAATGCGTTGAGTATACCATTGGTAAACTATGTGAGCAATTAGCATAAACCAAAATTCGAATCATGAATTGGAGACAAGAATAAAAAAAATATAAAAATCTATCAGAATATGTGACAATGACACCCGTAAACATATTGGAAGAGTGAAAGAAGCTTTCCAAATGCTAACCAAAGCATTAAGAAACAGAAAAAATATTTTTACAGTCAAGGAAAGATTGTTGGATTTTTATGTAATATTAATCTTCTTATAAAGCAGCAAAACAGAAAAGTTTTCACACCGATGAACCGGAAACTTTAAACAAGGGGAATGTGATTTTACACAAGGATGCAGAGAAAACCATGGCCTGAACATATGGGAGAGGAAGAGATTTTAAGTAAAACTGCAAAGAAATAAACAGTTTTCTAGGAATATTTATGAGAAAAGATGACTTGACGAATTTGGCACTCACAGGATATACTTAAGGTATTGTTGGCAGAAGGAAATATCGGGAAACGTACTAGTTTGCATGAATGGAAGCAAACAGTTTGCATGAATGGAAGCAAACAGTTTGCCGTGGAGGGTTATTAAGGGAACAGGCTTACAGCGACAGAGGATAGGAAATTGCACGGGCCCTTACCGCTCATGTCCTGAAGAAACAGAATTTCTGGGCTGAGGAGTTATCATTTACACATTTTATATTCGAGCTTTTTTGCTCAAGAACAAAATTGAAGACAATTATCTAAATAAAAATAGTGCAAATAATGAAATTAGAAGTTTCTTTAAAACATCAATATTCTATTATTCAAAACCTTTCTATTTTTCCACGTTGTATTTGACATAACACATTTTTTTCTAAAAATGATTTTTTGCTTTAATATATATTATTTTTTGTATTGCAGACTAAATATTCTGGATTGTCCCAGTAAATAAATTGATTCATTTTTTTTTCGGATCAATTTAGAAAATTATTTTATTTTTCCAGATGGAATTGATGGCAGATGTAATACAATGATTAGTCAATATGAGCCCACGTGATGCCTTTTTAAAATATTCAACTTGGATATAGATTCATCTCTCTTATTCACCTCACATTCATTCTTATATTTTTTGAAATTTTTCTACATTGTTACATTTTCTATAAATTTGAAAAGATAGTCTGTAATTTCGAATAGACTTGAACATTCTGTTATAGATTTTATTATTCTACCAGCCAAAATGTAGGAGAGAAACAAATATAAAACTACACAAAAAGAACTCATTTAAAAAAAAAAAAAAAAAAAAAACGAACTAAACAAAAATAATTGACTTGATAACCATCCCCTAGACGTCGCTTTGATAAAGTAATTGAACGGAAGAAAATGAACTGAAGGAAGATAATAGGCATAAGGTCAATATAATCGGTGACTATTCCGTGGTTTTGTTTGGTTGCTTTCTTTTGCAGACTTCTTTTGTCTAATTTTATTTTATTTTAAACCATTACTTTTTATTGTTTAGCATTTCAGGGCGTCCATAAAGTCTCTTCACAATTTAAAAAAAAAAAAAAAAACTTTGGAAAACATAAACGCAAACATCACCATCATTTTCCAAATTTTCCATAGTTTTCGATAAAAACTATTTTCTAACTATTTGTTTTTTTTACATTTCGTCTCACTTAGTCCCTGTAGAGCTCCAACACAGTTCCTAAGATTCACAGATTAAGCAAAAGGGTTAATCACATAAATTCAATTTTCTATTAGATATAGTTTCCACGGAAGGATTTCAGTTTATCTAATAAGATTGCAATTAAAGTGATGCAGATATTTCTATAATACTAATATTTTCGTAATGGCCACAATTATATAATCACTGAGTAGAAGAGTTTGAAATTTATATATTTGAGAAATTAATTAAAATAAAGCGCAACATAACGTCAACATAGGCTTACAATTCTCTTTAAATAGTTTAGTTCTTCTAGTAATCAGGACTTGCATCCAAAGTTAATGCTTCCATGGCTAAAGGATAGTCAGTACACCCTTAGCCGATCATGCATCTTTCGATACATCACTGACGAGGTAGATTTTATTTCCGTTGTAGGTTGCCATTTCTTTCGGCGGTAGCCATCCAAGGCTATAGAACGCGGTCTACGCTGCTATTTACCCATAGCTGAGGTGAGGAGGATTCATACATTTCCCAAGGGCATGGGAAATGTATGAATCCTCTTAAGGGCATAAGCACATAAGGTAATGTAATGGATTAAACAGGAATTCGAACTCGGCTCTCCGATTCTTCAATCCGATCCGCTATCCATTACTCCACCGTGCCTCCTGCTAAAGGATAAATAAGTAATTATACAGCTATTGTATGTATGTAATCAAGTATAGTACCAGATTTATTGTCAGCTTTTACGCAAGAAAAATAAGAGATCGCACTATACACAGGTAAGTTTTTGAAGAAATTATAAATCATGCATTTTCAGTGACCGGTTGCGCTACACATAGGTAAATGTTTTCTGTAAGGGTAAAGATTCACACAAAAAAGTTAAGGGTCGCACTATACATGAAGTTGGATTATAGACGAGTATATATAAGTTTTTTTGTTTTTGTTTTTTTTTTATCCCATAGAACTTTAGTTCGGAAAGAAAATGAACAAAATGATATTCTAACTAGTAAAATCAATCCCAGTTAACACCGAACGCCCTCTTGAACCATTTAAAAAGCATAGAATTTCTCCTCAAGCGAAACGTTATCAGTAACTGCTGACGAGTTCATGACACTTTATCTCTCCAAATTTCAATTTGCCATGCATAATTTTAGTATAATTTCATGATAGTCATTCTGTCCTTAATATAAATAACTATATTTTGTTCAAAATTTTCTATTACTGTGATTATAGAACTGTTCACACCAACTAATAGTATGTCAGCGATTTTAACACAAATTTTTGTCACGTAAATTTCATATATTTTGATGCATTAATTTATTGAAAAACCTATTTAAATTAAAAGTTCTTCTTAGCATTTATCAAAAAACTCCTTCGTTTATTGCTCGTCAAGACATCACCGTTCGCAAACAATTTAAAAGCGGTAGATATTCTTCCATGTTCTTCTACATTCCTTATTTTGTTTGACTGGCTCACAATACGTCTAGATGTGTTAGCGATGGACCAACGGCCACGTGCAGCTCGCGTCTGAGACCAAAACTAACCAAAATCTTTAGGCCATAATGAGCTATTTGTTTTCGCAACGTTATTAAATTGGTGCTGAAAGGAAATTTACTGTTTTCAGTTTGTCTGGAATCAGAACATTCCTACTTTAGTGACTGATCATAGATGCAATTCATTAAATATATATACACAGCCGTAGACACACAAAAATACATACACACATACGTATATATATATATATATATATATATATATATATATATATATATATATATATATATATGTCTTACTTATTATAAAACACAGATTGTGTGTGTGTATATGTGTGTCTGTACGTTTATATATTGGATCGGATTTCCTACATTTTTCAACCGATTTCAACAAAACTTCACAGAACTACGTAAAATTACCTTGCGGTGGTTCTGACAGCGCCAAAAATTGGAAAAACACAAGTGTTTTTGCACGAAGTCAATTTGAAAACACGATTAAGAGACATCTGCCGCCAGAATGAAAGGGGGACAACTCATGTCGAGTTATACTTATTATAAAACCCAGTTTGTTTGTTTGTGTGTGTGTGTGTGTGTTCATTTATATATGTGATCGGATTTCCTACATTTTTCAACCGATTTCAACAAAACTTCACTTTTTTTGGCAGGTAGTGTTTCTTATTGTCTTGCACACTTTTTTCTTTATTTTTACATTCAGAATCCTTTAAAAATTCCATTTACACGACAATTGTTTATAATAAAATTCTCATAGACTCATAACGATTGAAAACAATGTTTTTGTTTGAGTTTGGGTTTGACCAATTCGTAAAAAAAAGAACAAAAAAACTAATTAAGAAATGCGTGTCTAGCAACCTTAAACAATAATCTTTGTCAATTTTATTTTTCCGTCTTTATGATGGTCGATACTTGATCTATCTCTTACTGTTAAATCCCCGGGCAACGCCGGGCTCTACTGCTAGTATTTATATAATTGAATATATTTCGGAAGCATGTTTTCCTTAAGGCATGTCTCATTGAATAATGTAGACAAGTATTGTCTCCTTATTTTAAATAAAATTCTCTAATATTGGCGGACAATCTTCTTCTTTTCATTTTATGTGTCATGTCAGAGCGTAGGCGATTATGGCTCTCCACCTCCTCCCTCTATCTCTTGCAGCTTACAACAATTTTATTTCCTCTACTTTCTTCCTTCTCCAAATCACGTTCTTTCATCCACTTGCTTAAGCCCGCCAGGTACGTCATACATTGTTTTCCTTTGTCTCTCGTTCTCTCTATTCGACCCCTAGGTATCAAATTCTTCAGGCCCTCCTTTTTTTTATGTTTCCCAGAAACTTCAGCTGCCTCTTTCTGATGTTAAATATAAACCTCCTCCTTGTTTGCAACTTCTCTAAGACCTCATTGTTGGTCCCACGCTCAGTCCATCATATCATTAGCATCCTTCTGTAGAACCATATCTCTGTCGCATCGAGTCTCTTCTTCATCTTTGAGGAAATAGTTTAACATTAGCTGTCTTAAAGAAGGACAGATGTTACGTAACAGCTCCTAGTATCTTTATTAAAGGAAGAGAGAAAATTAGCATGTTGATACATATTCATTTACAACGAGCACTTTTGATATTAGCACAATTTCATCATCAGAGAGTTGTTTTCTGAACCATTGAGACAACGTAGTAGTAGTATGACCAACGCATATATATATTTTTTTTTTCTTTTGGAGATACAATCTCCTAAGTGACATCTAAATTTATATACAAATTTGGTTTTCTGCCATACGATTTTTTGGAGAGTGGAGTCGTTACGAAGGATTAAATTGAATATATTGAATTTAGTATATAATTAATTTTATTTTTTTTTACAAGGACCTGTAGAGTGGATATATTACTATTTATTAGTTTGTTTTTCTTTTAGGATATTACCATTTTGTCTAAAATTAGAATGTATTTGATTGCTATATAAAAGTTGAATATGTTTAGGTTTAATTGAAGCAATTTTAAATTCTATTTGCTTTGTATTATAATTTCTAATACATCATATTTTTTCATCGACAACATAATTAGGAAGTTATTATTAATAAAAGTTCGTTTTATTTTTTTTTTCATTGTAAAAAATCTGTTTTATGGATGAATTAATTTTTGCACGCTTTATTAAGTTTTATAGTTGCTATATTTTAGTACACGAATATGCTCTAGTAGGTTTCTTATATGGGGAGATAGAGAATTTATTGTTATTAATGTTTATCAATATATCTAGAAAGGGAATTCAATATTATTAAGTTCGTATGTAAATTTCAGAATAGAATTTTGTTGGAATAGTTTTGGAGTTAATATATTGCATACATATTCTTTACTAATATCAGGATATCATCAACTTATCTTCGGTAGATGGAATTTTTTAAAATTTATTAAATATATTATTTTCAAGAATAGACATAGAAATTTCTAAAAGTTGGGGGCAGGACTGATATTAATAGTTTAACTAACTAGTATATTAGTGAATAAATTTTAAACGTCAAGAGAGGCTATTATTTAAAAATTAGGTTTTTCATTTTTTTACAATTTGATTTACTTCAAAAGATGAGGTTATGCTATATTTACTAGGAATATATGGTGGGATCAGTTGGTTTATGATTTTTGTTGATACAAATGAGTAGGAATTTTAAATATCATAGGACGGAGAGGATAGTTTTTTGGGGTTTTTGTTTTTTATTTTTTTGCTTGTTTTTTTTTTAATAGTGCTATATCTGTAACCGGCTCTAAAATGAGAACACAAAGCCTGTCTAGATTATTCAATGTGACATACCTTAATATATATATATATATATATATATATATATATATATATATATATATATATATATATATATATATATATATATAACAGACAATGATTGTCTATTATGATTATAACAGACAATAATTGTCTATTATGTTTATATATTTGCTTTAATATGGGTGAATATAAAGACAAAAAAATTTCAACTTCTGGATATTTTTATTAAGATGATCCTTGTTCTAAGTTTTCAGTTGACATGAGCCACCTTCAGAGTCGTTATACGCACATTTTAACAAAGTTATTCACCGCCGAAGATAATATAACTATATGTTTAGACGCTTTGTCATGTATTGTTACTAGTTTGAAATGTAATTTTGTCGAGTGTGCTGCTTCGTTTTAATTTAGATGACCTCCAATACCGGAAGGCTATTTTTACAGTGTGCATTTGTGAATAATATTGTTAACTTATTGTTTTATAATAGCTGTCTAATACTATATACATGGCTATGTTATTCTAAGAATTGTTGTTTAATAGAACTACGATCAGAAAGGTGACAGGTACGTCTAGCGAGGAGCGTGGTTGTAGTAAAACCAATATATGTAGTGGGTTTATTATTAGAGTCAGATACAATCACTGAACGGACATAGAAATTGATACACTAAATTAGTATTTATAGGTGTATTAGTGACTATGAGGTCAATAGTTTTATACATAAACATTGTGTGTAACAGCTAAATTCTTCACATCGTATAACGGTAAAATTCTCCATCTCTCAAAATGTTTGATATCCAAAATAAAAACACTAAACATATTGAGTCGCTTCTTTTCAGGTTTTCAGATAAGAAATTTAGCCATCTTGAAACCAGTTGTCGTAAGAATCAATGAAGAAACTCTTTGAGTTATTTCGCTAAGAGAACATCGTTTTGTGTCAGCCACACTGTCTTACCAAATGAGCAATTTTGGAAGAAAAAGATCAGGCCTTCAGCAACGATACAAACATTCATACTCCGGCTTCCATCTTCAAAATCCATTTAAGTATCATCAAGAGAATGGTGAATGAGTTTAAAAAAGTGGGAAAAAAAGTAGAGAGGAAAACTGGATCAGGAGGTAACAACCTGAAGAGGGACCATCACTTCATCTTAGAGCCAAGGAGATCAATAAGAAAAGATTCAACTCAAACCATAAGACTTCTGACACGTGAGATATGAGTTTTATCTCGGAAAGTCCAAAGAGCAGTGAAAAAAACTTGAAAATGTAATCGTATGTCATAACTCAGTGGCACTTTGTTACTCCAGGACAGATGGTTAGAAAGATAGAGGGTAAAATCACCTTAAGTTGACAATGATCCTGGAATAATATATAAATATTTGAACTTTATGTCAGTCCTTCATGAGCTACAGATCTTTAGCTATGATTATGAACATGTCATATTCGTTTATAATCGATTTCGTTACGATATTTCTGTGAAGCTTAGAGGGTAATTATACATTGGTATTGTTCAGTTCCACGTGAAATCGCTGCCTTAAAGAGAAATACGTTGTCTGAATAGCTTTCCCCACCTTGTCTCATTATCTTGAATTTTACTCTGATAATATTCTACATTCTACAAACACGGAAATTGATTTGAACATCAATAATTTCTTTGCATTCTGATTATAAAATAATTTTAAAATATACGTCGTATTAAAAAAAAATATATCAATATAGGTAATAAATGAGGCGTCAAATATATATCTCTCTGTTTGTCTCTCTCTGTATGTGTGTGTGTATATATATATATATATATATATATATATATATATATATATATGTGTGTGTGTGTGTGTGTGTGTGTGTGTACTAATGTATATTTGGGCTTTTAAAAATCGTTCATTAATTACGCCAGCCAAGAAAGATTTCACATTACACACACTTCAAGGAGTAATGGCAAAACTTAAGGATATATATATATATATATATATATATATATATATATATATATATATATATATATATATATATATATATATATATATATAAGTGAACATAGAAGTCAACACTTAGAGTGTTGACTTCTATGTTCACTTTTATATTTACACACGCTCTATCTCTGATATTGAGCACTTTATTTCATAAATATAGCACAACTTAAGACTATATTTATTCATATATACATATATACATATATATATATATATATATATATATATATATATATATATATATATATATATATATATGAACAAATTAACTAATAAAGAGAAATTGTCGATATTATTTAACCAAATGTTTTAAATATTTATTGCTGCCGAAATACTTGTTATATATATATATATATATATATATATAATTTTATTTCAGTATCAAACATATTCTTGCAAGTACTAATGTGTTGGCACTCTAGCTCTTTTTGGGGAGGCAGTTACGTTTATTGTTTAGCGCCTGAGTCGTCCCCGAAATATGTAAGTGCCGTGAGGAATTCAGAATCTTCTCCGATACTGCCGACATATCGACTTGCCCTTTCTTCAACATTTCTTTGAAACGAATGGTGCCTCGGGCACGTCCAATTACAACGCTACTTTGGCGTATTTACTTTGGCTATTTTTTCAGCTAATGAATGTTTTACAAAATTGTTCTTTATGTGTAAATCTATGTTTGGACATATTTTATATTCGTTTCAATAGCTTAAATATTTTAACATAAGCATAAGTTATATTATATATATATATATATATATATATATATATATATATATATATATATATATATATAGAGAGAGAGAGAGAGAGAGAGAGAGAGATAGCATTTCTTCAGTCAAGAATGTTTGGTTGATTAATCTGGATATAAGTTTATCTATTTTTATTTTGATCCTATCCAATTCTCTATTCGTCTTCTTAGTGTTGATATTAAATTCATTCATTTTTTTTTCTTTTTTATCTTCATTTTTATTTTCTAAGGTACTTTCAATCTCACCCGAGATAATTTTCATGGGTGAATTGCTAAAACAAATAATTAATGTTATTGATAGTTGTTTTTTTATTGTAAACATGCATGAACGCGCTCTGTTATAATTATTTTAATATTAACGGTTGAAGCTATGCCATTTGTAAGTGTTATGCATTGTATAATTATATCTATTCGATTTTCTTCAAAAGAATTTTTTAAAAACTTTGCTATTATAGACATATTAAAACTGCTATACTCATAACTAAACTTATTTAGTGTTGGTTGCTTCCTCCTTGTATATAGTTCTCCAGAATTTGAAAGCTTGGTTTACTACATATATACTACACCATGAAAATACGAAAAAACATTTTTATACAAGTTAAAAGTGAAATTTTTATATTGCTGTACAAAAAAAATGTATAGAGAAAATAATGACATTTGGAAAAACAAGTAATGCTTTTAAATATCTATATGTAATATTTATAATACATGTATGTTTACAGACAATTATAAAAATTATTTAATTATTAAAATTTTAATTATTAAAAACTGTTTTACTTGCATGTGTGTTTACAAATTATATACATTAAGCGAGTGAGAAAAAACAATATACATGATGCGATTTATATAATGAACATAATTATAAAATATAGAAAAATACAATATATTTTTTTGTATATCATTAGTTTACAATAAAAATAAAAGCGTTTTAAACGAGCAATGAAAATTTCTATGGTGCAATTGATAGAGCCAATATTTTCATAATATTTAGCTTCAGGTAGTAGACGATCATACCATTCTGAAAATTAATTTTCAATATTATCTGTGAATTTTCCACGGTTTGGCAACCAGAGTTGTTTTTCTATTCTATCTGCTTCCGCGCAAATCAGGAAATTTCAATCGACTCTGTTACTTTACCCATAGGTTTTTGATCGATTAATTGATTTTTACGGGTTACCAACACTTTGTTGGGTGTCTTAAGCTGAAAAATATTTTGGATTTTAAGAATAAGTTCTTTTTTATTGAATATAAATTAATAATGCTTTGTAGATAACAATGACTTTCAAGGTACAAGTCCTGTTATTTAACCCATAGCGCGGTGACAAGCGATAGATTTATATATTTCCTAAGTGCACGTTGTCTGATTAAAATGTATGTATCGAGACTTTTCCTAAGCAACGCATCTAAAGTACGCAGACTAAAGCCGCTTGGCACAAATTGATGTTGAACTCACATGCACACTAAGTTATAACGTCCTCGTTCACTTTTTGTTTATAGCAATGCCTGTAAAGAAATTGTCTAGAGTGTGGTCGTCTCAACAACAAAGAGAGTTCCCATTCGTGAACATAAATTGTGCAGCAGTTCTTAGCCCAGATAACAACATTCATCATGTTAGACAACCACCATATTCCACAGACATCACTCTTTGCTACATTTACCGCTTCAGAAATCAAATCCTACCTTAAATGAACAAGATTTCAAGCGTCAAGCTAACTGCTCTCTGTTCCAAAAATGGTGTTCTAGCAATGATTCCATCAATGGAAACGACGATAGACAAACTGTGAGACAATAGAATGAGATTTCTTGGAAGGTGATTGCATAACGAATTGATCTGTTGTAGTTTTTTTCTTTTCTTTTTTTATTGCACTAGTCCGGATACTTTGTAAATAGACCTCGTATTAGCGTGTAAATTTATGTTAGAATCATCTGGGATTCATTGCTCTCCGATTTCTCATTCATATTTAGGAAAGGAAAATGGATTAATGCCTGTAAAAAAAGGGATTACTGTAAGAGAACGAAGCAGATGTAAGCAAATTTTGAACTACTGCCTCGGACATTCCTTTCCTGACATCATACTTACATTCTCAGCTGAGCTGCAAAAGATAAAAAAATGAAAATATACAAAACCTATTGAAAACTGTTAGTAATTATCATATGATAAGCATTTTCTTGTTCAATTATTGGCCAAATAAATCATGTATCGTCTATCTGAGTCTGAATCAGTAATATCAGATGTGTTCGCAAAGTTGTAATAATTTCTAGCTGATGGCTTCTAATTGTTGTCTCTGCAATTGTTAGATGGCGCAATATTAGTCGAATATTTTGAATGGTGCGCTGTCAGACAGGAGACACAGAGCAGATGTGAGTAGACATTGTTATAAACAAATCTTTCCCTGTAGCTACCAACGATATTTCTGCTTTCGCTACGGCAAAACTTGTTTGATTCACGTGGGTTATGTGACAGCTGTGTAACCTCCTCCATAATCCTGGCAAACCATGAAATATCTAAAGTAAACTGGAAAGATTTCGAAACACCTATACACTAAATTGTCTCATGGTGAAGTCTGTGGAATGTAAATGGTATAGATGTAGTGTAGCAGTGCTGTGGCTGGCGCTAATGAGACGAGGTGAAGATTTCACAGATTCGATTTTGAAATGGTTCTTCTCGTCATAAATCTGAGTCACTGTATTTCCAAGGTGTCAAAATTCTCAATATTCTTGATGGTGGGTGAATGCTGAGAGGCATTTCTAACAAAATAAGACAACTCATAACTGACAATGATAATGAAAGTCAAACCACAATAAACATTGCAGCAGATTACGTCCCCATTCAAATTTGCTGTCGCGCCACGCTTTAGTCATTACAATTTTCGTAATGCGTTATATTTCATGGATGTTCGTTGTCATCGACGACCAGTGGCTTTGCTAATTTTTTTCATGGCCTGACTATAGCGAAGAAAACGGCGAGTTACCTCGTCAAACCAAGCGGCAGTGTGTCGCGTGTATTCTACGACGGAAAAAGTGGCGAAAAGATAACTACTTACCAAACAGAAAGGCATGTATTCTGCATAACATGCTGAAAATGGAATAATTCAATTAAAGAAAAAACAAGTCACGGGAGTCGCTATAAAAGTATTTTGATATGCAAATTACGGAACATCCTATCCCAGCTGTCGACGAATGAAAAAAATAGGTTCTGCCGATAAAAGCAGTTGGTGTTCTCGATTCGGGAGCGAAAAATTCGGGCATTTTTGGTTTAGGCATTTGTTAGAGAGTGAGTTATTTTTCTGACTGGTTAGACGCATTGTGATTTGAAATAGTACTGGCGAATCGAGTTTTCAGCATTTCTTTCTGCCCCCTATATTCAAGTCTGGACTTACAGTGATTTTTCTTTGTGTTGTGGAAGTAATATGCGACAAATACTTCCTTTGCTTTCAGAACGCTTACACTGACTAAAAAGGATAGTGCCAACGTCTACACGAGTTTCACTGGTGAGTGACCAGACCGATATAGAACAATTTGATCCAACTGCGAGGGGATTTGATCCGCTGTTGATATAGTTTGTTCACCTTTACTTCTTTCCCAACAAATCAACCTTGCATAAATTATTGAAGGAGTAGACAGCTCGATAGGCTGTGAGTCGTTAGCTCGCCCGCAGCAATGTTAAATCATTGACGATGAACGATATGAGAAATGCAGGAAGATTTCTTCCGTGATAGATTTTGTGCGTCTCATTGTTACGATAAACAATGGATGATTCAAAGTACAGAACAGTGTTGGTCAGACGTTGTTCGTGAATCCCGCAGGAAGGAACTACCCAGGCAATCTGAGTTTTCACATCAGGGCTTAAATGCTAGTGATTTTCGCCGGTGTAAGTCATCAACGTTGAATCGGAGCTGTTGTCCAGACAACACAAATCGTTGCAGGTTGTGACAATATAGGTGACCAAAGTCTGCGAGACTTACAGGAAGATGTTCAATGCGACAATTCCATCCAAACTGAAATTTGTAATCGTATACACTCGTATGAACCACTAGATCACCGGTTAATATATCTGGTCTAGACATAAAATGGCATTGGACGGTTTAAACATAGCAACATTCTGAGTTGTTTTTCGTTCTCTCTATCAAATGACCGAGTCAATTTTTTGAATCTATTCATGAAGATTT
The DNA here is from genome assembly GCA_963932145.1 of Acanthosepion lycidas. Lineage (NCBI taxonomy): Eukaryota > Metazoa > Mollusca > Cephalopoda > Sepiida > Sepiidae > Acanthosepion > Acanthosepion lycidas. The sequence continues at coordinate 53,980,953 of OZ010581.1, read as the reverse complement.
TGCAAGCTGCCGGTGATTTTCACATGTTGTTCGATGTGTTTTACTGGGAGATATTACTTAATGGTTTGCAGATTTTATGCTGTTAAATGTTTTGTGTGCACAGCTAATCGGTTACCTACCAGGGAACCTGTTTCTATTGTTTTATATTTTTGAGGTTGTATTTGTTTTTTTATTAGTAGTATATCAACCTCCAGCGGTTATTTAATGCCGATATTTGATTTGCATTTTTGATGTTCCTGCACTTTCGCACATTTTTCTGTCGTTCAACGATGTTTTTGAAACGTTTTCTTTTACCGGGGCTTTCTCTAGTTTTCCTCCGGAGCTTAAGTGTCTTAGTATATTATTCTGTTTTACTGGTCATTCGAATTTCGTTCTGCAGTTAAATGTGGAGTTTGTGGGAGCTTATAATGTAATTCGATTTTTACTTGTGCTTTACTTGTGACTGACAGAATATTTTTCAGTACAGTAGTTTTACAATATTTTCGTTGAATAATTTGTGCTCTTTATTTTCACTTTGGAAATTGTTTGTCGATGAGATCTATATGGCTTTTTTTAAATATCTACTAGACCTCCCATTGATTCTTTAAAAGCAGTTAATGATAAAAATGATGAGTATATATAGCAAATGTACTTAGTATATTTAGTAATTAAACAAAGAGGTATTCGCTGTTTTAACCTTATTTTCTAAAATTATAAAAAGTTTCAGAACGAACGATATTGTAATGACATGGGCCTAGATTTAGAAGACAATATTTCAAAATAAAATGCGCGCGTCAGTTAGGGGGATTCATATTTATTGAAATAACATGAAGTATCTGTTTCATTTTTTTCTAGGTAATTTTTTCAAAATAATGTTATTTTTTTTGTTGGTCTTTATACTTTTTTGGAGTTTGGAGTTTTATTAAATTATATATATATACCTGTTTCTTCCTCAGGTTTATTTCAAAACTGCGGCTGACTAGTCTGCATATATTTATTTATTTATCAAGTCATGAGACACAATTTTCAAACCATACAGATTGCTTTACAGTGATACACCAACAAAAGTATCTTCATCGACCAAGTACTTTCTAAACATAGGCGATATATTTTTATAAACAAATTATGCAGACTAATGTATAAATATATGTTGTACTATATATATTGAAAAATATATTATATATGTCTATTATATGCGTTTTGTCTATGTTCATGTGGTGTACTTAATTCAATAATGAGGTCGCCTGTCTTTGCTCAATGCAGATCCATGTTCAACCCCTAGTGTCAGTGACCGCATTTTGATATAACATATATATATATATATATATATATATATATATATATATATAGTAATGAGGAGGATTTCATAATGGATGCGGTAGTGGATGCGCACTGCTGATGAGTCCCAAATATAGGACGAAACGGCCGTCCAGTGCTTCCTGAGGTTTCTATCAGACTCGATGAATCAATTAATATAATTATCAAATCCTCCTCATTACTATGTGTGTTTATCATCGCTTGAACCAGCTTCTAATGCTCCAGTTGGAGCGGCTTGGTGAGAGTAGTCGTGGCTCCAGGAGGCTTAGTCCTATGGTCAGAGAGAATCTCAGTAGAGTTCCACCACGGAATGTGGGAGTGAGCGGCGCTTCTTAGAGTCTGATTTGCAATCTCTTCGTCACCGAGGCCCGGCGGAGCAGTTGGTATAGTGTTCGCTTGCCAACCTAACTGTCGGGGTTTCGATTCCCTCGGTAGTGGATGCGCACTGCTGATGAGTCCCAAATATAGGACGAAACGGCAGTCCAGTGCTTCCTGAGGTTTCTATCAGACTCAATTAATATATATGTATATAGAGAGAGAGACAGACAGACACAGAGGGAGTAAGAGAGAGAAGATACATTCATTAATGATGTCTTGTATATTTATCATTATCCTTGAGTTGTCTGTTTCTTTAGTTTTATCTAAAATTAGTAAATTCAAAATGAACCACACGCACTTGAAGAAAATCTGAGCATCCGAAATGTTGTTATAGCGAAAATCATAAAGACATTATAGTCACTATAAATAATGTAATTGAAATTAGTCTTTATCCTGGTAATTCGAACAAAAAACTTATTTTCCAGAGGTAATTTTGTCGTACGTATTTAATATGATTGTTTTGATAAAATCTGCTGATTGTTCTTGCACTTTCCTAATAGATTCTTGATAGGTTGAAAATACTTTCGTCTGGTGAGTTATCAGATAATCTGCAGGGAATTGATTGTTCGATTACCTTGTTAGGCTGATGGTTGAAGATAATGATTGTTCAGAGGAAGACGTCGTTCTGTTATCTGAATGATTGGAGGTTGAAATTTGGATAAATAAAATTTTATGTTGATTTGAAATTCTATTTCTTTTGAAAATGCTTATTAATTAAATAGATTTATTTGCTTTTTTTTTACTGTCCTAACTCTACAGGACCGTATACTTTTATTAATTATCTTCGCTCGAGTAAGGAGTACCCCTATTCAGATAAGTTCAAAGGTTGATACTGTCATAGTTTCACATCGTAATGTCAAATATTTCCTCTCAACCTTTCTTTGTCAATCAGTAAGAATTTTCTGTAATGCATTAAAATTCTTAGATTTCTAATTTTTAGTCAGGACGTTGGAGAACATGGCTCCCCACAACTTCCTGTTCTTTGTAGATATTCTTAAGGTTTTTCTTATTGCTTTCCATCCTGTTCTGTATATTAATACACTCTTGAGGTAGGTTATTCGCTGCTTTCCTCTTTCTCCCTCTCTCTCTTTCTTTCAGTATTTCGTGTGAGCATCAAATTTTGTACGTCATCTTTCCTCATTAGGTACACTAAAATGTCCAGCTCTCAGTTTCTGATTATAAATATAAGTCTTCCTTTTCTTTCCATTTTCTTTAAGACTGTTGCGTCTTTCACATGATCCGCTAAAGTTTCTTTTTCTTTTTTTTTTTCTTCTTTTTTTCGTCATCTTTTTTTGCAGAACCAAATTGCTGTTGCCACAAGTCTCTTTTCCATCTGTGAATAGATTGTCTCGCATTCATTGATGGAGATATTATATAACAATTCAGAACTCTTTTCTATATTTCTCTTAAAATGTTGATGTTTCACAAAACCTTACTTAATCATCATCCACTATTCCAGTGAGTTATCGTATTTGCGTGTCGCATTTTCGTTTTTTTTTGTGTGAAATCTTCCTACATATTTAAATTTTTGTACTTGTTTTAATTCGTGTGTCTCCACTTCGTTGTTCACGGCTGTTACTCTTTCTTTTTCTGACAAATGTACATTCTGTTCAAATTACGTAAAAACGTAATATTGTGCAAGAAAGTCAAATCCATAGAAATACCAATACAAAATTTGATTTGATAGCGCAAACACTTGCTAATTCAAACATTTTCTTCTCCTCGACTGATTGCCAAGCCAAGTACATACAGTTGTCTGACTTGTTATGAAGCGTTGCGTTCTGAGAAAAAAGATGGATGAATACTTTTTCAAATGTATTTGAACGAAATATTTGAACTCGATAAGGCAATCGCATTTTCTGCGTCCATAAACACTACGTTTTGCACACGTGTCTAAAGTCAGCTCTAAAGCTAGTTGGTATTTCAACATAAAACACAGTATAGAACTAAATTGAAATATATAGTCACACTCACGCCAAAATACATACATATATAAATATACCAAAAATTTACATGTATACATGGAAATAAGAATTAGTATGTAAAAATACAAATTTAGTGGTGCGTTAAATTACATATTAGCATTTAAGAACTATTGTTTTTGCATTTTTTATATAATATCAACTCAATAAAAACGCGAGTTTATTGCACAAAAACTGGATGCACATATAATTGCATATTACCTAGGCATGTTCGTTGAACACAAAAAATATCGTTTCTGCTTTGCTAATAAAAATTCTTCAGTATCAGAATCGAGAATCAGTTTTCAGACACTATCTAAAACGAAAACCCGTTTTCATACAATTATCCCGTGGAAAGGTATTTGAGCAAAGATTAATGTTTATAGAAAAACATATAAAATAAATGTATTATAGAAAAGGTTATAAACATAAAGTACATTAACTTTATATATATATATATATATATATATATATATATATATATATATATATATATTTAATAAAGCCACCTTCATCTTCAATAACGACATCTATGCAAGGTCGAAATCGTCTACATTTTCATATAAAATGACTTGTTCATATTGGACATTATTATTTGGTTCTACGGATGTGTCCATTGACCTCACTCTCAACAACGTTCCTCACATAGTAGTCCAATGGAGATCTGGGGAGTTAAAATGTGAGGGGTTATGTGAACATGACAATTTTCAGTCATCCTTTTTTGCCTTACTTCAAGCTTGTATGATTGTGCTGTCTTGCTTAATCACAAAACGTCTTTCATTGCGTACACAGTCTATCTAGGGGTTAACAACTGTTTCCAGGATTTCAATATTGGCATGCAGAGATTACTTTAAGGGTCATAATATTATACTTGATTAATACCATTTCAAAAAATATTAATAAATGATCAGAATTAAAATTTTAAAAATGATGATAACACTAATTCTGCATCAGGCATATATCAGATAACTTCTACTGTGACTCCATTGCAGTATAATGGTCAAATATGGAGAAATTAGAAAAACATATTCATGGAAACATTCAGAACCTGGATAATAATACATCCAATGTATTAGTTACACGGAAAAGTAACTTCAAAGTTAGCTTTGATGTAAAAATGTTGTTGTTAAGAGAAAAAATAACTTACTAAAAAGAAAACTTCTCGAAAGTGTATTAATATAATCTATACAAAAGATAAATATAATCCCTTTCTTAACAGTGAATGTATTTATCTTTCTTAAAATCAATACTATTTACACAGACCCCCATATTTAGGTAAAACCATGAATTTCTTTTTAAATTAAAGGAAAATGCTTATTATTATTATTTTTATTTTCTTTGATTTCTGGCGTTTACACATTTCTTTCCGGGTCCCACCCAGAGACCTAAGGTTAGAAATGGCATCATGACACTTTTCACTGACAAAAAAAAAAAAAATAATAATAAAATAAAATAATTACATAGATAGAGCACTTCGTAAAGTGTGGGCTGTACTTGTCAGAACAATTTTTTGTATCTCCTTGAGGCATGGGCTTCCAGGAATCCCTTCAATTAGTCCACTGCAATCTTTTCCAAACAGTCCTAGGGCTCCAACTACAACAGGGATTGTTGATGTTCCCATATGCCACATTTTCGAGACCTCTATTTCAAGGTCCTTGTATTTTGACAGCTTTTTGAATATCTTCAAAGATACATTGCAGTCAGCAGGGACTGCCATATGAATAAGGAGGCACCGTTTTTGTTTGTGGTCTTTAATAACAATATCTGGGCGGTTGGCCTTGATTGTTCTGTCAGTGTGAATTGTGTAGTCCCATAGAATTGTAACAGGTCCTATCTCCGTAACTGGGTCTGGGTGGTGTTGGTACCAGTTTCTTTCAGTTTCTTTATTATTATTATTATTATTATTATTATTATTATTATTATTTCTTTGGAGTTCTGATGCATATATTTTAACCTTCGTGTCCCAACCAGAGACCTAAGGTCATAAATGACTTCATGACATTTTCTACTCATCATATTTTTAAAACATAAATTAGATCACGCATACTTTACAAAGATGAAGCTCTTCGTAATGTGCAAGCTGTACTTTTGTGTACAATCTTTTGTATTTCTTTAAGGCAAGGGGTACCAGATATCCATTCTCTGTGCATGTCGAACCGATTTCCACTCATTCAGAGGGATCCAAGTACAATTGAAATTATTGACGTTCTCATGTGCCACATTTCTGAGATTTCCATTTCAAGATCATTGTATTTGGATAATTTTTTTGAAGATCTTCAAATATACATTATAATCTGCACAGTTTACCATGTCAATAAATGCATTCTGTTCTTGTGATCATTAAAAGAGTTTGATCAAAGAGTCTGACATAATCCATGTAGAATAGATGTTTAAACACTATTTTGCGCTGTATCAATAGTTATTATTTTGTCGTTCTTGAGAAAAAAAGAATTAAAATCAGACAGAACAGAAAGTTGAAAGATTCCTCGTTGGATATTCAAACAACTAAATATAACAGTACTTTTCGTATCATTTAGGTATCATGTGGTTTTACACAGTTCATGCTATATTAGAGGACATTTACTATCACCGTGGAGATTTTGTATATTTCCAAAGACTTAAGGATCCGAGAGTGTGGCAAACTATTTTTACGGTAATCTATCCAAGCTATGCTAAGATTTCTACCGTATTATTATTATTATTATTATTATTATTATTATTATTATTATTATTATTATTATTATTTTGATATCATCTCTTTCTTGGTCTCTGAGTAGAAAGTGCACTGTAGGAGAATTATCTGTGAACATTTAGGACGTTTAGTTTAGATCGACTGAGTTTTGAGGGTGATAGTTACAGTCCCGCACAAAGTAATCTTTTGTTGCCCTGAGATATTGATGTGTCCAGGAATTTTACTCCATTTATTTTCGGTACACGTCTTTATACTACCCATTGCTCTAATCACAACCGGGATAATTTCAGTTTAAATTTTATTATTATTATTATTATTATTATTATTATTATTATTATTATTATTATTATTATTAATATTTCTTTAGATTTCTGGGGTGTGCACATTTATTTCCGTCATTTATTTATGTCCCGACCAAAGATCTAAGGTCAAAAATGGCATGATGAAATTTTCCACTGACCAATTTAAAAAACATACACACATATTTTACATTAAAGCGCTTCGTATGGTGTTTGTTGTACTCGTGAGAAATACTTTTTTTTATATATTTCTTTAAGACATGGTATTTCCAGGAATCCCTTCAATGAGTCTAATGGGATCATTTGCAACAAAACTTAGGGCTCCATCCACAACAGGGATTGTTGATGTTCTCATGTGCGACATTTTTGAGATTTAAAGTTTATGGTCCTTGTATTTTGATAGCTTTTTTTAAGATCTTCATAGATACATTCTAATCTGCAGAGACTGTCATATAAATAAGGAAATTTTTATTTATTTTTTGCGGTCTCTAACAATATCTGGGTGGTTAGCGCTGATTGTTCTGTGTGTATTGTGTAGTCCCATGAAACTTTTACAGGTCTTATTTCCATAAAAGGGTCTGTGTGGTGTTCCTATCAATTTTTATTAGTTTCCCCTCCCGTAGAAGTTCCAGATTTTCCAGGGCAGACATTGGACTATTCTGTCATGCTGGGTTTTATATTTAGTTTATGCCATTACCGCGCAACCTGATACAATTATCACAGAATCTACATTACATATGTGCTTGATAATTTCTAGTTACCAAACAATTGTCCTGTGTAGCAATGATAAAACCTTCGGTTTCAGCTTTTAACACTGCACTACGTAGCCAGTGATACTGGGTACGGGGATTGTCTACATCAGCTTGGTTGTTACGGGCAGAGTATTGATCATCAAGCGGTTTATTTTGCAATCGTTTCTGTATCTGGTCTGTTGCATTTGATTTTGCTTCTCTTTTTTTTAAAATTATATTGCAGCTTCAATCGGAGTATTGTGTTTTCCTTGTACTTCTGCATCCATTTGAAACATCATTTTGAACTTTTTGGCTACCTTTATTAAGGAAGAAAGAAGCTTACTACTATCACGCTCTTTGCCACATATCTTCATCCAGTCTTCTGTAGTTGTCAGGTATCTTTGAAAGCCAATTGTTGCAGTTTTGTAGGACTGTTTTATTTAAACTAATCCTCTGCCTATTTGGATCTGGGTACATACATATGATCAAAATCAGCTTTGGGATGATGCATGCTGTAGCAAGTGAGAAGCTTTCTCGTTTTGGCGTCATTCGCTTAATGTCAGATTGAGTTCAGTTAAGGATGTTAAAGTTGTATTGCACCACAGGGACACTCAAGGTGTTTATGGCTGATATTCTGTTGTGTTTCTTTTTAATTCAGCTCGGTATTCAGTACCAGATGTACACGGCTGCAGTACTCCTTTTTTCCCTCTTCTTCATTTGATTATGTTGTATAACATCGCCTTCGCTAATTCCTAGGTATTTATAAGCTTCATCTTGTCCCATTTCCCTAATCTTTGTAACAAAGTCTAAATCTATTGAGGGTTTTTCTGTAATTCTCCCTTTCTTAAATGTTACTTTTGCACATTTATTTAATCCAAAGTCCATACCTATATTGTCACTGAAACATTTTCTAGTACTGAGGATACCCTGCAACTCATTGTCGTCTCTGGCAAAGCGTTTCGGATCATACATGTATAGTAGGTGATTGAGTTCTTTCTTGTGTAGTTCGTAACCATAGCTATTATTTTTTCGTTCAAGGGGGATTAAGGACAAACTAAACAGAAGGGGTTACAGGGATCTCATTGAAAGATTCTACGTCGGATATTCAGACGGTTGAAGATGGCAGTGCTTCTGGTGTGATTTAGGTATAGTGTTGTATTTCACATTCCGATGCTGTGCTTATGGAAGTTTACTGCCGCAATGAAAAATGTGTACATGAATGTGGCACACTATCAGAGGTTTTACGATAATCAAATCAATGCTGTGCTAAGATTACTACATCGTCTCTTACAGTTTTCTAGGTTATTATTTTTATTATTATTATTATTATTATTATTATTATTATTATTATTATTATTAAGGAGAATTTTTAAATGTCAAAATTTACATTACTTAGCGATCCTCATATTTATTTCATTTCCTTAACGTTTTCAAAGTTTCAAATATTCTTTAATGTGTTTTATTTTTATTATGAATTTATAAGTTTATTTTTTCACAATGATATTTTTCTCCGAGTATAAATATGGATTTCTCAATAAATGTTTGCGTTTATGTTTGATAAATTTAGTAAGAGGAAGAATCCTCTTTTTTCTTTACTAATATTATCTTTACAAATATACTTATTTATATTTGCATTATATATATATATATATATATATATATATATATATATATTATTATTATTATTATTATTATTATTATTATTATTATTGTTAATTAAACAATATCAAAAATTTTAAATCACATAGAAAATAAATTTTATTTCATGAGAGTTATAAAAAACACCAGCTCTCAATCTTCAAAACCTACAAACAAATCACAAAGGAAATGGAAAAGTGATCCCGGTTAAAAATATTGCTATCTTCTTTAGAGAGTAGGGGAAAGGCAAACAGCGTTGTCCTATTTTGTCTCACTGAAGCGGTCTTGGACTGGAGTTTATTTATGGCTAGGTCATTTGCTTGTTTGTATTTTAATATCAGTTCGTCCTATGTGGCGTTTCTTATATATATATATATATATATATATATATATATATATATATATATATATATAATTCAACTAATTTACATTAATCTTAACGGGTTTAAGTTTAAATCCCCCATGTTTTATAAAGAATATTGGACACCCCTAGTGCAAAATCTATTTACTGTGAATCCTAGAAAAACATAATTGCCTATGAGAAACGCCACATAAGGTCCTAGCCATAAATAAACTTCATCACAAGACCGCTTCCCTCGGGATAAGATTCCTTCCGCCCCCATCAGTCGGTAACGCAAACCCATTCTCATTAACTAGAACTCTAACAGAGGAAGACTGACGTTGAAAATAAATTGAAAACAATGCTCTGAGACAGACACTTCTGGGTTGATAATAGCCGAACGGTTTGAAGTAGTCTATACTCTGTTGCTGTAATATATATATATATATATATATATATATATATATATATATATATATATATATATATATATATATATATATATATATATATATATATATATCAACTCCAGAGTTTCGTAGGAGGATTTAGCAATAAGAAGTATACAGGTAAAAAAGCGCGTATCACATTATCAATGCAGGTGAAAAATTGAATAATACGTATAAAATAAACTCTTTCATGGGAGGAACCTGCGTAATATATATTTGATTACCAACTGAAAGGAGTTTTCATAAATATTTTTAAAACTTTTTTTTTATTTTCATAATAGCTTCATTCCAAGTTTTAACTGCTATATTGGACACAAACCCGATTTTCTATAGAAATAAAAGCAAACATGCATTTTAGAGTTTCTTATTCAATTTCTTTCAAATGCAATATATTTTCGGATAAGTGAAAACCTTGCCTAATTGCGATTTTATAAATTAATTTACAATTGCTCTTTGATGCATAATTGGCTGGAATCATTTTTAAATTACGAATTCGAGAAATCTAATTGCAAGTATGTCTGCTCGTTTCGAAAATAAAGATGTACGGAGAAAAACCAATAAGCGATGTTTCCATATTTTCTATTTGCATCTTCGTCTTGTATTTTATGAATATATTTTACCTTTGTGTTTAAAGATATTTATTAAACGAGTTTTCAAATATATTTTACAATTCTTTTTGTGGCTTGGCAATTAATGATGCTGTGAATATCGCATTGGTCTTAAACGTAACTACGGTTTGATAGACATTTTTGTGCTTTGTAAAAACGACGTAAATTATCGATCTCAGATACGAGATTATAAAATGAAAATGTCTCCAGATATAATGGAGCCTGTTTAAGATTCATTTTTACTCCAGATCATCTGTTGAAATAGGATTGGATATTTGTTGCGATTTTTTCGAAAATTTACTATGTCATCATCTTAAGCAGTGCCTTAAGTAGACTTCTCCATATACAGCCTGGAATACAAATTGTAAGACGATCTGAGTCGTCCAGTTAATTGATATTTCTGCTACCTTTACGGACTGTAGGAGGGGGGTTATTATTAACATTATTTTGTTTATTTTCTTGTAAATAGTTTGGTACGTCATTGTAAATAATCATTGGGGCGAAATTTTAAATTTGTTGTTTTATTCACCTTGTCCCACAGACAATAAATTGTACATTATGGGGTGTAGTTAGAGACAATGAGGCGTTATGGTGTATGTATTGAGAAAGTTAAGTAAGAATGTGCTGTTTTTGTGTAAGGAATACTGTTGTCTTTTGGGGTCACTGTTTGTGGCTAGCTAAATTTAAAGTTAAGACAGATGAAGACCGTCCCTATTTCTCATTCCCGCTTTTGGCCTTCTGCCACATTCTGGATTTACACAAATAAATATCGGAATACGATCTCAGTGACTCATTTCTCAACCGCCGTAACGTATCTTTCTTATGTTTTTTTTACAATTGTTTTCAAGATTATTATTCTAACGAGCTTTCTGTTTGATCCCAGTTAAGTTGACTGTCATTTCTGTCACAATTAAGGATTGTGGGTGATTTTATTACTAACACTATTTTGTTTAGTTCCTTGTAAATATATAATAAATCATGATAATTACACATTGGGGATAGATTTTTTTTTAAATGGCTGTTTTTGTTCTCCTCCCACCACAGACAAAAATTGTACAAATGCGGACTAGTTAATACTTCATAGAGACTTTGTAACATCATAGTGAATGTAGTAAGAATGGTATGTAAAAATTTGTTGTTTTGGTGTAAATTATACTGTAAATTTGACTTGCTATGTTTAATTATAAACCAGAAGAAGATCATCTTTTTCTATCCACGCCTTTGGAATTGTGCTATTTAAAAAATAAATATTGCTTGCTCTTTGATTCCTGGACTTCAACAACTTAATCGTTGTACTAGTTTGGCAGTTAAGTATCATATGTTGAAATTGCTAGTTATAACCGTAAGTTCAATGCTAATTGTTTCTTCTTCCACACTTCTTGTTTGTGGAACGTTCTTGCGCCTTCGTACTTTTTCGGCAACTACAAACTTCAAAAGTTTAAAGACCATTTTACTCGTTATCTTCTGTCTCCCTGAATTTTGTTCTTCTATTGTCCTTCTATATTTCAGTCGTTTTCTGTAACCCCTTGCCTATTAGATATTTTATCGCTTTGCTGGTTGGGTAAGATGATTAAAAATTATTGACACAACATCGAAAAAAAAAAGCAAATCGAAACCAATAACAAATAAAAGGAAGAGAACGAGCTTTTATTATGCATAATATGAGCTATGATTTTGGAGAACAGAAGCAGCATTCTTAGAAATGTAACGAAATGATGACATTTGCCAATACTGTTTATGGATTTTTTTTTTCAGTCATTATTACGAGGAAGCTTTCGAGGAAGATAATTAGAATGAAACCAAGTCATATTAGATCACAATGTAATAATTACATCTTCGATATATATATATACATACATACATACATATATATATATATATATATATATATATATATATATATATATATATATATATATATATACACACATACACATATATATGTGTGTGTGTGCGTGTATGCATCTGTGTGTATGTGTGCACGCGCGCACATTAGAGTGGACTCTGAGGTGAACACTGTGTGTCGACAGTCAATTTCATGCTTAAACACAATCTTTTGTATAGTTTCGCATGATAATAGATATACACATGCATCAACACACGTGGACGCAGACACACACACACACACACACACACACACATATATATATATATATATATATATATATATATTGAGAAACAGCAGTTATTTTTTGTATATAGTGCGCAAAAATTTACAGCTGTAGTAAAATCTGAAACTGAAAAAACGAAGATGTAAGCAAACTCAACACTCCCTGAACGCGAGAGTGTAAATGATCTTTAAATTCATGAACGCGTCCGTGTACAAAACGGGTTGAAAAAGACGCGAAATAAAGTGAAAAGTTATATATATATATATATATATATATATATATATATATATATATATATATAGATAGATAGATAGATAGATAGATAGATAGATTTATATTGTAATACATACATACATATATATATATATATATATATATATATATATATATATATATATACTACATATATCTATATTATAATACGCACACACGCATATATATATATATATATATATATATATATATATATATATATATATATATATATGTATTTTATGGAAGTCCGCAAATTATTTAATACTTTTTCAGGTTTTACGTTATTTTATTAGAAGCAATTTATATAAGAAAATGTTATTTTTTAAATAAAATGTATTAATTACCTTTACGGGACTGAATGTTCACGAAATTGCGTAGAAAATATGTTTCACCGTAGAGGAATGAAAAATTTATCCCCATTAGATCTATCATTTGACCTGATGTGCTGTTAACAATTTAGCCACAAAGAATCGTCTACCCATTGTGTTTATTTAAAAAGAAAAAAAAAAGATTATTTACTTAAATATATTGTATCCAATAAAATAATGTATAATCAGAAAATATATTAAATTATTGTCGAACTTAATCCATTCCAATTTTTAGGTTAAGTTAGGTTTCGGGAAATATCGTCGAAGAGTTGTTGTTTAAAAACCGTTATTAGGACTTTGCTAATCAGACACATTTTATGTGTGAATGGTTAACAGCACATCAGATCAAATGTTGGTTTCCATTCGGGTTACAGGTTTGATTCCTGTCTAAGAAGCGCATAGTTCTACGAAATATAAAATAATTTATAATATAGAAAACTCAACCTAAATATATTCTTTTTTTTTTCCGAAATAGGCCACTGTTTTTTTTTGTTTTGTCTTTTTCTATGGCATTTAAGAGAATTTGACTGATTATAAAGAATAAGAAATAAACGATATTTTCATGATTTTCGATAGACGTTACGTGTTTTAGAGGAATACTGAATAAGAGAATCACCATAGATGCGGAAATAAGGAAAATGAATAGAATTTCGGTTACTGCTCGTTGTGTTCACAACAGACCGAGGGAAATGGAGGAATTCAATTCTCTCTGCCTTTTTGCCCCATCTTTGTAGATCTTTATAAATAAGCTCCTTCTTCTTCTTTCATGTGCCGTGTCCCTTTAGTACCTATTCGAACATGTTCCTCCACATCTTACTGTCCCTTAATAAGTTTTGTCTTTTTGTTATATATCCCAAAACCTGTTGTCCTCTACATTTAGTCAAACTCATTAATTAAGTCACTCGCTGCTTTTCTATTTCCCTCTGTCTGTCATGTGAGTATCAGATATTCCAAGCCCTCTTTCCTCATTTCCTGCCCCAGATATTTCAACTGCCTGATGTTAATGATAACTTCCCTCTTTGTTTCCATTCTCGACAAAATCTTCTTTGCTACTCACATGTTCGGTCCATAGTATACTCAGCATTCTTCAGTAGAGCGACATTTCTATTGCTTCAGGTCTCTTCTTCATCTTTGAGGAGATTGTCCAGCATTCGCTGCCATACATATCGTTTCTTTATTTGCAACGAAATCTTCCTGTCTCTTAATATTCTGCTTAACTTGTGGCATGGATCTTTTTTTACATACATTAATTCTGGCCAATGGAAAAGATTATTGTAAGTAAACACCTGTGTAAAACGCTCTTAAATAAATTGCCTGTTCAGATGAGGCAAGAGCATCATTATGCTGTTATCATGTAAGTCAATATGGAGATAATGTTCTCTCTCGCTCTCTGTATCTCTTCTCTCTCTCTCTCTCTCGCAGTTACGCACATAGATATATACATGCACAGACGCACACACGCGGCAAACCGAATACATTTCCAGTGATTTACGCTATTCTTTTTAGCATAATTTTTTTTAAATATTGTCCAAATCGCAAGCATATTGGCCACTTAAAGGTCGACAACAGAAAGTAGAACTTTGTTGATAATGTCATCCTATACAAGATCCACTCCAGGTATAGTATTTACTTAAAGATGCTGTTGCATAATCGGTAAGTGTAAGTGGTAAGTATGTGTTAAAAATAACGGTTGAATGGTTATAATTTCTTGATAAATTGGACTATATATAAAAAATAATTGGTTATTTAATGTCGACTATATTCATAGGTCAAAAATCAGAATGCGTTAATCGATAGTAAGAAATAAATCAGGTTCACCTCCGATTTTGCAAGTACGCATTTGGAATAAACCTTATAATTTTAAAGTTAAAAATTTAAATTTAAAGTTACCCTAATTCTAACCACGCCGAGAGCGTAAAGCAAGTAGAAAAAAATATTTTAGTATATAAAAAATATATTAGTTTTAATCCGTCACGGATTTCCTATTTTAATATTCTGATGAATTTTAATTCTTAAGTTAATGATTAAGTAAGATCAGCACATGACGATTTCTATGATAATGAAATTTCCGTATAAATCACCCTATCTCATCGTTAAATATTTGAGCTTAACAACTTTAACAAAATATTGCATTATATAATCGCCACAGAGATCCTTCCCTGCCTTCCATTAGAATGTCTGACGCTCAACTCCACGAGAGCACCTCTTTGCGTCTGCTCGGTCTCACGTTGACTGCTGAGCTGAGATGGAACAAATACATTGAGTCAATTGCTTCGTCCACCGCAAAGAAAGTTGGCTCCCTGTGCCGCGCCAGCAAATTCTTCTCCTCGGAATCGATCCTTCAAATCTATAAATCAACAATTCGCCCTTGCATGGAGTATTGCTGCCATATATGGTGTGGAGCCCCTTCTGTTTGTCTCGGGGTTCTTGATAAGATACAGAGGCAGATATGCAATATAATTGGCCCTGTTCTGGCATCTCGTCTACAGTCGCTCTCTCACAGACGCGCCGTCGCCTCTCTCTGCCATTTTTACAAATACTTTCATGGTAATTGCTCCGAGGAGCTGCATTCGCTGGTTCCCAGACTTCATGAATTCAAGCGCCCTACGAGGCTGGCATCCCGCTCTCACCCTTTCACTGTCGAAAATCCTAAATGTAGACGTCTCTTCTACTCCAATAGCTTCATACCTCGCACCTCTCGTCTGTGGAACCCCTTCCCTATTCCAGTTTCCCTAAGAGCTATAATCTCCAACTATTCAAATGTAATGTCAATCGACATCTCCAGTTGCCTTGATCTATCCACTATCCTTCTCCTTATCCTTTCCTCTATCACTCCTATCTGATCTTGCTCCAAATCTTCTGTAACCCCTTGCGTCCTAGTGGCTTCCCGCCTTGCTTGAGGTGAAACGCTTAAAAAAAAGTTAAATGATGGTCGTTGCTTTAAGAAGTAAGTGCAAATGTAAATATTTGAAATTGAGTCTTTTTTTTTTCATTTCAATGGAACATCTGTTAAACAAGTCAAACTTCATTTCTTTTTTCTTTCTTTCTTTCTTTCATTCATTCATTTTCTCACTGAAAAAAAGTATTGTCTTTTCCTCTATTTCCATGCGATCAAAACAGAATAGTCCATTATTTATAAGGTATTGTCAGGACGTAACGATTGTGGGAATCCAAGGGTAGAGGCGCAAGTACAATTAGATTGGGATATTTAAGATTTTTCTATTTATTTTGAAATAATTTCCTCTTCTATGCGTCCTGTCCAATCAGGATATAAACGATCATGTCTCTCCACTTTTGTTCTATTCTGTGTATCCCTTTGTTTCGTCTTTCACTATCGCTCCCAGACCCTTTTTTAATATCCATATAAAAAGCTCATTACGTAGGTTACGCGCACCTTTTCTCTGTCCCATTTAATGTGTCCTGTGTGTACAAACTCTCCAATTCTACTTTCTACAGTATGTGTCCTAGAAATTTCAACAATCTCTTTCTGCACTTAAAAGAAAGCGTCTATTTTTCGATTAGAATGTCCTAGTTTTCGCATATTTAGCCCGGGTTATTCTTATCATCCTTCTGTAAAACTTCGTATATTCTGTGCAAATTTCTTCTTCAGCTCTGAGTTCAAAATGGAGACAACAATTGAAAGTACGATTGTTAGTTTAGTTATGTGACTCTCCTTGCTTTGTTTAATGTAAATTATGCCTCATAGAATAAAATTCAAAATGATAGTAATCTACCCGTTTCACACTGGAAGCAACATTTGAACATAGGTCAGTTTAGACTGGAAAACATCATAGTCGCTGGTCCTCTTTTAAGCTAGAATCAAAGCATAGATATGGGTTGATGCTATAACTGTGTGTGCAAATAACCAATCGGAATGTGGGCAATATGACGAGAAGGTCCATACATATTTTTAGGGGAACGCTGCCTGCGTATTCTAAACTAATATTTTCTAAATTAATATTTTAGTCAGTAATTTTAATAATATACTATCTATTTGTTTTCCTGGTTATAATATCATAGATAGATAGATAGATAGATAGATAGATAGATAGATAGATAGTGTGGATGAGAGGGAAATGCGAACTTACTTAAATGGAGATAAATATAAAATGAGTTCAACAGATAGATAGATAGATAGATAGATAGATAGACAGATAATGGACAAATCGATATAGAAATGAATGAATCAATAGGTTCGTAACCTGAATTAATGAAAAACTCATTTATTTTACACAATTAATTTTCAACATCTTACTAATCTTTGACAATACATTATATGATGAATATTAAAAACAACAAAAGCATTATACTCTGAATATTTCAACAAGCTAGGGATATATTGATTCACTTCCTATTTGAAACATCAATGCATTGATATATTGATTAATTCGTTCAAATCATATTACGAGCTACTCAATGATTTACTCCCCTGTTCCGCTTTTTCTAAGGCAAATTGGGGCTGTCATAAATATCGAGTTATGCTTGTCTATATGTAAAAAGATGTTTTAACTTTCAAACACCTGTTCACATGCGCACGATTTCCAACTTTGTGAATTGTCAAATGTAAATGCACAAGAATATCCAAGTTTATGAACTTTGTCGGTTATCACGCGAGATCAAACGAGATTAACACGCAATATCTGTCGAATCTTTCCACGGAATAATATTTTAAATATGTCTTCGTAATTCTTGTACTTATAGAGTGTGTTCACAAGAAAACATATCTGTATTTATTTCACTACCCTTAGAAGGTGTTCGTGTTCTAATTTCGATAAAGACATAGAAATCCAATTCTGAATGTTCCAATCTGTTTGCCTCAAGATTTGCTCATTTTTTTCAATGAATATCAAAGAACACAGCATATTATTATATTGATGGATCTGTAAAGAAAGTTGGTCCGGCAATCATTACGCATGCATGTCTTTATGTTCATAGAAATGTGTTTTTCACATATTCGGTACAGAAGTAACATTTTGTTGGTTGTTTGTATTTTTATGTGCGTGTATTATTGAAAGCCATGTCATTAATATTGATATCATAATGCAGCTGGACCTATGTGAAAAACCCTATAAAACAGTGTATTATATTGAATTTGATTCATTATTTACACATTTCGTTCCAGTGCAGATTTAATACTTGTAAAATCGTTTCCGATATAAATTATGGAAATAATAAAGAAAAGCAATACATGAAGAGCCATGATCGTCTGTGCCATGAAGACAGATGATATCTCAACAATGAAATAATAAATAAACAGTAATTACTTCCCACTGAAGTGTAAGACATTTGTGGCAAGTGTGCATTCATCTAGCCAATGTAATATCACTAATTTAAAGCTATACTTATAAATGTGTAAAACTATGACTATGTCACACCTCGTACAATCGTTTGGACATGTATGTGCAAATGATACCACATTGTACGCGTGTACCTCTAAAAATGAGGATGATCACCGCCTAGATGTTGATCTCTGATCTGATTCTAACAGTGAGAGATCCTCCCAAATTCCCTTTGTATGATTTTGATAAGAAAGGAAATCCCAGTTCGAAAGCTTATTCCGAAGAACTGCTATGATGTGAAACAGGCTCACAATACAGAACATTAAACTCTTTACCTGCTTGTATGTAGGGTTAATATTACCTATCAGCCATAAAATTCTGTTCTCACACTTTCGTTCATTTCACACGCATCATTCATTAATCTTCTACATTGAGAGGCTCTTCGGTTTTTTTTTTTGGTGAACAATAATAATATATATATATAAAAATATTATAGAATATGATAGAATTTCTAGTGATCCCCAGGTTTAATGTTTCTTTTATTTCAGAATATTTTTTTTTAAAATCTTCAAGTGATATAGTATGTATTTGGCTGGTCCACAAGAATAAACACCATACAAGTTCAGGTTTAATATGGAGTCCGACATAATACCCAAGAGAACGAAGTCAAACTTCTTCATTACCTTTGGGGTTTTCTTCAACTATCAGCATGCGCTTCTTATCAACATTTTTAATATAATGGAAGACACTCTGCCCTGGCAAATGGATCATTATCGACCGAACACATTGCATCTTGTGGCACCACTGATATGAAACAAAATGACCGAAAGACGGTTTAACATAAAGTAGTGTGTTTCAAAATATTATTTTTAAATATCACATAAGCTCTCAGTGTTGTATCCTCGAGATACAAATTGACAGCAAATTCTGTTCAAGAAAGAGAAAGAGACGAGAAAACATAGAGGGAAAGAGAGATAAAAATACGTATGCGTTCGTATCTCGGAATGAGTGTACATATGCTTACACAGATAATTATAAATTATGAGGTTTTCTTCCGTCAATTTCTACATACGACACTTCAGTAGACGAGTGTTGAAATAAAACGCAAGATTACATGGACATATAATTTACTTATACTTGCAAAAGCCAGCCAATTATTTTCGAGGAAATGATAACAGAAAAATGGTTCATAGTATCCAAGGAAATGTCTGAGAAAGTTCTCAATAATTTTATAATTGTCACACAGTTTAACCACACATAAATAATGTGGAGATCTAAGGAGAGTACAGACACTTTTGATATGAACTTTCCGATAAAGACTAAATCTTAATTTAAATCTCTCATTGCACTTTCTTGATCACACGTTTTTCACTGATTTGAAGTGGAGTGATTAGAATGAATCAATTTCTAGCTCTACTGCTGGGAAAGTTGGTACACTGTATCATGCCAGAAAATTTGTCTTATCAGAGTCGATCTTACCCATTTATAAATCTACCATCCATGCGTGCATTGCATATTGCTTCCGTGTCTGGTTTGGTGATTCTATTAAATATTTAGAGATTCTCGACAAAATCCAAAGAATGTCGGTAGTATTATGGGCCCTGGCCTGACATCTCGATGTCAATCATTTGCCCACCGCTGTGAAGTGACTTACCGCTGTCTTTTCAGGTAATATTTACATAGCAACTATTCCAGTGAGAATTGGTGTCCTGACCACATGAATATAAGAATAGTACTAGATTGACACCTATTTCTTGTATAAGTTGTATTCTAATAGTTTGTTTTCAAGCACTTCACGCCAGTTGAATTTTCTTTCGGTTTCTTTCTTCCCTGCAACTTAAAATCTTTAAAAATTAGATGCAGCGTCAATCGCCATCTTCGCCAGCCACGAAACATGTTCTTTTATTGTCCTTTCTCCTTACTAGATTTCGCATTCCATTTCTTTCTCAATACTCCATTATTAATCCATATTTGGACACTAGAAAAATTAAATTAAATGCTTAACAGCATTGTCCGGCGTCTTTAATGAAACATCTATAAATGAAGGACTAAATACACTATATATATATATATATATATATATATATATATATATATATATATATATATATATATATATATGGAGAATTGTTACATAAAGTAGTTTTAAGATTTGAAAATATGAAACGTTGTATCTTAGAACTGATTAAAGATATGTTGCTGAACTTCGAGGTTTTTATAACACTATTGTACCCTACTTTGTGCAATAACAATGTATACTTACTAGCTAAGCTTAACAGGGCAATTATACACTGTTATTACTCAAAGTAGAGTACAACAGTGTTATAAAAACCTCAGAGAATTCCAGTAATATATCTTTAATCATTTCTAAGATATAGCGTTTCATATTTTAATCTAACAATTGGACAATCGTGATGAAATCGGTCATAAAAGAAAATGACATGTTCATAATTAAGTAATCATAGCTAAGGATCGAAATCTCACGAATAATTGAAATAAAGTTTATATATATATATATATATATATATATATATATATATATATGTATGTATGTATGTATATGTATATATATATATATGTATGTATGTATGTATATATATATATATATATATATATATATATATATATATATATAAACTGTCAAACTGACCAGAGAATTCATAGCAGCATCCAGCTCTTATCTCAAATAACAACTTAAAAGAGACTGTTTGACCAACACAAGGAATGTTAAAAGATTCATGTTAAAAAGATAAAAAAATAAAAAAACAAATGAAAACTACAGACAAAAGTTCATTTTCTCCATCAAGACATTCATTTCTGTAGTTTAGTGCTAGCAGCAAGCAGAAATATTTCTCCTCCCGATGATGGCCATTTCGGCCGAAACTAGTCGAGGAATCTAAATGGAATAATAATAAAAAAATGAAAGCCAGTGTGTCTGAGGATTTTAATTTTTTAATTTTTATTGTTCAAAATATAATCATGAACAATGGACACGGGACTGAACCAAATGCCGAGCACGTAACAACAACAGAACCAATAAACACCGAATTATTGGCTATCCGTATGAATAGAGCAACCAACAAATTGGCCAGGTATGAATCACATCAGGAATATATTGGGATATGCCTCAAGGATCAATTAGTACCAACCAATTTTTGGATTGATTTGGAACCTTCAATAGGTAACCACAATGATGCTTTTTTAGCATCATGGTACCGTAAGTTAGAAGATTTCTCCAGGGAACTTATGAAGGACACCATGCAATTCTGCCAGGAAAGCATAACAGCAACAACAGCAGAAATTAACCTGCTCGATGAGAAAATAAAAAAACAAACGGACACGGAAGAATATACCAACATAAAGAATGTCGTAAAAGCTCACACAGACCAAACAGTGAGGGAACTACAAAAAACAAAAACTGAAAAACAAAGAAAATTAAAATGGAATATTTCCTCCAGACAGAGGAACAATAAAGAAATGAAACCAAACTTTGAAAAATGTGAACGACCATATCCCAAAAGAAAACAACAAAACACCGCAACTACACTGACCACCACACAACCAATGCAAACACAAAACAGACCAAATAAGTACACCAACAGACAACCAGCAGCACCACAACCAACAATAACAACACCGCCACCATCAACGATAGCTAGAACCTCAAAACAAACGCACGCACAAAACAAACCACTAACTTACGCGGACATCCTTAGGGTGCCGTACAAACATACACAAACCAAATCACAGCAGCCCTTCTACAGAACGCATAACCCCATTAGACATCCCAGACCACCTAGATTAGCCCCTAATAGACAATCAACAATAAACACACTCAACGTTAAAAAAATCGGAATAAGCCCCCAACCAGGACACCTGGATGGGGGCTTAATAGGAGATATGATGGAGATAGGAATAGGAGATATGATGCAAGCTTTCGAGCTTTTACAAAAGAACTTCGCCATGCTTGCAAATTCAAACTTGACCCATACGGGCGAGTTATAAATTTGAGTAACAATAAATTTTCGCTCAATACATTCAGGGTATTAAATAAGGGACTAAGCTTTTGCCCTAGTCCCCCAAGGTTTGATAAAGACACCTTGGCAAAGGACCTGAAATCCTTCTTCAGAAGAATACGGTTAAAAGCCCACTAAGGGGAAAATGATCATACACCTTCCATACTTGAGACATTAAAAGAGAAGGACACTACCTACACCCCCCAAAACACAGACATGACTATACAGACATTTGTACTAGCCGTAGCAAATGACATAAAGAAAACAACAGCACGTAAGCTGCCACGTGACAATATTACTGAAGGGGAACGTATAGCCCTCGATACGCTGACACATAGAGATGACCTAATCATAACACAGGCTGACAAAGGGGGTGCGACAGTGATCTGGGGAATCGAAGAATACATTAAAGAGGCCAACAAACAGCTAGCCGACAAAGAAACCTATAAAAGCATACCTACAGATCCCCTTCCAGAACACCAAAAAGAATTAACTAGCTCACTAAACATAATGCTTCGCAACAATCTAATCGACAAGGAAACATACACATCACTTACACCCACAAACATTACACCTGCTCGTTTCTATCTCCTTCCTAAAATACACAAAAGCAACAACCCAGGAAGGCCGGTTATTTCATCGTTCAACTGCCACACGAAAAAAATTTCCAAATACATAGATCATTACATACAACCGCTAGCTAAGGAAGTAAAATCATACATCAGAGACACAACAGATCTACTGAACAAAATTAATCACATATAAACAGTACCAGAGAAAGCTACTCTAGTGACTATGGACGTTAGGTCACTCTATTCAAACATTAAAAACATCGAAGTGCTAACCGCCCTTCAGGAAGCACTTACTAAAAGAAGAAAAAAAGACCCCCCCACAGAAGTCATCATAAAACTCATGGAGCATGTCCTTACATTGAATACTTTCAACTTCAATGGAGCACACTTCCTTCAAATAAGAGGTTGTGCCATGGGCACCATAGCAGCTCCATCATATGCTACAATATTCATGGGAAAATTTGAGGAGACCCATATCTATCCAATCATTGGTAGTGACTGCCTATTCTATACAAGATATATCGATGATATATTCTTTGTATACACGGGTAGTGATGACAAACTTACACAATTCCTTATGACCCTAAACACAATGCACGACTCAATTAAGTTTGACTATGAAAAATCCACAACATCAGTAACATTTTTAGACACCCGCATTTACATAGATGAAAACAGGAAACTACAAACAACACTACACACTAAAATCACCGACACCCACAACTATCTACACTTTAAGTCTTCCCACCCTAAATACCTCAAAGAGAACCTTCCATATTCACAACCACTTAGACTCAGAAGGATATGTTCCAAAAATGAAGAATTAAATGAACACATTGAAAATCTGGAGCATCAATTCACAACACGTGGCTATAAACAACCCCTAATCAGGGAACAAATAAATAAAGCAATTTCGACACCTAGAGAAGACACCCTAATGTACAAGATTAAAAATAAATCTAGCCGCATCCCTCTAGTAACCACTTTCAACCCCACTCTGCCTCCACTATCCCAAATAATCAAACGTCGCTGGGAAATACTACATCTCAAACCAGACCTAAAAAAAAACTGTTTAAGGAACCTGGCCTTCTTGCATATCGTAGACCTAAGAACCTAAAAGAAATCATAGGTAGTAACCACATTTCAGGGGACAAGGTAATCCGTAATAAACTAAGAACAAAAACAACAGGATTTTCCCAACCATGCAACAACAAAAGAAGTTTATGTTGCAACCATGTTGAAAACACGAATTCATTCACTAGCTCAGTCACTAAATCTACTTTCAAAATCTACCACGATTCTACTGTAGAAGTCATAACATAATTTACCTCCTAGAATGCACACTATGCCAGAAACAATATGTAGGAAAATCTGAATGGCCCTTTCACTACAGAATTAACAATTATCGTAAACGAATTAAGTCGACTCCCCATGAAAAATTGTTACCTGTAGAACAACATTTCCGCCTGGAAAAACACGATTTCAAAACCCATGCCAAATTCACTATAATTGAGAGAATAGAAAAGTTCAGAGCAGATAACATTAGAAAGATTTTAGAGTCGCATGAAAATAAGTGGATACAACGTCTAAAACAAAATATCCACCCGGGCTAAATCACAAATTTAACAATATATAGATTAAATCAACAAATAAAAAAAACTACCCACATTTCTCACCCGCACAAGACAGACAGGCTTACGGAGGTGTGGAGGCCTCACACTTATACACTCACCCACACGAATAGACACACTTACACACATCATACGCACTCACTCCCTAATAAGCCAAATGATAACACACACCCACAGCAATACACACGCTTACACATATCATACTCACTCACTACCTAAGAACCAAATAACACACACACACAAACAAACACTAAACAGAGACACATCCCCTCACCAAGTCCAATAAAACTGTCAAACTGACCAGAGAATTCATAGCAGCATCCAGCTCTTATCTCAAATAACAACTTAAAAGAGACTGTTTGACCAACACAAGGAATGTTAAAAGATTCATGTTAAAAAGATAAAAAAATAAAAAAACAAATGAAAACTACAGACAAAAGTTCATTTTCTCCATCAAGACATTCATTTCTGTAGTTTAGTGCTAGCAGCAAGCAGAAATATTTCTCCTCCCGATGATGGCCATTTCGGCCGAAACTATTCGAGGAATCTAAATGGAATAATAATAAAAAAACGAAAGAATATTAATCTACAACCCAGTGTGTCTGAGAATTTTAATTTTTATTGTTCAATATATATATATATATATATATATATATATATATATATATATATATATATATATATATATATATATATATATATATATATATATATTATTCAAGTATGATTTTCAAACATATTCTAGCCCTGTAGTAAACATGTTGCACACGTTTTAAGTACGTTTTATATCCGATTTTAATTTCAAGTTCTTTTCACTGCAATTTGAACTCATCTCTATCGCGTACCAAATGTCTTATGGATTGAGTCTGATTTTTTTCTAATTGATCTTTCTAACAGTTGAAATGATGAACCCACTTCTTCTTGTAACCTCCTGTTCCTCATTTTCTTTATACTGGTCATTCTTTTGTAAAATTATTTATGGTTCTCTTGATGCTTCTTAAAGGCACCTGGAAGATGGAAGCCAGAGTTTGAACGTTTGTACCTTTACTGAAAGGATGGAAGATATTATCATCTGATCATTGCTCAGTTGGGAAGTGAGTGGGTCTGACACAAAACGATTTTAACCTGCTCTCTTTTTGGCTCAATAAAACTAACGGTTTTTAAGTGGTTCTTACGACAGATAGTGTCAAGATGGCTCAACGTATTGTCTGAAAACCTGGTAAAAAGTAATTAGTTTAGTGTATATATATATATATATATATATATATATATATATATATATATATATATATATATATATATATATATATATATTACAAAATTTGTGGGATGAATAATTACTTTGTTACACGATTTGGACAATTTCACTGCTACACTATATATATATGTATGTATGCATGTGTGTGTGTGTGTGTGTGTGAGGAAAATCTGTCACAAAATGGAAAAGGCTTTCGTGTCAGGCGTTTCTAATTTTATGACTTCATCGCACTAACGGAAGTAACAGAAAAACCTTTTCCAGTTTGATTTTCCTGAATGATTTCTTCATATACGAAATTTAATATATATATATATATATATATATATATATATATATATATATATATATATATATATATATATATATATATACACAGTTGTTTTCCCATATATATACTTCATATTTAGAGGATAGACGTGTTTTGAATAGATGTTTCTGCGTGTTTAACCATATATTTTCGCATTCCGACGTGGGTTTTCCCATAATCTTTAATATGCCCCCAATTTAGCGAAAATCAGACCTGCGGTTCCCCCATGTAGGTGAAACTGACGTATAGCTTGGCGGGCTTTAGAGTGACTCATCCATGAAGGTCATCGTAAGTAAGCACTACTCCTTTATCTTTATTAAATAAATTACACCTCTCGTTAAGATATTTTTCACCTCATATCTGTCAACTTTATTTTTGTATCCACACGCAAACAGATAATTTCATAGTATCACAAGTTTCTATTCATAATACAACGTTAATTTTCAATTTTCATTAATATATATATATATATATATATATATATATATAAAGAGAGAGAGAGAGAGAGAGAGAGGGTTAAGATGTGATATATTTATGGTATAAAGTACTCAGTACCGGAGATAGAGCGTGTGTAAATATAAAAGTAAAGATAGAAGTCAACACTTAGAGGCGATAACCTGTTTCATACATAGAAAGCATTGTGCTGTTTCACAAATAGTAAATATGCGAACAGCACAATGCTTTCTAAGTATATCTGGGAAAAAAGCAAAATAAATTAACCCTAACAAATTACCAAATCACACCCGCTAGAATAGAAGAAATAGAATAAATAAATAAAAAATAAAAAGCAAAATGAACCCAAAAAAATAAAGTAAATAATAAACAAATTAACAAACCATTATGACCAAAATATTAGTTAGACTATAAAAATCAAACCAAAAATCAAATGAAAAAATAGCTATAATTGTTAATATAACGATAAAAGAAAAATAAATACTATGTTACTTAAAAATCGAAAAGCAAAACGTGTAAATAAATATATACAGTATAATAAATAAATAATAATAAACAAGTAAAACAAATTACTCTAAATTCATCCAAATAAATAAATAAACTAACTGATCCCGATAAATTAACCGTTAGAAAAAACAAATAAAGATAATCAATCCAAATAAATACATGAATAAACCAATTAGAAACTGTTCCCGTCAAAATAATAATTAGAATAAACTACAACAATCAACCCCAAAATTGAATAAATAGCTTTATCTTCCCAAACCAATGCAAAACTGTTAAATAAGTGATATAAACAAAAGTTTACTACGTTAATAAAAACAGTGACTAATAAAAAAATATATATATATAAGATAAGAAATAAAAAAATAAAAATAAATAAAAACAAGCAACATAATTTAAGCCAAATAAATAAATAAACAAATAAAGCACTTCCGGTAAAATAGCCACCAAAATAGACTACACACAATGCACCACTGACCTGTATATATGAATAGCCGAGAAAAAATAACAGCACTTGTGGCCTAACGATTGCGCCTAGGATGAAACAGACTGTTGCCTCTAAGTGTTGACTTCTATGTTCAATTATATATATATATATATATATATATATATATATATATATATATATATATATATATATATATATATATATACAGGTTGTATAAGTTATTTGAAGAGACATTGAAGACCCTCTGACAAACCACCTCATCTTAGAAACAAGTAAATTTATTGATGCAAACTTAATAAATAAATGCGGTAATGGATGGATTATATGTAACCGCCTTCAGCCGCAATGGTGGCTTCACTACGGGACCAGAGCCGTTGTCATACACATATCACAGGTCTGTATTGATACTGAACATTACTTGTGTATTGCTGGCTTTCAGGGAAACAGTCGTATTATGGGAACGTTGATTAGTATCACATTCATGTTCCGCATGTAAAAATTAAAAGAATTTTTATCTGGCGAATTAGGCAGTTTTATTTTTAGTATGATGTGGTCGTGAATATTAAGCACCACCAATCTTGAGGTACCACAGTATTTTGAGCCTGTGCAGAGTCCTCCTGGGACAAACACAGCCTTCTATCACATACACTGTTTTTTCCAGGGCTTCGCAACTGTCTCCAACACACTAGTATAACCAAATGACATGTACCAAATGTACTCAGACGCCATATTGCGAATTGCGCCCTCGGAATACGCATTACACGTTAATTTACTGAAACCTCTGTATGAAGTGTGTTTTCACGAAACTCTCCCAACGCTGTGTGTGTTTTTTGCACGTCGCCAAAGGCGACACATTCCCCGCTGCAATCGTCCAACTCTTTCCAATCGTTATGCACAAACGAAGTGGTAACGTCCACAAAACGTGCATTTTCAACATCAGTAGGCTTTGCTTGTATCGCAAAACATACAGCATGTCGTTTCATCTCATGAATGAGCTGATAGTTCGCCATTGATGCTCTGAAGAGATAAAAGCACATTAATTAATTATCAACATAACTGCAGACGCAAAATGACATGAGTTCCCATACGACTTACCCACTCTGTATATATTTGTGCATTTGTGTGAATATGCCAGTGTGCGGGTTTATGTATGTGCATGCACGTGTATGTGAGTGTGTGTATTATAACTTTATTTTAACATGGAGTTCATATTTATTACATTTAGACCACGTTACTTGATGATGAATAATTTAATGATATCAAATTGGAGAAGTCAAAATCAAACATATACAATATTTAAAATTTCCGGAAAGCGTTTTTACTGAATATGGAAAATATGACACGAAGATCGGAAGGCGCGTTTGAACAGCAAATTATAACTTCTAAAAACTAAGCAAAGACTCATGAAACTTAATGCTGAACGATTTCCTCATAGATGAAAGAATAAGATAAACTGAAATGTGATTAAACAGAAGGATGTAGAGAATTTCATGGACGGGTCGCCTAAGCAACGAGGAATTATTAAGGAAACTGAAAACAGAAAAGGTCACTTACACTCAGAATCTGGGACATATTCTGAGGAACGATGGTTTGGAGAATTTGACACTTTCGGGATATAGAAAAGAAAATGGTCACAGTGTTAAATAGAATGTAATTGAAATAAAATTCATAAATGGATTTTTTTATGGATAGGTAAGCTATGTTAAATAATAGTTCCAGACAATTATTTTTTTTAATGGCAGCGTATGCGGTTCAGTCCTTTTGATGCTGAACTTAGGGTCAGCTAGTAAACAAAACAATGGAAGTTGTTTTTGATTGGCTAAGCCAAACATGGGAATGTCAGCGAGTGAATTTCTTTTTCGAAGAGTTAAGTTTTACACGTCGAAGAGATCAGACGTGATTATCTCGTGTCTCGGGGAACTTGCACCCTAGTGGGGTAGATAGAGCGACCCAACTGGCTATTTAAAAATGTACACATCGATGTGTTAATAAAATAGATAAGTTTAAAATACCCTTTTTTTTTTGAAGTTCTCATTTTACAAACCAACTAACGATCATCTGACCAAGTGAGAAGAAAGAAAGAGAGAAAGAACACTAGCTATCAACCGGGCGGAAGATGATAGAGAGAAAGTCTATCCACAGAAGAGAGTGGATATACAACAGCAGGAGGAAGCGACAGGTCAAATCCCAGAGTGAATGTGAGTGGATACCAGAACAGGAGTGGATTAAATTGTAAAATCAAACATTGCTAAAAAATAAAGTTATGGTCATTTAATGTCAACAACTTTTGAAAAAGATTCATAGCGATATTTTCGTAAAAAAGGTGTGCATGTATACATATATTTGAACCATTTTTCAAATATTCATATTGTTTTAGTACAATTCAACTTAGGAAATTTACAATCTTGCATGCTAGTAATATTTTGTTTTGTCAAAAATTTATTTCTGATAATAATTTGTTCTTTCAAAAATGTATTGCTGGTAATATTTTTCCTCAAATATGTATAGCTGGTAATATTTTTTTCCAAAAATGTATTGCTGGTAAAAAAATTTTCGAAAACGTATTGTTGGTAATATTTTTGTTTTCAAAGATTTATTGCTGGTAATAGATTTTTTTTCTTCAAAAATTTATTACTGTTAATTTTTTAGAAAATATTTTTGGTATTAAAACCTACTTTTACACTTTCACAATTTTGGGGTTAAATATTTGCCCAAAGCTTGAACCCTAACAGGTGCTACCACCTCGGATCAGAGTGGACCTGGGAACACCAGCAATTAAAAGGTGGTTCCACGCTAAATCAAAACCTTGTGATCAGAGCCCTTGCTGCTGGACGTAGTTTATTGTCTTACCCAGGATGCGGATGCAATTTATCCTCACATGAAGAAGAAGAAGAAGAAGAAGAATGTATATATTGCTGCATCACCAATATCTGTTGATCATGTGATTTAACTCGAAAAAAATATTAGAAAAACGGGAATTTTAAAACAGAAATATGTCTCAAAGGCGATATTCTCAACACAAGATGCTTCAGGTAACGTATATTGCTAACAAGGAAAAAAATTCAAACAAATAATGAAACACATGTTGGAACAGCGCTGATCGTGTGCAGCAAACAATAAAGCACAAGCAGGCTAAAATCAGAAACGCTTTGCCTCTGATATCGGTGACGCCTTGTGGACAATTAATACAAATAGGAAAAAAGCACGATTCGAGCTGTGAATGACACTAAATTATATAAGAACGTATATAGAAAGCCAGCATTAGATTACAAAAGCCATTTTATTCACAATGAAACTTCAACGCCTCCACATCATATTGTTATTTATTAAGCACAGTTTACATGTGTTACAAGGCCGAAAGTGTGGAGAACCCAGTAAGGATCGAACTCACTACATAGTCTTAATTGATGTAGCAATACAAGCTTTCTAACAATTAAACCACGTCGAAGTTGCCAACCCACAACATCTATTAGGTTGGTGCAAAAATAATGACATAACAATGTCCTTTTTCGACGTATTTTTAACGTCGAAAAACGACATTATTACGTCATTTTTTTCACCAACCTAATATAAACAAAAAGCATGAATCTCAACAAATAAGACAGCGTTGGTTTCAGAA
Source organism: Acanthosepion lycidas (assembly GCA_963932145.1). Taxonomy (NCBI): domain Eukaryota; kingdom Metazoa; phylum Mollusca; class Cephalopoda; order Sepiida; family Sepiidae; genus Acanthosepion; species Acanthosepion lycidas. The sequence continues at coordinate 53,949,740 of OZ010581.1, read as the reverse complement.
TTTAAGAGTCATTACCGAGAACAATGTGATACCGTGACGTTTATTATCTGTACAAATTAAACAATAAAAATTGAAACACATAACACTTATTACAAATTAATCTGCTCAATGGCATATTGTAACGTTCACAGAGTTTATGAAGCAAACAACAACAACAATAATAATAATAAGACATAGCACATAACACAATTTATGAAAGCTGTCTACTCAACTGGATATTGTGACTTGTGCAATTTTTACGAATTAAACACTAATAATAACTCATAAAACTTATACCAACTCAACTGGCTACGGTAACGTGTACAATCTTTAAAAATGAAACAATAATGACACACATTACAAATATGCCTACTCGAGTGGAAAATGTGATGGGTACAATGTTTACGAACATAACAATAATAACTTATAACACATATTACAAATATACTTACTGATAGATATGGCTGTGTTATCTGATAAAATATATCTATTAAACAAAGAATATGAGAACTGTAATAACGATAGGGTTTTTAACATTGAAATAAAAAACACCTTTAATCTTAAAACTATTTTTTCTCATAATCATTGAAGCATCTAGCTACATGCAAACAGGCTACAGATGAGAACATTGACAAAATCCATGATAACCTCTGTTTACAAAAAAAGTGCTCTGTGTGAACTGTACATCTACTCAGGAGAATATTATCAGTATAAATAGAATATGATCATTATTTAAAATCACATTCTCTCCCTGACAGAACACCTGTTCCTCAGGGTCCGCACTGTGATGATAGAACGTCACTAGTATTGTTTTCGAAACATTGAATGTAACGAGTCGGTTCTCCCTACTGATTTAGTTCAGAGGAGAGATCAGCTCTCCAAACTTTGGTTATCTAATGGTCTGCCGGGGGACTCATATAACTTTATATCACCAATATTTTCCCAATTTGATCTGAATAAACACTTAGTCAAATCATTTAATGGTTGAGCTAGCAGGAAGTTACAAGTCAAAGTGACCGAGGATTTGAACGTACTGGCGTTTCTCGAACTGTTGATCATCTCAGATTATCCGTTCTCTCCTATAAGCTGTATGTATGCCTATGTACCGGATGTACATGAAGTCTGGACACATAGGCAAAAATTCATATTGTTATAAAACTAAATTTTCAACAATATTGAATTGAATTGGAATATTGACAAATAACATTTTCAATATAATTTCAATCATTTGTGATGTAAATGTTGATGCCTTTTGCAATATTCACAGGAACTTGATGCAATAACTCCGCATTGCTGTAAATTTACCACGTTTTTTTCTTAATGGGTTAAATTAATTTTATTGTATATTTGATTTTCATTGAATATACCTTCTCTTTATCATACCCTAGAAAATGAAAACAATTCTTTCGACAAAGACATGTTTAATCTGTGGAGGTAAAACATATAGTTAATTAGATTTCCGATGTGTCAAGTATTTAGGGACACCCTGTAGTGTAAGCCATAGATTTGTTCTGTGGGTATTGAAAAAACGTAAATGTCCCTAAGCCTGAATAGGTGATCAGGATACCTTTAACTAGCTGCGTTACCAGACATGTGCACTCATAAAATGAGACTAGCCAGCCATTGCCAAGTATATTATTTATCCAATTATTTTTATTTGATATGTATTAATCTCGTTAGTTAACTAGAAAAAGTGTTTTTAACTAATATTTCCACTTTGACGATTCTGTGATTTGGCTTTTTAATTGTCATTATATTTGTTTATGTTTTACTACTTGATTTCTGTGATTCGTTCATTCCCATTCTGTTTAATGTTCTTTCATTCGGTAGCCTTTTATCAGATTTTATTTTATTTGTGTGACTTTTATTTTCATTTACATTCTCTATCCCCGAATCTCTCGTGATAAATCAGTTTTCTCCCCTTACAGACTTCAGTCTTCTAATGGTCACGCCGAGATAGCTGTAAAGATTACTGCTTATTTATTTTATGCAATTTGTTTTCGTTCTAATCTAACTATTAATAGCGTCTATGAGGATTTCCTTGCGCTTATCTTGTGAGCCGTTGTTGATCAGGTCCTAATGTTTTAGCATCCGCAACTCCTTAACTAAACTGACTTTTCCCAGAAGTGATATTATCGAGCAAACATGTTATTTCCCTTCTGTTGGAATAAATATAAACAATTTTGAGGCGAATTCTCTATCAATATATAAAACAAATATATTGTTTGAAATGATATGTTGAATGGATGTGATTCCTAGAAATTATGTTGTTTGCAACCTAGCATATGAGGTGCGTCATTAATGTGCCATACGTGATACACGCTTAGGTGATCATGTATCTTTCAATACATGACTAACGAGACAGATTTATTCCTGCAGCAGGTTGCCATTTATTTTTGTGGTAGACCAGTTGCTATCCAGGGCTATAGAACCCAGCCTGTTCTGTTATTTACCCATAGCTGGTGAGGAAAGAGAGGATTCATACCTTTCCCAAGGCTATTAGCATGTGAGTATTCCCTAATCAAAATTATGCAAGAATGTTTCTCCTAACTTTTTTTAATCAAATCACCCCAAGTAAGGCGGGAGTGCCGCTAGCGCGCAAGAGTTTATAGAGAGTGAGAGTAAGAAGGATTGTTTGGGAAAAGGATAAAGGGAAGGACATGGTTCAAGGTCAAGGCATCAGAAGATGACGATTGGCATTACATTTGAATATTTGAAGATCATATCTATAAGGGAAGCAAGTGATATGAAGGACGTTCCAATGACGGAAGGTGCGAGATAAGAAGCTATTAGAGTAGAGGAGGGGCTGCATTTAGCCGTTTCGAAAGTGAACGTATGAGACCGAGATGTCAACCTAGTAGCGCGCTAAAATTCATGCAGTTTGAGAAGAAGTGAAAGTAGTTCGTCGGAACAGTTGTAAAATTACTTGTAGAAAAGAGAGTAACTTACCGTTTTTCTACTGTTTATGTATGATATGATTTTCTGTTTTTAGCTGATTCTTCTTTCATAGTTCGCAATTTGATACAGTAAAAACAATGTTTAACAGCTGACGGAGCTATTAAAATAGACTATATAGAATATAATAACTAAAGCAGTGACGTTTATTTCATGATTATTCTAAAGATTTCCGGGCTTTGTTCGTTTTCGGCTCTTCATATTTTTGCATTGTTTGTTCATCCGTTTTTAACTGTTGCTACAAATCAGAAATTCTAGGTAAGATCCTGTATTTAAAATTCCAACAAAACAACGTCAACCCTCTTGTTTTGATCAATTTACTTTATTTGATTTCTAATTAAATTAGTAGATTTCAAATTCAATAAGTAGAATTTCAGTGTGGTTTTCTGATTTGTTTCAGGTTAAAAATAAAGCAAATTTGCTATGAAAACTCACAAGTATTTTCTGCTATGAATAAATCGGACCTGCATATATGATCCGTTGGGAAAACATCGTTTCACTGGAAAACGTTACTTCATTGGAAAACATTACTCCATTTCGGAAAACATTGCTTCACTGGAAAACATTGCGTCAGTGGTAAACATTGCTTCATTTTGGAAAATATTGCTTCATATTGGAAAATATTGTTTCATGAAAATATTGCTTCATTGGAAAACATTGCTTCTTTGCAGAAAACATTGCTGCATTAGAAACCGTTGTTACATTCTTTTACACATAGGTTTATTTATGTAAGGAAAACTAATTAGTCGAATGATAGTACTTAGTATTTTTCAGTCATCATGTTCACATAATCATCTCTAATGTAATTATTGTATGTATTTTCCTTCTTTAGAAATATCTGAATTTTTATGTTTAACTATACTTTGTTATCAAGATGAAGATTATTTTGTCGAAATTTTCAAAAGATTTCCTTGCTTTGTTCATTTTCAGCTCTTCAAATTTTTGTATTGTTTATTCATCCGTTTTTAACTGTTCCAACAAAACAGTAATTCTAGGTAAGATCCTGTATTTAAAATGTGAAATTATTATTATTATTATTATTATTATTATTATTATTATTATTATTATTATTATTATTGTTGTTGTTGTTGTTCTTTTTTGTTTGTTTGTTTATTAAGTTTTACTTATTTGTTTTGCTTTGTTAACACATTAAGTGAGACAATTTTTGCCTCTTATCCGCATTCCTTTCAGCTAAGTTTCCTTGTTTTATTCAGGCATAAATCCACCACCTTTCCTTAAAGCTATGGGTTATTTAGTAAAACGTGTATCGCTAAATCGTTATCATCTAAAATCACTTCTTATTAATATTTTCTGGCTTTAAATAACCTCGAAACGGTTGATAATTCCGTAGAAAACGAATCAATCATTCAGCTTTTCTTTCTTTGGTAGATTACATCCGATTTCACACCGTATTATATTTTCTGTGTGTGAGTAGCATATCTGTTGAAACTTGACTAATGCATGGAATAATAATGCAACAAAAAATGTACTTAGATCAAAATGTATTGAAACAAGAAAGTGTACACAATATTTACATATAGTCTTTTGTATATTCCTGGGAAGACCGTTCCTGGAGAATGTATTGACTGAGTCGCAGTCGGGCAGAGTCTCTGGTTGAACTCTTAATTCCTGTATTTATCAATCCACCCACGAGGATAGAATGTGGCACAAGGCCGATTTAATGTGGGTATCCCCGAGCCCGTAGGCTCGGCCAAAAATATGGCCTTTCTGAAACCGCCTAGACGGGTTCAGGCCCTGTCAACCTCCCCGGACGAAACCTTGCCCTTCGGCAAAGCCTCGTCCGGGTTCCCCTCTGCTAATGCAGAGAGTTCGACAGTCGCCGAGAGTCTGTCTTTCGGTCTCTGAATCTCTTGATTCCTTCCCTCTCTTCCCGGTACCAACCATATTTATATGGTCGGTACTCCACTATGCAAATTAGGTGGATCCTACCACAACAATATCGATTACTGGTTTGAGCAAGGCTGTTGTGGTCGCTTGCAAGCGAATGCATTTGGCAAAAGAACGAATTAATCGCTCCTGCAACGGCTATGGATTTAATAGAAAGATAGGCTTGACTCTCTGCACTTGTATGAAAACAATAGTTGGAGACACACAATTATGAATTCCATTGGGAAGGCAATGGTAAAACTCTCCACTATATTTCTAAATTTATGACAATTAACGGACGATAAGCATGAGTGGAAAGACATTCTAACATAATTCTTGCAGAGAAGAGCATTAATTTGGTGGCACCCTGTCTACATTTTAGAAGATAATCTATTAACATCCACAGCGGAGAGACTTGTTCGTAATTTGTTTGATTATCACGTTTTTGAGTCAAGTAACGTGCGGTGGTATGAGATAAGGACATAAACCCAGCTAATATTCGAGTCCTTTACACTTGATTCTATTCAGTAACGACAATTTTATTGTCAGAAGATTAACAATTTTTTCTTGTTCAATGAATACAAGGCCCATTACATTCTGAAGAAGATATGAGCTGCTGAATTAGGATATTGAAAGTAAATGGCTGTCGTCCCTAAACTTGAAGAGAATAATATTTTCGTGTTCGGAGGAGCAAATTCTTCTCAATCATTTCCTCGAAATAGCAGTACTTCGGAAGAATCTTTACGGAAGGATCTTCTTTCTTACCAATGGAACGCAAAGTGAATGAGGACGACTTGACCCACTATAGGTAATTAGGCGGGTCTAAATGTTTGAATCGGTGGATCTAAGGAAAGCAAGGCGTCAGAACAATTTACATGGAAATAGCAACAGATTTTTGAAAGGGGCTGTAGAGTTGAAATTAGTGCCCCACAAGAACGGTTAAAGGCTTTTGAAATCTGTCAGTTCCATAGACTAGAACAATATTTCAAAATGCTCCAGGATCTTGTAAAGCTCTACCATAGAGATAGCAAGTGATACCGGCAGTTTATTTCCAAGGATTTTTATCTGAACTCTAGATGTTTCAATATCTTTTCCTTGTATTCATTCGTCTGCTTAAAAGGTGACATTAACTAGTCTTATGTCTTGTATAGTGTGATTATTCCAATTTCATATGCACAAGGAATATCACTTAGTCTATTATCCTGACGTCATTTTCAAGACACTTGGAAAATTCTCATTGAATTACTGCATTAACCTGTTATATTTAGATAAAATTTAGCCATTTTTCACAGGTTTTATTTATTATTAGTGAGATGGAATATTTAACCTTAATGAGAAGAGTAACACTCCAGCAAAAAAAAAATAAATTAAATTAAATAGCTGTTTAAAGATTCTTCGGCCTGAATATGTTCTGATAAATATATGGTGATTCTTCTTCTTGTCCTTCACACACACACACACACACACACACACACACACATATATATATATATATATATATATATATATATATATATATATATATATATATATTATCAAATGATCGGAGATTAAACCGATTCTCCCGTTAGAGTGTTAGTGGAAATCAAGCAGCAAAAATCGACAAGAGCTGTTGAAGTGGGGATGAACTCCTGGACTCCTTAGTTATGCGTGTGTATGTATGTATGTATTGTGTGTATTTAGGCAGCATCTTTTCATTCATACACGTTTCATTAAATAATATAGACAAGTGTTGTCTATTTATTTTATGTAATTTTTTTCGTAAAATCTGATAAGTTTAATAACATTATCGTTGAACGACGAAAGAAATTCACAATAGTGATCCATATGTTTTTAACGCAATCTTTCGGCTTACTTAAGCCATTATGAAAGATGTCTATTACAACATATTAAACAATATACTGTTTGATGTGTTATGATTCAAGGATTTTTAGTTTTTGTCTATTGTTTTTATGTCGAAGTATAATTATGTTTTCGACAAGTATTTTACGGAATTGTGTATGCGGGCAGGCATGTTGTTTTAAATGCCTAAAAATGTTAAGAGTTTTCATTCAAATGTAGTGTCAAGCGTCGTAAAAGCGCATTTGTGGTGTGACCAACATAAATATTATTTAATTTGTTGGAGATACACTCTCCAAAAGGGCACTTGAATTTGTAAACTATCTTGGTTTTTTGCAAATCGCTAAACGGGGGAGAATAATTATTGCGAAGAATTATGTTGGATATACTAGATTTAGTGTAGTATATGATTAATTTAATTTTTTTGCTAGGATCTGTCGTTGATATATTAGAATATACTACATTTTTTAGTATATTTTCGTCTTGTTTATAATTAGTATGAATTTGATTACGACATAGGAGATTAATATGTTTGAGATCAGTAGAAGCAGTATTATGTACAATTTTCTTAGTATCGTGATTTCTAAGAAAGCATCTTATTTGTTCATCAACTATATAGATTGGAAAGCTATTGTTAATAAGTGTCTGTTTTATATTCTTTAGTTCACTGTAAAAAATCTGTTTTGTGGATGAATTAGATTCTACACGGTGTATTAGATCCTTTATAATTGCTATTTTGTAGTAATATGGGCATTCGCTCTTGTAGTTAATATACATGAATTTATGCTTGTAGATTTTTTGTATGGCGAAATAGTAAATTTGTTATTATTTGTGTTTATCAACATGTCAAGGAAGGGGATTTTATTAGTAGTGTTGAGTTCATATGTGAATTTAAGGACAGAATTATTTTGGAAACGTTTTTGAAGTTGAAGTATTTCATCTGTATTTTTAACTAACATAAGAATATCATCAACGTATCTTAGGTAGATTAATGTTTTTTTTTAAATCTGTAAATATCTTATTTTCGAGGTTCGACATGTAGAAATTGCTAAATGTCGGACCCAGTACTGAACCCATGGAGACACCATCACGTTGTATATATATATATTGTTATTATGATCGAAGAAAGGGACTTCAGTAGTAAAAGTTAATAGTAGTTTTCTTAATATATTAGGATTAATTTTAAGTGGGGGTAAAAATGAGTTACTGTATATATTTCGTATAATTATCTCAATAGTTTCTCTAACAGGGACATTGGAAAAAAAGCTTTCAACATCAAGTGAAGCCATGATTTAATTGTCGGGTTTTTCACTTTTTAGGATTTGGATTACTTCTAATGTTGACTTAACACTATATTTACTAGGAAGGTAGGGAGTAATAAGTTGGTTAATGTATTTTGTTAGATGATATACAGGAGTTGGAATTTGCGATATGATAGGACCGAGAGGATAGTTAGGTTTATGTGTTTTTATAGTGCCGTATATGTAGCCATGCCTATAATCACCAACAATTTTAGGGTGTTTTAAAGAGTTCTGTTCAGCATCGTTAGCATTAATAAGTTTATTAAGCTTTGATTTTAGTTGGTTGGTCGGGTTCTTGTTAAGTTTTTTAAACTTTATGTGATCATGGAGTATGTGGTCAAGTTTTTTGTTGTAATCCAATTTGTTTAGGATGACGAAAATGTTGGTCTTAGCTTTTTTTTACAATAATGTCAGGGTGGTTGCGTAGTTCTTGTGCGGCAAGTTGTTTAGAAAGTATTTTTGAGGAGTTTCTGCTTTTATCATGCCGATCCTTGAATGCATCGGCCTTAAGTAAGTCTTTAAATTCTGGTGTAGTTTCTATTAGTTGTTCATCCTGGAGTTTAACGATGTTTTGGTATAGGTCTGAATTTCTTTTCTTTTTTTTTTTTTTTGGTCGATTGTACTTACGGTATATATGGCAGTTAGGTCCAAGGTTAAGTAATTCTTTTTGGTGCTTAGTTATTTCATAGTTGGAAAGGTTAATGTATTTATCAATTTTGTTAGGAAGAGTGATATTACCTTTGTATAATGTATTCAGTTTTTTATAATTTTAAATCGGTTTTGAGCTTCAGATTTATTGGTAATTTCCGTGAGTTTATGTGTAATTTCCTCCAGTTGGTCCGGGGTAGTTATATCCTGTAGTTTATCGTAAATGTCCTGTTTGTTGCTGTCAAGGTTGTTCAATTTTTCTTTTGCTATTTAAATTTGCCTTTTTACAAGGCTACATTTGTAATTCCAAGTATTGATAGAATTGTGGGCTGCTGAATCATGTAATTTAAATTGTGTGTATTTAGACAGCATCTTTTCATTCATACACGTTTCATTAAATAATATAGACAATTGTTGTCTATTTATTTTATGTAATTTTTTTTCGTTTAATAACATTATCGTTGAACGAAGAAAGAAATTCACAATAGTGATCCATATTTTTCTTAATACAATCTAAGCTTTCGGCTTCCTTAAGCCATTATGAAAGATGTCAATTACAACATATTAAACAATATACGGACAAGACAGTGATGGTAGGCTGTCAATGTTTACATAGAAGATTTCTAAGCAACGATAAACACGCGCATATAAGACGCTAGAAGCGAAAATCGCACCGCATCTCATGACGTCACACGTGACCACACGAGAGTGAATTGTAGAAATATGAAATATGGAAAGCCGTTGGTATAAATGGCTGTTTTCGACAAGTATTTTACGGAATTGTGTATGCGGGCAGGCATGTTGTTTTAAATGCCTAAAATGTGGAAAACACAATTATATCGCCATTTTTTTCAAAATTTAAAAATAAATATAAATAATAATAATTTTCACCTATCATAATTTCACACAAACCCCACCACACGTATATACATACATGCGAGGAAATATGATTCAGCGGAAAAACAAAATATATGACATGTATATACATTCACGAGACATTTCCGCTACACTTCCAATCTTTAAATTTCAACATACAAATGTGTATGTATAAACACAACACCACCCGTATACATACATATGTCATATCTGAAACTGCCCACATATGTTTATATATGTATGGGTCCCGACGGACGACCAATTAAGTATATGTCCGTGTGTTTCTTACTCCAGATGAATAACATTTGCGCATATTACTAGTTAGCTTTAAACTGTAACTTGTTTCTAATATATTCTAACAGATTTTGCATCTTTGTAAACGAGGAAAAGTGTGCCGGATTGGTATGAGACATTTATTCTGTTATATACAGCGTTTCAACATTCTAGTATGATTTTCTGTTATCACAATATCGGATATTTAAATTTGATGGAAAGAAAACGAAAAAGAAAAGTAATCTAAATGAAATTGGCTGGATGGTATACGAAAAACAACTGATTTCTTTTTTCTTTTCTAAATTTAAGATTCCCTGCTCGACTAGTTCGTGCCAATGCTTGAACGCATCAACGTAAATAAATCCATACGATGAATTCCTAAGGGCCGAAACGCCTCAAACAAAAACTTTTGAAAAACTGTTGTTGATATATAATAAATTATATATCGGTATCTCATGAATATATATATATATATATATATATATATATATATATATATATATATATATATATATATATATATATATATATATATAATTATTTAAAAAAAATATATCTCTATCGCGACACAGAAATTACGGGGGTTGAATTATGTGTCTATCGCGACACAGAAATTACGGGGGTTGAAATATGTCTCCATCGCGACACAAAATCTACAGGGGTGGAATAAGATCGACGTTGGCTGAAATAGATCTACAGTCATATGAGGTAATTTTGGATTTTGCTGTGTACTATGTGAGGAGGCAAAATGGCGTAATGTATAGCCTTTCGTATCGAGGAATCGAATCCATTCGAATCCATTACATTCACCTACGTGCTATTCTCCCCCAACCCCCGCTTAAGTAGGATATGCCGGGGTCTATAGCAACTGGTCTACCGGAGAAATAAATGGCAACCTACTGCGGAGAAAAATCTGCCTCGTTAGTCATTTATCATGAGAGGATGCATGCACGTCTAAGTGTGTACATAAACTGACTGACTGACTGTGTAATGTGTGTACGTTGCACTTGTTGCGTTTATGTGTTACTGAGGAGGTTATGGCAAATTTAAAAGATAGATTAAAAAATTCCAGAATTTTTACCGAGGAATGGAAAAATTGTTTATATGAGAATTGACAAATTAACTTTTATATGATTTCATTATTAAGAATAATTTTTAAAATATCTTTACTTGAAAAAGAAAAATACCTTTATAAAGCTTATTGTTACACTGCAACAATATCCTGCCAACAATAATAAAAATACCGTAAAAGATGTCTCACTGCAATGAGTACTTGAAAATACCGTCAAGCCTTAAGATTTTCTCTCATTCTGTTTTGTCAGTTTTCTCTTTTCATCATCATGGCCGCTATAAACTTCAGCTTTGCGAAGGCAGTTGCTTCATCTAGTAACATTACGAGATGATCCAATGCAATCTTTTCTTTGATATATTAGAGTATAATTTTCCATTCATCTATCTATAATTTCCGGTTCAGATCAAAGTGTATTTGTTCGAATTTCTCGTAAGTGTACAGATATCGATAAATTGAACAGATGTTAGGTACAAAGTAATCAATGAGTTGGGTCTTCAATATATTCATTCGGTTTATTAAATTAAAACAAACATTATTTTCTTTAAATTTTTCAACTATGTATAGGGTGTTCCAATAACTTTTTTAAATTTTAATTTTGAATTAATTTTAAGATTCTAATGATTTTTGTTTTCTTTTTTCTTTCAAATTTAAATCTTTGCTAATTTTAACCATGGAAAGATTAAAAATAAAACAATGTGTTAAAGTTATCGAAACCTATTACGAAAATGGAATTTAAAACAGAAATGCAATGAGAAATTCCCAGGTCGCATCATCTCTCAAAACAGCGAAGTCAATTGGCCACCAAGATCGTGCGTTTTGACGCCTTAAGATTTCTTCCTTTGAGGACATCACAAAAGTAAAGTCTATGCCAACAAAACATAAAAAAGCCAATAAAAATTCCACAGCTGTAGGATGAGATCATAAGTCATACTGGTGATATCAAGTAGTAACTATGCGGAGGCATCATTAAAAATCTTGACCATTGAGTGGAGGTGTGCTGCCGAAGACTTGGAGGAAATTTGGGCGATATTATTTTTCATACATAATTGCTATGAATTAAAGAATATGATCCAATAGAAAAATAAATAAATTTTATAACACTGATTTATTTACTGCTAACTTTGATCCGTCTTAATGAAACACCCTTTATTTCTATTGCATAATTCATTCATCTTAAAGCATTTTAATTTTCCCGTGAAATGCTTTTACAAGTTGACTTTTGACCTTGCGCGGGATACATGATAATTTTATATAAACCACAATAAATGGTAATACTTGATGAGTAACTTTTTAAGAGTGAAAAGTCAGAATATTTTAACCTGCCAAACAGTTTACGCTATTAAAATCTTAAGTACTTTAAAATTTCACTTCAGTTATCCGGAAAATAATATCATTGTAACATTTCCATATGCACAACAACCTCTCAATATTGCTAGTATATGACTGTCATCTAAATTTATTCGGTTGTCAATACTTGTCTATATTTCAGAGCTGAGGTATTTACATTGTTCGGACTGTTGTCCTCATCTTTACTGTCATGTACGTTTCTGGATTTTCGAACTGAACCCTTTCTCTCGTCGACTAGTTCAGTTGATGTCTCAATTACCTTTCCAAGATTTTACCGTAGCCAGGTATTAAATTTACAACTCTGTGGATCAAGTCACTGAATCCAACCAACGCTTGTATCCAATCGGTCATGTGTCCTTGAGAACATCAGTATATGAATTTTTGGGACTTATAAATTAATGCCTCAGTAACATTTTTACCAAAGGCTCATATTGCATTTTTTTTTTGTTGTTATTATGCGCTTCTCTCTAGCACTCCGTACTACTGGTTCCCATAGTGTATTCATGTCTATGCTTGGTTGGCTTAGGAAATTTGTGTAGCCTAAAAAATATGCCGATTCCTTAAGTATTCGTATTTTCCAGTAATGTTCTCTGTCAATTATTTCAACTTCGTCTCACATCGCTACTCTCAGTATTCCTTTCATATATGGTTGGCTATGTCTGATTTTTCTATTTCCACTCGTCTTACGGCTTTACGATGTTCTTGCAGTCTTATCTTAAGGGAACGGCCTGCTTCTCTTTTATATTTTTACCACGACTGCACTGGATTGTGTACACACAATCTTTAGCCATGTTCTCCACTATGGGGGTGCCTTACTCGGAAGAGGTGTCTACGAAGTGTCGAACCACTTTTGAAGGTCTTCCTAATGTCATATGGACCACAGATCTTTTGTATTTTCTCCGATAATCCCTTCATATGAACTGTTTTCTGTGTGTTGTTATCCTCTTGTAATTTTCTATCTCAGTTTGTCGGAGCTGCTGCCATTTAGACAGGGTAGTTCTTACTTTGTAGGACACAGCTTATACTGAACATTTCTTGTTTTTATTCCTCTGAATCGCCGCTTATGACTTTTCCCAATGTTGTAATCAGCGGACAAACCTTTTTTTACACTGTATGGGTGGTGGGAGTTGAAACTGAGGTAATGTCCGGGGAATGTTGGCTTGCGGTATATGGATGTTAAAACCCATGTCTTGTTCAAAATATTAGTACACAGAGAAAAGCAAGTTTGTTTTTTGTTGTTTTGTTTTTTTTTCGATCCATTGTGAAATGTACCGATAATCTTATTGAGTTCACATGGTCCAGTAGTGGATGGACCTCTTCCTGGTGTGGTCAGTGTATGAAGGTGTTGTGATTGTCGTGAGCAAGACACGCGACATCATGCCCGAAAACGCCCACGCATTGCATGCGTATGGTGTCGCAGAGTAGTTGGAGGAAGGGAGAGTTGGCGGATTGCGCCTACGCATATGTAAATCTATCCCGCTCAACCAATAGGTTGTTTCGTCATGGTCCATAAAATGAGTGTGTCTGAAGGATTTGGCAGTCGGGATCGAGGGAGGAGATGAGAGACGACTGCACTGCACGAGAGACGACTGCCCTGTACCAGCGAGACATTTTGGCGTGACGGCTACAGGTTTCATCTCCGTATCTCAGCCATAGTGTTGACTTTAGTGATGTGGATGACAATGCCATTTCTTCGAAGTATTCAACGCATAGTGATAATGTTGAAGGCCATTACTATGGTCATCATCCCTGTCACTGTATGGGTGATCCCAAGTGTGTTGTTAGTGTACAGAACGTTAGCATCTCAATCATGTTATCTATTAGTATACTGGTCCGTTCTCCGAGGGATGAGTCCGAGGCCAATTTGTCCCTGACTACAGTTAGTGCCTCCTCAGAGGGTACCTTGGTGAACAAACTTGCCACGTCCAAGCTCACCATCTGCTTGGATTGCATGGGAGCACCTCTCATTTTTACAACGATGTAGAAACAGTTTCCGACATATGAAGGTGAATTTCCTATTAATATACTTAGAGGGTGGCACACAGAACCTTGGCAGCTAACAATCTGCCTGAACGGAATATCATCTTTGGGAATTTGGGGGAGACCGTATATGTGAGGTAGCGTGTTGTAACGCTGTGACAACTACCTGTGTCTTAGTGGGAAATGGTCTTTGTTATTGATTTGGATATGCGGCAGTCTTCGTTGTGTTTTCATGGTTGGATCTTTCTTTTCTTTACTGTATCTACAATTTTTAATAAGGTTTTCCAGATAGTCTATATATTCTTATCTATCCATCACTACAGTCTCATTGCCTTTATCAGCTGGTATTAAGATGATGTCTTCATTCATTTGTAGGATTCTGATTACTAACCTCGGTGGATGAAATAAAAGGTTCATTTCGAACCGATCTCCTGAATGTCCGAAAAGTCATCAATATGACAATAAATACGCGGACAAAAGTCCAAACAATATAATTGCTAATAATTGTTTTTTTTTTTGGGGGGGGGGGGTGTTTTTTTTTTTTTTTTTTTTTTTTGTTTCTATTAAAGCAATGTTTACATTCCGTCCAGTAAAATTACTTATTATAGAATTAAAAAGAATAATATAAACAAGCTGGTGAATGATGGTTTTTATTAGATTGGTGCAAAAATAATGTCGTTTTCTCACATATGTTACTATGTGAGGAAACGACATTATTTTTGCACCAACCTAATAACTAACCTTGTAGATCTTAAGTAACTTGACCATGCCCTGTGTATTATAATATTGGGAAATCTTTAGGCGAGTGCATTTAATCCTTTCAGACATTTACAGCTTGCAACATGGAAAAGTATTTTTCATATATTTCATCGTTCGTTATGCATTTTTAATGAACTGAAAAAATCTGTTTTCAAATTCATTTACACTTGTAACTTTTCTAAGATAAAAACAAAACATAAATATTTCTTACTTTGTTCCGTGAATAAGCGCAAGTACGCCAATTATTGCAGTCTTTTGAAATTTCATGCTGATATAACAAACGTCACAACAAAATCAAAAGCGATTTTTTTATGAAGTTAAGATAATATACTTCTAATTAGAATTGCGTCTCACCGAAATATTACGTTGGAATAACGGTTCTAGTACAATGACCTAAGTTAAGCTACATCGAACCTGGTCAGTTAAATAGATGGTTAGCAACTTCGGAATGCAAAGTGCTGTAAGCTTGAAAGTTGGTGTGTGATGTAATGGATAACTGTGCGAAATTGTGAATCGAAGAATCAAGTTCGTATTCCAGTCGTTTTTGTTATATTGAGTTACGCGCCGGAAATGTATGAATCCAACTTTTTTTCCCATTAATTAGTGTCGGTCAATCATTATTATCAGAAAAAAATTCACTATCTAAAAATATTTTCGATGGTTGTTAAGCCATAGAAATTAAATCACTCAATCATTATTCTAATTGATTAAAAAAAGAGATTTTCAGAAGTTGAAATATAATTGTTGCATCACTTTGCTATGAAATTAAAATAAACAAGAACATGCTTTGTACTTAATTTGGCAGGGAAAACACAAGAATTTATGTTCGATGTCTTTACTACTAGCTGACACATCCGGTAATTTCCGGAAATTTTCGTTCTTATATCCTTTCTTCGGTTATCCGAAATTAACAATTCAAAGTAAGTATTACTGAAAGGGGATTTTTTTTGTGTTCACAGAGAATACCCAACCGCCACCCTTAGAATTTTTGTGCGGGAAAGCCAATAAATTATGAATGCCAAAATCGTAAGGCGACTTACATAATAACAAGCAAATCGGTTATCGGAATGCAGCAATGCAAATTAAGTATCCTAGAAAAGGGCATTTGTGCGTTCACATAGAATATAGCCTTACAATCGATGTAAAAAGGAATTGTCATATATTTTCACAATAGACCTCCAAATAGGTTTATATATAAATTTAAAAATAGAATCACATATGGTTTTATCAAAATATTTCCAATACTGACAAATAGTACAGTTAAATCATAAACAACTTATGACTGTGTGTTTCTTATCAAATTTGCAGATCCTCTTAATAAACAATATTTTTGGTTTTTCCGTGTAGGGTATAAATAAAAAAAGAAATTATTGCAATTGCCGGCTTTTGTAAATACCACATAAAGTTGGCTATGGGAGAAAACAAGTTCAGCAAAGTTAAGGCCTTCAATATGCAAGGACTGAAACAGATCTTTGTTAATGGTTATTGCAAAACTCTGTTTTAACGGGAATTGCAGCCGCTTGAACTGGAAAGGCATATCCGAGAGAATAAATGGAATTTTAAAATAAAAAAAGCCTCAGCGCTTCTCTGTCACTCAGCATTATCACCTCCAAGATAATTAGCATCTTAACTGTACGTCGTGTGCCATTGCAAAGCATCCAGGTTTCTTAGAATTATGACTGCTGCTCCAAACTTGACAAATTGTAAGGTAGGAGGACTGCTGGTGTTAGGCTGGATAGTTCACGGCTTCATCGGATTTTAATAAAGCGTCAATGGAGTCGTAGCTTCGATGTTCACCTGTCAAATTTTCCGGAAGTTTGATGTTCGAATCACCAACTGCCACATTCTTTGGAGCTAAAATTGCACGAGTTCTCAGCCAGTTGTGACCTGTAAAGTGATTCCTCTTGTTAGGAAACACCCTAGTACTTAGATACTCTAAATCAGATACCATATGTCCAAACATCAAACTGACCCGGTCATCCTGCTCGCCAATTACCAACATCCCATAGAAAGTGCCAGCTTCCTCATCAGTACCGAGCTGCACTCTCATGTTAGTTGTCAGTCACAGATTTTTCACCAGAGGTTGGACGACTTTTCCCCGGCAGCTCTTGTCCCTTTAGGAATCACTGGAAGAGTTTTTCTAGTCTCCGTCAAGTAAGACAGTTGTACATTCCATGAGCTATGTCTTGTTTCTATGATCCTGATGTTCTCTGTCAAGAGACTCAAATGAACTCTTATGGTTCATTGTTGTCTCACCCCAGAGGATCAGTTTACAATAACTGAGGAGTTTGCCTTTTATAGAGCCAGGACTGATATTGTAGATTGCCTTCTCTTTCGTGAAATATACAAAGGGACTTTGAAGTACGAATGAGCTGTGCGGTCAACACATAGCAAGTTTGCAGCTCTTCTAGTTAACGTCACTGCTAAAGCGATATCCTTGATTTGGCGCAGTTTAGTTAGAAGTTGATGATAAATGTATTGCAATTTCTACCCGTAGCATCGAGGTAGGACAGATCTACGCTTGCACCTTAAATTTCTGAAATAAGAGTTTTATAAACACCCAGGTGGTCCTCCATCCTTTTTCTCGTTATTAGCTATATACGCCGTCATTTCCTCGGTGTCACAGTTGATATACCACACGTACTCAATTGAGAGATTACTTGCTGCCTGTTCAGGTGGAAGTAGGCTAAATGTGGCAATTATTGGCCTCCCATAGCTTGCACTCGGGTTTCCAGTTCAACTAATGCCTCATTGTAAATAGCATCATTGACCGTAAGAATTTTCGCTGATATTTACTTTTGAATCCTTCATAGGATGTCCTTTACAAATCATGAGATGTTCATCTAAGTCGTCTGTCATCAACATGATGTAATTGGTGCTCTACTGGCTGCTGCCTCCTCCAGTGTCTGGCCCAAGTGGACAAAGTCTTTCACTAGTCTATATTTGGAGCATACTCCCCAGCTCTCAACTTGTGCTCCTCTGTTGCGCCTGATCCATCTACTGTGCGCCCAAGTATAGTAGACGGGAACCTCACCATACAGTTGTAATCGGGCAAACAGGTCACACTGGGTTGAGTTGAACAAAGCTCTCAAAGTGGTTTATGGTGTATTCTTAACTTCGTTTCTAGCAGTAACTTCTGTGAAATATACACGCTCAGCATTTTAAAGATGAATAGCTACATTCACCACTGTTGGATGCTGCTCGTTGATTTCGAAACGCGGGGTGCGCCGCATTTATCGTTAGAAGAATTATATCTGCATAACTAATGGTATATATATATATATATATATATATATATATATATATATATATATATATATATATATATTTCAATATCGAATGGATTAAAAGTTTTAAAAATCAATTCTTTCTTACAGTTAATTTCGCTTTTCGTCGCGATACGTATTGATAAGTAATCCGCCAAAATTAAAAGTAAACGGAGAAGGGTACGTGACTCGTGCTAGTTAAGGACGTTGGAATATTTTAAGAATGATGTACAGTGTAACCCGGATATAAGAGAGTTGCCTGGACCGGAGAAGAAGTATCTTATATCCGGTTTTCTCTTATATCCGGGTTTGGTCTAATTTATATACATTAACACAGGCTCTAATTTGGGCCCAGAGAAAATATCTCTTATATCAGGGTTTCTCTTGTATCCGGTTTTCTCTTATATCCGGGTCTCTTATATCCGGGTTACACTTTATATTTCCACAGCTATATTTTTTTTACGCAAACGGTATATAGAACGAAAGTGTCCTTCAGTCAGTTTGTTATTCACATCAACTTCAACCACAACCACGATTTGTTTTTTAAGGTTGAATTGAAATATGAGCTTAGGTAAAGTTTCTCTTCACAAATAAATTCTGTTTGAATGTTATTTTACGTTTACATGACCGAATGGATCGAGCCAATTTCTTTGTATTTAATAAATTCGAACATGGCTAATTTAATGATGTACATGGCGAAATTTGAAACGAACTAAATATTTTGCAGTGTAAACGATTTTTTTTTTTTTTGCAATTGTTCCAAGTAATATTATGCTGAATTAATGTGTTAAATAAAGATTATACATAGAAGATAACCTGCTATTCGTGAAGATGTTTCCCCTAAATATTGAAACTCGAGCAAAGATCATTTCTGTCTGGAATTTTAAGCTTTATAAGAGTTATTATTTTGTATCATATATATCTTAAATTCTAAAGACTATGTGAGATCAATTATCACACTTGTTTAAACACAGTGATACCACGTAATCAGAGGTTCACGTGGACCCAGTGGCGAGCTGCGATCCAGGGTCCCTGGCATTTCCATTATAGATTTTTTATATAAAAAAAGAACAATTAAGCTAGTAGAAAACTAGATCTTAGTTTAACATATATGCAAAGTTTCATCAATATTAGTTCACAGGTTTAAGCGGTAACTTGATTCAGACAAAACAGCCACAAATTTCCATAGAGAGATAAGGAATAATCCTACAGATTGAGGTATAATGTCAGGGTTAGGTTTTCTAATCAGTTTGGAGAGTTGTTTTTTTTTTGTATTTTTTTTTAGCTGAAATTAAATTGGATAAAGTAAGGGTTATAGAGTAGTTTCACAGTGGAGGCTTGTATTTCACTAAGTCTGTCCTAAAAAGGTTCAACGTACAAAACGTCAGGAACTTGATATAATAGTTAATGACGCAGCAATCTAGTTGTGGTGGTTGATACTTTAACGTCCGACATCGACTGACTGACCAACTCAGTGAGCGACTGGTGACTGCTACTACTCCTACTTATTATAGGTGGGACAGTCTATTAATAATAGAATAGGTATGTTCCAGTATAATAATAAATCAGACTAGAGATAGATGTTGTCTTCAAGATGAATTCAAATACGGAGGAAAGTGTACATGAGTCAGTTGTTTGTAACCAGAATAGATTGAAAAAAAAAACAAGATTAATGCTAATTGTATTTCATAAAGAATAAGGTTAATTAATACTTCAGAAAAAGTCTCCTACTTTCAAAGATGAATAGATTAGGAAACAATGGAAATTTAAACAATTTACATACAGACAACGGTCTTTTACATAAAGACAACAAAAAAAAAACAAAAACAAAACAAAAACAAAACAAAAACAAAAACAAAAAAACAAGAACTCCAATCAATTGAAGAAGAATGCCTCATGAAGTATAGATAATCTATACAATACATAAAACAAATTGTTCAGAAACATTAACCTTCTTGTTAGAGTAAATATTTTTATTTGCAGTAATACCAAAGCCCATGGAGATTGCATGCTTTTCTTTGGATGAATTATTTCTTTTGTTCCGTCACAATGGTTCAATTATATTTGATCATGTGTAAGGGATGGATAATGATCCAAAAGTTGAAAATTTTCATCCACAAGAAAAAGTTTTACTACACGGAATATGTTGTAAAATGTATCGTTATAATGAAACTATGTTGGTAATATGACAGAAAATTAGACCGTACTAAACAAAGATATTTCTCTTGGTTACTGATCTATCAACTTTTACCAAATTTTTCAGCATTTTTTTCTGCTAATCAACACAATTATGCGTCCAAAAAACAATACTGTGGTTTTGACTGTTTTATCTTACAGTGTTTATTTTTCTCACATTTCTTCGTACATATTCTATTGCATTAAAATGTAACTCTATTCTGTATTTATCACTAAAGATTACTGATTGCAACTTCCAGCATCCAATGGTAGTTGCCTTGTGACCAATCCAATCTTCTATTAAGAAGTTTTTAATTAATGATATATTTTTTAATTGTTTTGTTATACACTCGTCAATGTTGTTTCTTTTAATACTCTGTGTAGTGTATCAGCTAAAGCCTCACTTTTACGACTGCATCCATTCTAACTTCTCTTAATGCAATTTTGGATTGACTACTCAAATTCTCATAATCATCTCTCCTGCCTAACTTTCGTAGTATTTCATTTTCTTTTCCACAAAAACAACCGCAAGGCCTTCTGGGTGATTTCTACACTGTTGCTTGCTGGAGATTCACAAGCGGCTGGATACATCTCGTTGGGAAATTCTCACCTTCAAAATCTCAACTTTAAATTTGGTTTCAGCAGAAATTATATCCTGAATTTAGTATAAAAAAGCAAGCAAATGTTCAATTACAATGACTTGCAAATGTAACTTACACTCATGTCAATGAGGGGGAGCAAGTTTTATATATTCATTTCCATATTGCCATGTTATTATTACCATAGATTTTTCATTGACGTAATCTTTTTGTATGGCCTACATTTTGGTTCCAGCAGCTTAAAGTGGAAAATCTTCTGTCACATGTCGCGAGTGAGAAGGCAAAAACTTATTTTTCAATCTTCAAATTCCACACACACTACTGATGAAATCCTACTCGTAAATAATGTTAATTTCATAATAAAATATAGGGACATAATCATTTGATGCACTTGTGGTAAAACTGTTGCATAACAGCGTACGTTCTGGGCGGTATAGATCCTCAGAACTACAAACATGTTTCTCCCGGCTATTCAGGTTCTGTGGATAGCAAGCCATGAAAGAAGGGCTCTGAAATGACAGGTATTAGTTCAAATTAGAGATGGATTCAAATATTAAATAAAATTTCGGCTGTTTCAAACCAGAATATAAAATAAAAACAGACTAAGAATACTAATTCTTTTAGGTAAAAAAAAAAATGGACGTCAGTAATAAAGTTTCTTACACGTAAAGATGATTAGATGGCAAAGCAATGAAAACCTTAAACTTTTCAAATCAGTCGATGTTTTCTTTTGCATTTTTAAAGAAATTTAAAAGCAGAACAATAACACAAAACAATTCTCGAAGCATTTTTTTAAAAATTATTATTTTGTCAAGTACCCCGACCATTGTCTGTATATTTTTGAGTTACCGAAAAGGAAACCATAATAATCGCTCTGTTTTCAATTAGGGTGAAGTTCACAAATAAAATACATTAAATATTCACTTCGCTTTCTTTCATTTCATTGCAGCAATTCTTGAGAGGATGTCGAATGTTATTTCTACTTGATGCCATCAATAAGTGTAAGTTAGGCATTACCATTTTTGCTTTCTAGTTTACCTAATTCTTTCAAAATATGCAATCTGATTTGCAAAAGCTAAGCAGAAATTAACTATATTTTGGAAGCTTTGCTTTGAGAAGAGATTCCCAATGATTTAAATAAGCATATATAACACAGCGTTGGAGAGAAGCTACTAAAAAAACTATTATTAGGAACTCTGGAAAGAACCTTCATTCATTTTATGTAAATGTTCGACAGATTATGCATTGAATAAAAATAAGTTATAAAAATAAAACACGTATATATTGTATTTAATGCGAAATAAAAGGCCCATGAAATATTCAAAAACAACAAAAAACGGCTCCTCCTGAAAAAGGCCAATGGATCAAAAATATATTATCCTTCCAACAAACTCTAACACATTTACAATCGAAAAGATTTAACAAGACTGGGCACAACTTTGAATTAAAAAATGCTACTCTGATCAAAGGAAAAAAGAAAGATTCAATACGACGTAAATGTCTCGAGTGACTTGATCGCAAGATAATCTACAATAAATTTGCACCCTGGTTCTGACAACATTTTGACCATTCATGGCAGATCTCTTATTATCCCGATGTGGGATCCTTATTTATAAAAGTGATAGAAAAACAAATCTAAGAAATTCTAAAATCCACAGCACACCTCATTTAACAACATAAGAAATTTATTCCAATGAAGTGATGAAGAACGAAATGCGTCTCAAGTAAACTTTTTGACTTGAATTATATATATATATATATATATATATATATATATATATATATATATATATATATATATAAAATACAAAATTTATATACAGTTTTAAAAACTAGGAATTTATTAATTTGAATTTTATTAGTCTCTAAGGGCCTTAGAGACTAATAAATTAAAATTAATAAATTCCTAGTTTTTAAAACTGAATATATATATATATATATATATATATATATATATATATATATATATATATATATGTATGTGTGTGTGTTTGTGTTTGTGTTGGAGGAAATATGTATGACAAAATGGGGAAAAGGTTTTTGTCTGAAAATATTTCGTCCTTTTGGACTTCATCGGACTAGGTTACGTTGATACGACTACACATGCCCAAGAACGAGAGATACTGGGAATTTAAAATTTTGAAAAAAAATTTATATGTGTTTTGGTTATATAATTTAGCCAAATTCTTTTAGAATCGTTTTTCTTTTTCTTCTTCTTTCCATCATGTGTGTTATTAAATATCCCACATGGTGAAGATCTGTCAAGAATGGTGAAACGTGGTAAGAAACTTGACGCAGTTTTGCTGTAGATGAACTAGCGATTATAATAATTAGGGAACATATTCGTCTTTTTCTCGTGTTTTAATTTTAATTAGAGTAGCAGTTTTATGTCAAAATTGTGGTCAGTTTCCACACAGTGAATATCTAATGCGTTTAGTGTTTGTTTTTTTTTCTTTTAAATGACTCTTCTTTGTTCATATAATCTTTTATTTAATCTTCTTTAGATTTCTCCCATATAAAATTTCTGGCAATACTTATTGTTGATAAAGTAAATTTCCCCTTCAAATTTTTACTTGTTGTTTTGTTTTGGATTTGTTAAATCTTTTAAAGTTTTCGAGCTAGTTGTGACAAATTTTCGATAAATTCTTTTCGATAAATTCTTTTCGATAAATTCTTTTCGATTGTAGATAGGATAGATTTAGTGTGTAGAGCAATAGAATTTTTTATTCGATTTGTCTTTTATTTTATTTTTTTTTTTTCAGGAGGAACTGCTTTTCTCTTTTGGAATAGTATATGAGACTTGTTCTGTAGTGAATATGAAATAGGTTATTGGAACCTCTTGAAAGTATTTAAATATATTTCTATACTTTTTCTCCAGATTTTCGAATATAAAAATATACAAGAGAGAGAGAGGGAATGAGTGCTGGAGGGATGAGAGAGAATGGAGGAAAGGAAAGAGAAGAAATAGATGAAAGGTAGTAGTAAAACTATAATAGAATTAACTGGCGAAAAATTTACTTAAAGGCTTGAGCAAGTTTCTCCAATGCTCTGAAATAGAATATGATGATGTTCCCAGATTATTTTTTTTTTCTTAGGATAGGAATAGAAATTTATTAGGTCAATTTTATTAGTTGATTTTCGGTGGAAGAGAAATTTTAATCCACTGTCAACGCAGTGTATCGAGGAAAGGTAAAGTACTGATTTCTTCTATTTTGTATGTAAATTCCATTGTATATTTGATTTGTTTAGTTTATCTACAAGAGCATGTAAATCAGTATCATGGGGATATATTAATAGATCATCAAAATTATATTAGAAATATGTTGATTTTAGAAAAGAGCAGATTCGAGAAATTCTAAAAAAACAAAAAAACAACATACATACCATTATTCCACAAAGCGACATCCCCATTGGTAATCCAAATTTAATTCATAAAATATTATTATTAAATGCGAAATAACATCGATTTGTGATGAGATAGTAGCTTGTTATTATTTTAGATATTAGAAGGAAGAGATTTATCTTTCATTGCATAGATGCTTTTTAAATGAACGAAACATCTTTGAACAGGGCCGTTATTGGAAAATGATTTGACATCTCTAGTTTCTCGAAAGTTCAGGCCGTTTGACGAAAATAAATATATGGTTTTAAACATTAACGCAATTATGAGAATCCCCCAAAATATCATTTAATGTGATGAAATATCACATTCTCATATATATGTATATGTGTATGTTCTTCCGTACATAGGTTTGTCTATACATAAAATATACTCCGATGTCTATGTCTGTATGGATGGATGAATGTTCAGCATTGGGAAAAATGACTAAATCTTACAGAGTGCTTGAATTTTATAAGGGAGATTATGGGATGCCTTTGAGGATGAATGCCTCAAGCATGCTCAGACAAAGCAAAATCTATTAAGAGGCATTAACTTTCATTTGCTAAATAATACGCAGGCTTGAAGATGTGGTGTGTGAGAACGTATGCTATTATCGAAGTTAGGTTATATAAACCTCACCATGACAACCAAAATCAAACCAACTATACCTGCCTGTATCATCATCCTGCCACCAATACCTGCATTTGCAGATTAACATCTGCATTGAAAAGGTCGATGGTGGTACACAGGAGTATTTTAGGACATGCGGATCCAATCATCCTAATCAAGAATACAAAGTTAATCTTTAATATGTGCATGATACCTATGAAATCGAATGCTGGGGTTAAGAGTCCTCTTAGGGGTCAAGGATACCGAAATGAGACGGTAGCCATTACAAGTTATGCGAAAGATGAGAAAGCGGCTCTCATCTGAGTAGATATGACAAATCCCCATGTATATATAATTGTATTTTTGTCTATAAACGTAAACATGGAGAGGGGAGAAATGCATCAAATATTTATGTGTTGTTGATGGTATATAAATTATTAAAGATTCCTACGATATACTGAAAATATATACAAAAACCAGAAAACCTTATATATATTAAGTTGGTGCAAAAATAAGGACGTAATAGTGTCGTTTTTTGACGTATTTTTAATGTCAAAAAACGACATTATAACGTCATTATTTTTGCACCAACCTAATATATATGATTTTCTTTTCACCGCTACTAATCATGTCGCTGTGAACCGATTCCGATTCCAGTGAGCTGAACAATGATGGGATAAAGACAACATAATTTGTCTAATCAGGCGAGAAATACTCAGTTCATGATAATGACTGAAACAGTGGAACTTACATGAATAAATCAAATCAAACATGTACTTCGGACAGTTTATCTACTGTTGTAATAGCGATATGAAACTTCTATAATTGTAAAGAAACCCAAAATTTAAATAGGAAGAATTTATCGGATAAATTCAGTATTTTTTACACCCATACACAGACACGTGTATAGGTCTCTTTCTTTCTCTTTCTTACTCTCTCTCTCTCTCCCTCTCTCAACATATATATATATATATATATATATATATATATATATATATAATGAACTGTTATATTAGAACATTTACATACCCACTACAAAACGGTCCACCTCGTTTGAACATTAAAAAAATTAACGTTTCTTCAGGTGGGAAATCATGATTTCACAGTTTTGAAAACTTTTAAAATTTAAATCAGCATATTTCTACGAGTAGCATCGTGATTTCCCAACTGAATAAATTTGATTTTTTTAACGTTGAAACAAGATGTCCAGTTTTTGTAGTATCTACATGTTTTAAGGTGACAGTGCATGATAAATAAATATTTATTGTTCTATTTTTGTATTGATCCCTGTTTTAAATTAATGTTTTGAGCACTGAAATCTTACTCTTCTTTATAATATATATATATATATATATATATATATATATATATATATATATATATATATATATATATATATATATAGTGTCGTGATTTAAATTTTAAACTTTTTCCAAACTGGGAAATCATGATTTCCCACCTAAAGAAACGTTAATTTTTTAAAGTTCTAACGATTTTTACAGTTTTGTAGTGGTTATGTACATGTTCTAATATTACAGTTCACTATATATATATATATATATATATATATATATATATATATATATATATATATATATATATATATATATATAAGTTACATAACAGAGAAATCCAAAATTATTTCATAAGATTACGTACATCAACCAACACATTAATATGTTGGCAGTTTTTGACTCAGATAGAGTGTAGATATGAAATCAGAAACTTAAATATTAAACATTTAAAATGGAGAAAAGAAGAAGGAAAAAATGGAAAAAAAGAAAGAAAAAAAAAAAGAAAAAGAAAGGAAGCATGAGTCCAGCGTTGAAAATATAGATATTAAACTAATCTAACCCCATGGGATTGGGGAGGCGGATATGTTTGGCTTAAAGGAGACGGCTAATACAAACATTACCTATAGTATAAATTTTAACACCCCAATCAGGTTATATAGTTAAAGTCATATAGTTAAAGACACCGAGTTAAAAAAAAAAATGAAAAAATAGGAAATAATAAATATTAGTTATAAAACAATATAGTATAAGTATATAATTTCTCCTTTTTTTTAAAAAAATCACCAAAATATGCTAGCAATAATGCAAAAATAAAAACAGCCTTAATTAGATATTTTATATATATGAGATAAATAAATATGAATTATTATATATAAAGAACAGTATTAGGGTTTTAAATTCTATGACAATGTGTAAAAAAGTGTTCTTGTGGTGCGTTATGTAATAAATTTAGTTCGAAAGGATGAAAAACGTCATACAAAAACCTTTTTTTTCAATTCATCATACATTTTATCCCGATATAAATATATGTATCTAGCATATAGGTAAATATAAATATATGTATCTATCTGTCTGTCTGTCTGTCTGTCTGTCTGTCTGTCTCTCTCTCTCTCTCTCTCTATATATATATATATATATATATATATATATATATATACTAGATTAGCAGGAAGGCAAAGCAAAAGCGAAGAGTAGAATGAGTGAGAGAGAGAAAGAAAAATAACAGATAACAGATTTTCGAATATAAAAATATACAAGAGAGAGTGAGTGAGTGATGAAGGAATGAGAGAAAATGAAGGAAGGGAACGGGAAGAAGAAATAGATGAAAGGTAGTAGTAAAACTAAAATAGAATTACCTTGCGAAAAATGATTTTCTTAAAAGGTTGAACATGTTTGTACATCTGGTGATGTTGTGTGTGAACAGATTTGAAAGAGCTATCGCAAATTAACTAATTGAACCTGTTATCTTAGGCAGTAATATTCATCTCAAATTTAAATTAGTTCGACTAATATTAATGATGATAATAATAATAACAATAATATCCGGCATAAATAATTTAAAATAAAGTAAAGTAAATTAAAAAATAAAAAGTTGTAAAATAAGAAAAATGTTAAATGATAAAAAATAAATCGATATGGATAAATAAAGCGAACAAATTTAAATAGAAGGAGAAACATGCATATGAAATTAAAATTATCGATGACGTATTTTTTCTATTATTTTAATGCTCCGTAGTGTACATTGAGCTCTCTTTGGATTAATATCCTCCTTGGAATTAACCCTACTCCTCACAAATTGGTATATATATATATATATATATATATATATATATATATATATATATATATATATATATATATATATATATATACTCGTTTCGAAAAACCTTCGAATTCTTGATTTGCCAATAACCAAATCAATCACGATCCGCTTAGGTGAAACCTGGGTAGGTTTGTCAGGCTTACTAGGTTCATATATATATATATATATATATATATATATATATATATATATATATGGGGGTGGTGTACGCGTGTGTGATAGTCCGCGCTCTTTATTTATGTATATTTATAATAAACTTTATTCATTTATTTATTTATAAATGTTTGTCTTATTTATGTTCCATTTAATTTTTAAGTGATAGCGTTGAGTAAAGCGTTAATTATAAAGCACTGACGAAGTTTACAAAATATTTATTGCATTTTCACATTTCAGTTAATTAATATTGGGGAGAGTAAATAACAAAAGTGGTTAATATGTAAAGTGTAAAGAAAAAGAAACTAAAAAAAAATTGATTAGTCTATATACCCAAACTTATATTATACAAAAATTAAATTTGAAAATTTGAAAAATCAGCGAACTCATTGATTCGTGCGCTTGTGTAGTCACATCAACATAAACATGACTTTAGTCCAATCAAGTTCTAAAAAACGAAACGCGTCACACGAATTTTCTTCCACTTTGCCATTAAGTTTCTAAGATGTGTTTGTCTTTGTATATATATATATATATATATATATATATATATATATATATATATATATAGTGTGACCCGGATATAAGAGACCATGATATAAGTGAATCCCGGATATAAGAGAGATTTTCTCTGGTCCCAAATTAGAGCCATACTTACCTAAACAAAATAGACGAAACCCAGATATAAGAGCGACCCAGATATAAGAGCGACCCGGATAAAAGAGAATTCTTCTCCGTTCCCGACAACTCTCTTATATCTGGGTTATATATATATAATGGGTGCGGCAGACATTAGGTCAGTGAAGACACCATTGCCTTATCATTATATGGATGGTATTTCTGGGAGGGTATATACAGGAGATATTTCTGCCACACTCTGTATGTATATAAATGCGGTTTGATAATTGTATATGATGGACACTTAAGTCCTATTATAATTTATATATATATATATAAAGTAAACAGTTAAACTTCCAAAAAGTAATTTCAACGAATATACAAATGCAAAAAGTAAGGAACTAAATTAGATTCAAATGTTCTTCGGAGATTTTCAGAATATCATGTACAATATACCAACTCCTATTTTCGTACCAAGTAAATTTTTCAACACATGAGAGAATTTGTATTGCTGGAAGCAAGAGATTCATAAGAGTATCTACTATTCTGAAAGTGACTGGAGTGCTTTAGGTAAGTTTAGAAAATGGAACTCTCTTATGAAAAAGAACTACTTTTACATTTTATCGTCATATGACCAATAAAGAAAATACTCCTCAAGCATTCACCTTCACACAAAACAATCGAATATAAGAAAGAAATACTTACAAAATAATTTATGTCCGTACAGAAACACACACACACACACATATATATATATATATATATATATATATATATATATATATATATATATATATATATATATATGCAATAAAGAGGTGTAAATGTTTATTTGAATGGAACTATTCACTGCTATTCGATGGTTACCGCGGTAATTTACAGTTGAATAGTGTTTGAATTCCCATTTTATCCTCTCTCCCTCTCTCTCTCTTTCTCTCTCTCTCTTTCTCTCTCTCTTTCTCTCTCCCTCTGAAAGAAGGCAATTAATGAACAGCATTCAGGTAAATATTAGATGGCTACTGTCCCTGCATTTAAATGTTTGAAGATTGTACGTGGAACGGAAGCTGAGAAGCCGATGAATTTCCCACAAGCGAGAAGCACAAGAAAAGAAATTATGAGCATATGTAATACGGTTATATCTAGCATGTTCAACAGTAAATCGGTGAGACCTAATTGCTAATCTAGAAAACACATCTGAACAATTTGCCATGTGGTGGTTGGTGGTTGGAAAATGACTGAATTCTAAATGCCAGTTCAGGAAAGATTGCCCTGGAAACACTTCTTTGTAGTTTGCTAAGGATCTTGAGTTATAGATTAAGAGCACGAGACCAGGTATAGTAGAAAGTTTCAGTGTACGGACGAATGGTAGGTTTTTAAATATAAATGTGCATGTTGAATTCTGACGACAAATATACAGAGTGACATGTGTAAATTGTCGCCATTTTATATTTTTAATTTCCCGCATGCGTTTAATTTGTTTTTGAATTAGTCGACTGCCTAGTAGAGCCAATTGGGTACCGTCTGTGAGTAAAAGAATACCATGCCGCAATTCATTCCGCAAGAAATGTGGAAACGGCATGCTATACTGC
This sequence comes from Acanthosepion lycidas, assembly GCA_963932145.1. Classification (NCBI taxonomy): domain Eukaryota; kingdom Metazoa; phylum Mollusca; class Cephalopoda; order Sepiida; family Sepiidae; genus Acanthosepion; species Acanthosepion lycidas. Next base: position 53,919,316 of record OZ010581.1, on the reverse strand, counting down.
TCTTCCTTTGCACCGTAATCATCAATGCGAATATTTCAAGGTTTTTGGCTATCAAAATTTGTACAGTACAGAGGATTAGGAAAGAGTTGAATGAGATTCGAATGGTGATTACGAATTTACAGCGACTAGGAAAACTCAATTTGATTGTTTTGATAAGAAAATAACTCTCAAATTTGTTGATGAAGTTTTCGTGCCTCGAGGAGATAATGCTGTCCTGTGTGAATTGAGCTGTAGAAAGGCCCGATGTCTGGCAGTAGGACTCTGCAACAAGGCAAGAAGAAAAAACATTCATGCCTGCTAGACAACTTCTGTGGTCTCACCATCCAGTACACCTGCCCACCTAACACCTGCCCACCTAACACCCCAGACTGCAACCTTGTTATTTCAAGATATTTTCTGAGTAATTTTGGTAAATATATTTGTTAAAAAGAGATGTCATTGTTATCTTCCTTTTTGCCTAATTTTGACGACAATTAATATACCGGACCCAATATATATATATATATATATATATATATATTTCTCCTTCAGGTAGAGGTTAAACAATTTTACTTCATCCGGGGCAGTAGCCTTCGTAGATTCGAATATTTATTTTAAATCTGGAAGCTTATGAGCTGAGAGTGATACATGACAAAATCTGTGTTTCGTGAAAGGTGGAATTGTGATAGCTCAATGCAAAGAGCTATCACAATTTATCTGCCGCAAAAGTGTTAACAGCGGGACTATTCATTGACTTAAAGTTGAATATCTAATTTGAAATTTTCCAGTACTTGTGGAAACGGTGATTTTTTTCTCAACATTTACTTGAACAAGTTTAGCATAGTTGTTTTGCTCATTTTTAAGACTATCTTGCACTGATTGCAAGCAGTTCTGAAAGCAGTAAGTTTCCTTCAGTTACACCACTGCTTCTGAGATATTGTTGCAATGGTGAAAGTGACCTATGTCCGGAAATATTCAAGCTTCGATCTCAGCTGGTTGCTCGAGATTTCTTGGTTCTATTTTGGAGGGGGAGGTGAGAGTGAAATTTTCCGTGTGAGAAACAACACATTCCAACATGAGGGAGGCTGTTTAGGAAGATATATTTCTGTAGAATTCTGAGAGAGGAGATTCGAAAAAGTAGGATCTGACGATATCCCAATTGCCATATGTAGATTGTTCTTTCGAATATATATATATATATATATATATATATATATATATATATATATATATATATATATATATATATAATTCGAAAGAACAATATATATATATATATATATATATATATATATATATATATATATATATATATATATATATATATATATATAATTCGAAAGAACAATATATATATATATATATATATATATATATATATATATATATATATATATATATATATATATATATATATATATATAAAGTTGTGTTTCTTGATCACAGAGCGAATGGGGATCGAGTATCAACAGTAATAATAGCATTAGTTCGCAAGTTTCTCCTCCTCTCTTAGTATTTCATATAAGCGAAATGCTTCGGCGGACTCTTTAACAAACCAATTGGGAGAAAAGATGGTTTTACTTTAATTATTAATTGTAATTATATTAATTTTCTCATTCCCGGGTCTTGTTTATGCAAGCAGAGATTTACCAACCGTTTCCTCAGACCCGCCTTTAGCAAAACTTCTCTTCTTATCTTTTCAGTGAATCGTACTCATGAACATTATAGGTTTATTTCTTGTCTCAGTTTCTCCGAGAAAAATTATATTTCTCGATTTGTTTACATTTCCAAAATTAGTGAAGCTGTTTTCGCTCTTTAAATCAGTTTCTCGATTATTCCTTCGTCTTCCAAATAACAAAATATTATGACTCAATTGACCCTTTCTTTCCTCTTGTAATCATGAGACTTGATTTCGTTAACTCCCACTTTAATTAAACAGGCATAAATCAATTTCTGGTTTCGTTTTCAAAATCCGCAAATAACTTCGAATATACGTTCACTGTTCTTTCTCGACCTATAAGTGTTGAAGCCTTCTGCATAGCACTTGATAAAATACTTTCCTAAAACTAATAAAGTCATTCTTTTCAGATCTGTCTTTTCTTCCTTTTACAGTTTACATGTTATTACGTACTTTTAACCCACTCCGTCTGTTCCTGTTCATATTTTAAATTCACCCATTTCTTTTACCTACCACATAGTATTGTTTTTTTTTCATGTAAGCTGGTGCTGCCAAGTCCTTACTTCCCAGCTTCGACTAAGTTCGAAACTGCTTGCGCAGTGTTGTGCGTGATGAATAGTTGACCACTCCCCGTTTCCAACAGATGAATCTAGCCTCTCCATATTCTAATGCTATTTATATGATAACTGTTGGGGCGAACTATATTCCTTGATTCTACTAGCACAGTTCATGACAACAAGTTCCCGCCATAGACGTACACAGATTCGAATCATTCTAATTCTTTTCATATTAGATGGTAGTGAATATGTTCAAGTGGCACAGCTACTTATTCATAAATAGTGCAATGTGGAGGGGACAATTGAGGTGATGCTTCTTCATGGTTACAGTCTTAATTTCTTCAATATATAGATTTTAATATTAGGTTAGTGCAAAAATAATGTCGTTTTCTCACATATGTTACTATGTGAGAAAACGGCATTATTTTTGCACGAATCTAATAGTATTCCATTTTTTTTTAAATATTTAAACATTTCAATAACTTATTTACCTCCCTTGACGTTTGTCGTGTGTTTACATCATAACATTTAGAAATCGTACAATACATAACCTTATCACTTCACAAGTGCAGATTTAATTTTCAGATGAACACAACAATTTTGTCTTGGAAAAATGATGAACAACATAATTTCCCCCGAAGTAAAAACAAGATTCCGATGACAATATCGTGCTAATGTCGAATAAAATGATAACATAATAACAGAATAAAATGAACATGCTAGTTTTTTCTTTGTTCTTTTAATAAGGATATTAAGAAAATTTTCCATAATTAAAAGGGAACCTATTAAAAACAAATAAACAAAATTTGTCTAAATTATTTAATGAAAACATGCAGTCAAAACAATATATATATATTTAAGGGAGTGTTTTCAATTAATTAAAAAAAGTTCTCATTTTTGTTTTTATATTATCAGTATAAGGTGGATTAAATCAAATATTTTTTCTCTTATTTCTGTATGTATTATTGTCAGTTATATATTCTAATTTATTTAAATAAGCACTTTCTTTAAAGCCGAATCATATATCTTTTTTTTTTATTTTCATTAAATATTTTGATATTACTGGAATTATTTGCAATTATTTTATTAATAAGTATTTGTATATGCTTAAGTATTTTATATATTATGTTTTTCTAACATGAGAGCTTCTTACAATTATTAAAACACTGATATATAGAAACCTATTTTTTGAATGATATTCGATAAATTATGTACGATATATCCCTATACATCCTCATATTATTTCGCTATCATAACTGGCCATTGATACGTCAAATTTATCATTTTTATTATTACAATTATCTTTTTAGACAAATTTTATTGTTGTATTAGGTTGGTGCAAAAATAATGTCGTTTTCTCACATAGTAACATTATTTTTGCACCAACCTAATAGTATAAAAATAATTTTCTACATAATCATTTATGTTAAATTGTTCGTCTTGAATACACACACACACAGACATACATATACATACACACACACATATATATATATATATATATATATATATATATATATATATATATATATGTGTGTGTGTATGTATATATATATATATATATATATATATATATATATATATATATATATATATATATATATACACAATTCTAAATTGGTTATAAGCAATATTTTTTCAATTGAAAGAAATCCTGTACCTTGACTTTTTCCGTATTTAACAGTTATGCTTCAGTGCCCTTAGGAATGGCTGCAAAAATATTACCTCCCTAAATTTATAGATAAATCATACAGATGTTTGCTGAGATTATTCCAATCTAATTGGATAGACTATTACACGGTTTCTTCCATCCGTCATATTCTTGTTCTGACTTGTGTTGAAGTTAGAATACATGTTACATGTATCTATCACTTTTGTATGTTAACACCATTTTAACTTTGCGAACTTTATTTGTTTGCGTTGCCTACTTTCTTTTTCATATATATATATATATATATATATATATATATATATATATATATATATATATATATAATGTCTGCTTGGTATTATATTTGCCCGTTCTTTGCTTTCATTTCCGATTGATTTTTGAATCTTTACCAATGCTCCTTGTTGGGAATTTCTGCCAGTTATATTTGAACAATGGCCAATTACACTACAGTGATACCATATAAACACTATTTAGTTTCGAAGAGTCAAACAACATTCTACACAATTTAGATCTGAGTAAATATTATTATATCACTATCAATTCAAATCTTTTTCCTGGCATTCATTTGCAGGAGCTCGCTAAGTAGGTCGCTCACTGCTTCTTTCTGACACTGATGCAATCACTGTATCCTGTGAGTAATAAAATTTATAAGCCTTCTTTCTTTTTGATGTCCTAGAAATTGTATGCGTCTGTATCTGGTTCCATTTATTAGTTTACTTTTTTGTTTCATTTTTCCTTAAAACTTATTTGTTTTTTAACATGGCATGTCTATGATATTTTATTTTCCTAAATGATGCCGTTCGCCTTTAAAGGCATATATGTGAAGAGATGGGTACTAATCATTTAGACCTTCCGTACCACATTACAAACGAATCTACCAGCAGAGGACAACCACAATGTTTTTCTTTCCCAAGTCAATGTACTTATAATGAGGAAGGCAATATCATCAACATAGATATTCATAGTCACGATAAGATTGACCTTGAACCAAAAAAACAACATCCTCTAGCAAGTGTTACAAGAATCAGGAGTCAAGATATACTTTTCTAAAGCGGAAAAATAGGAATGAAAATACTGATGACACGTACCCTTAATCCATCATAAGCATCTAAGATTAACAATTTCAAGTACTTCGGTGTATGATTCAGTTATAAGCAATTTATTACAAGAATTAAGGAAATTTAACATCAAATAAATTGTGCAAGAGGGAGATTCGCCCAACACCGCAAATTGTTACACAATCAAAATATTAAGCTGAAACCTAGAATCACTTTCTTAAATAGTCTCGTCATATCAATACTTTGATATATATGTCCAAAATTTAAACATGCTTTTGACCGAGTGAAACTCGTATATCTTTGACGAAAATTGTGAACTGGTGCTACACAATCACAAACAAAGAAATATGTCAAATAGCAGGAACTACATTGGCTGAGAACTTGCAACAGCTTCAACTGCTAAAATTGATATCACACGTAAAATAGTGAGATAATAATTACAATATAATATAATGAGGAAATAATGACTTAATCAAGATGCTGACATTCATTACTAATCCAAATAAAATTTAAGAAGGGAGACTCCATAAATATGGAAGAGAACTATAAGAGCTACTCGACTTTAGAAACGTATTTCCCGTTAAGATTCTTGTCAGAGAAATAATATTGAAAGTTCAATTGACAGCAACCCTAGCTGCACAGTCAATAAATACCAAATGTCTCCTTATATAGAAACGACTAATATCACAATAACCATTAACATTTTATAATTAGCTGTATGTTTTCTATGATAATGATTATTAATATATAACCTATGTAACTAGATATGTCGCCATGAGACTTTCCTTGATATTATACCTACATTTAACTGACCTATAGATTCATAATCGATAAATTCAACTGCAATTTTTCGTTCTTAAAGTATTCTGAAAGTGATTCGATAATCTAATCAATTATCTCCCGCCTATCTCGCTCTATGCCAATATATGCTTTTGGCATTTTTTCTCTTGGTAATAACAAGATGTCGTTTCAAATTTTCCAAAGGATATGCTGCAAGATGCAAAGCTATATATCTTACTTAAAACAGAAACTTTATCGTTGAACAAAATAATTTGAGATAATAAAGAATAACTTCATCTTATTACATTATCATCATTTATATAGATAGAGTATTGAAAAATCTTAATATTTAAAAAATAATAAGTAAAGCATACATTTGTATTCAACATAAAATTTAATAAGATGTGAAATTTTTTAGGGTCTTTTTATGGAATATAACAAAACTTTATCAGGAATATATTTTGTTCTAATTGCTCTCTGAATTTCTGGAATGATGGGCTATGATTATTTTTATTCAGACAAATGTCATCATCATGTTATTATCATAACTTTTCGGCTATTGTACCATTCGGACTCGATCAGGTGTATATAGATCTGGCTAACCTACAAGGAATTCTGAACAGAACCATTTATTTAGACTACATTCCCCTACCTATGTTTAGTGACATACTGTCTAATTCGTTTCTGTACTGTTCAGTTGTTGCTCGACCGTTTTCAATAAGTCTAAGTATTACGCAGTACGGCCCAAGAATTGAACATACAATTACCAAATTCACGAACCAATATTTTAATCAGCTGGGCTTGTGATTCTCAACCGCTGTGACCCGGCACACTAATGGGCCGCACGATCCTCTTAATTGTATTAAATATTGTTACGGCATACGTAAATAAGCGCGTGGGAAAATAGAAATGATACAGCGTTAATATTTGAATAAAGGAATAAGTATTCAACAATTATCCCACATTATCTAAAAATGCGATTTCAGTTTTATTTTATTTCTTATGGAAATTAAGCCTGACAACCTTATATAATGTTGTAACTTAGGGAAGGTTACTGAATAGAATAATCACACGAAGGTTGGTAATAAACGATAATACTTAGGACAAGAACAACACATATAAGATTCGCCAGCGGCGTATAGAAAAATACTCAACTGCTAGAAGTCATTCAGGTGAATTCCACAACGAATCTCCAACTGCAGACCAACATGCAGTATTTACTACTCTATTTATGTGAATGTGGACATACCCATTATCGTCCTTAGGCATGCAACAACATATAACTTAAAACTTAAGAAACGAGAAAGACCACGCGAAAGTGAAGATGAAATGAGGGTCTTCTTATCGCACATTCGACCAAACATTGAATAAATTAGGAAAAAACATTAGGAACAGTTTTTACACTAAATAAGCTGGAAAAATAGTTGAATACAGATATTGAAATAAAGCAAGTTCTTATTTGTGCATGTATTTTTAAACTATTTTTATATCGTATCATTTACTTTTATCCCCTTTAAATATTTTGCTAAGTGTTTTCTCCGAGGTCTGCTATTGCTTAAAACGGTTGACTAACACTGCACTAAGCGATTAGATATACCTCGACATGGGCAATAGAACGAGATATGTGTCTCAACATTGGTTATAAGCAATATTTTTTCAATTGAAAGAAATCCCGTACCTTGACTTTTTCTGAAAGTGTTCAGTTCAGAATTCCTTTATAAAGCTCATGAAAGCCGAATGGCACAACGGCCGAAGTTTTGTGATAACAGCAACAACAACAATGAGGACAATAGTGGGAATGTAACTAGTGTAAATATATTCTACTCGTTTAAGATAATATACTAAAAATAAAGTAAAAATCATCAGCTGCTATGATAATAAAGTCCAACTTATATTTTCTACTTACAATATTGCATAATAATATTTACATGGCATTTCGTTCAAAAATATGTTGCTTCTTTCGTATGTGTTTAATACGAATATCCTTGAGGTAAATTAATTAAAATGCAAACATCAAGAATACATTAGCTGCTATTTTTAAAAGAAATATAAGTGTAAAATCTAATTATCTAGCAATATATTGTTTTTATACACCTTGTATAAAATTAAAATTGTAATAATTCTGTATAACTCTTAATTTCTTTGAATGAAATTATGTTTGATGCTATATGTTTTGCATCTAGTTAAGAGAAAAATCTGAAACTGCAAGATATCCCATGTAAAAATAGTTACACAAAGACTAAACATCAGTTGGAACAAGATATAATTTATGAAAATAACAATTTGGAGATTCCAAAATCAAGCAAGTACAACAATTTAAATATCTGGGAAGAGGTTAAACAGAGTACAGTATTTGCGAGACCGAAATCCGTATGAGAATTGTGATAAACAATGCTGCCTTCCGAAAGATAAACAAAATATTAAGTAGCAGGAAAAGATCGTTAGAACTAATGACAAGAGTACTGCATTACCATGTAATATCAGACCTCTTAAATGTCAGTGAATGCTGGACAATCTCCTTAGCGACGAAGAAGAAATTAGAAACACTAGAAATGCGGTTCTGCAGAGGAAGGCTAAGAAAAATGAAAGGAGCATGTGAGTAATGAGGAAGTTGTAAGGAAAATCGAAACACAAAACAAACACATACTAATCAGAAAAAAAATATGTGACATTTCTAGAAGGCATAATGAGGAAATGAAGATGGAAAAATTAAACCCTTACAGGGCATATAGAAGGCAAGAAAGACAAAGACAATTTTTTTTCCGGGGATAGCTAAGTGAGAAGGCTTACGAGAGGATATAAAAGGAAGTTGGGTATGGTGATGGACACCCATATCCTGAATGGAAACGGAACATAGAAGAAGTAAATTTTGCTAGAATTCATTTTTTTAATGAATTTCACCCTAAGCAAGGCAGCAAATCCTGTAAAAAACAAGAGGATAATATGTATGAAAATATTAAGAAAAAAGACATTACCAGTGAACGTCACGAGAAAACAGTAATCACGAGTACAGTAAATAGGCATTGCATTTAAAATTTTGGAGATTAAAGTTGGCTGAAAAGTAACTGTTAGCATATGATTTACGGATACATCTAACCAGCTCAACTGTAAATTGATGTGACCTCGACTATTACCGCTTTAAAAACTTTTTTTTTAAAATCACTAGGTTCCATAGCGAAGAGCTCATCCGAAAAATTACCATGAAATAATTTATAGAAAAGACCCAGAGAAGCAACCTTACGGAGGTAGGTATGTGCTGAAGCCGAGCCGCCATATCAGGACCACTAATATCGTTGGTTCTCATTTGGATATTATCAACGAGCTGACGGTAAATAATAAGGGTACAGGACCATATGCGGCAGCAATATTCTAAGCAAGGATCAATGGTAGACTTATAGATGTTTATGATAGATTTTAGAGAAAGAAATTGTCTGGCACAATATAGTGACTCAACTTTCTTAGCAGCTGACCTAGCAATGGATTCGAAGTATGGCTGGGTTGAAACTTCGACAGTTATCTTATAAGCAAATATTCGACATTCTGAAATGGTGTGGTGATTTTCTAAGCTTAGCTTAGATGTAGCACTAGACCGAAAATACAAGGCATCCAGCGACGATCGAGAACTTACTACTCAGTTGTAATTGTTTTAGCGAGACAAGGTTGCTCAAAATTACACCATGTCGATGTACCCATTACTCAAATGGTATGTGCTATATCTAGTCTAAAAGTAGACAGTCTAAGGTTTTCAGAACTCGTAGACATTTATTCTAACCCCAAGTATTTTTTTACGTTAATATTATCTGAAATGAATCAAAATATCTAATCATCTATTGCGAATACTTGCTTTTTCTGCGCGTTTTTGTTAGGTAAGTTCTTACAGTCTTTTTGGAATACATGTCATAAATTTACGCGCGCGTTTCACGTGACTGACACTGTTTTACAAAAAAAATAGACAGTTAGCAAGTATTTATTATTCTTCTTTGGATTTTATCAGGAATATATAGGAGGAGCACTGGGTCATATGTAGTATCAATATTCTAATCATAGGTAAATGGCAGACTTATAGGTGTATAACAAATTATCTAACACCACACAGTGACCCAAATTTCTTAGCAATTGACCTAGCAAAGGGTTCAATATATATATATATATATATATATATATATATATATATATATATATATATATATATTTGTCAGGCAAGAATATTAGCACGAGAAGGCCAAGGATATTAACACAAGAAGGCATAATGAGTCACTTTTCTGGAGGTTAGCATCAAACATGCTGAAAGAAGGTATTTAAAACATAATTTTTCCTATAATAATTTAAATTGATCATTAAGCACATTTGGCAGCCTATGTCAGGCATCAAATATCAGTTTCCGATATAATGTATAATATATTTACCAGAACAGAATTATCTAGATGTTTTTAATATAAATGTGAGTGTGCTGTCTTAATCTTTCTTTGAAGTTCAAATAACAATAATGTAGACAATAACTGAGATGACAATACTTCAGGTGCTTCAAAAACCAAAAATATCCACTTGGTTCTATTATGCGAGATTACTATGAATGGTATTTAGTTGTCTCAGCCTCGAGGCTGTACATATATATTACTAGGTTACCAGTGACCCAACGGGTCACTGACGGTTCCCGTTATAAATCATTGAATTGATATCAACATTCCATTGAAATGAAAGTTGATTTTATCTTGATTCAGGTAAATATTACAATTCGTTCGTGCCATCATTGGTCTTGGTTAATAGTTCATATTTAACGTTCTACTGATCGTTTACAACATTTAATAGGAACAGAACTTCCAAGCTGAACTTTAAATCAGATTAAATTAAAAATATTTTTAAATAGGACCAAAAAATATTTTTTTTAAATATTTAAAATAGTGTTTGTTTAAAGAAAGCTGAAATATAAATAATTGCTCTGTAAACAACTGGACGAAACAACAAAACGTTATTTTTTATGTTTGTCTTTAACTTAAAAAAAAAAATAATTGAAAAAGTGTCTGTTTGAAGAAAGATACAATTAAAATACTGTATAAACAACTCGTAGATCATTATGTCGTGGACGGACCAAGCACGCAAGCAATCACAGACTTGTATTATTATATGCTGTATCATACTGCTGTATCATACTTACATTAATTAGATTATAGGTTGCATAGAAAGGCATATTTCACTGTCACAGAGAAAAAATAGCTTGATAGTTTGTTTTATATTATTCGGTATCATCTGATTTAAACATGCAAACACACTCTATATGGTGAATCCAACCGTTGATTACAAAATGCGAATTCCAACCAGTTCAGCTCCTAGATCTTAACCATAACACTATCCACGCATATGTTTAGATTTTAGTGGTGAAATGTTCTGTAGAGCGATTGGATTGATTTGTTTTTTTAACGGCATATCAAATCTTCATGGGTCACGTAATGACGAAAATTAATTTTCTTGGGAGCTTGGAGGTAACACACATGTCATTTTATTCTGCTTTCACAATTGAATACATGGTACATGATACTCATATTTTGTGCATTTACATCTTTGTGTCTGTGAGATGTGTGTTTTATGCTTTAGTTTTATTTTGGAATTTACAGTTTAATTCATTTAATCATTTTAGGATATTATATAGATTAATGCGATGAAAGAATTATTTCATGTTTGCTGTTTGGTTGGTTTGTCTTGTTTAGCTGCATATTAACATCTGTGGGTTATTTAATGCCGATATCTAAGTATATTTAACACAATTTTATCGTTTATACCAAATATATTTTAAATGCAATTAAACTACAAGCAAAATGTCATTTAGCTATAAGTAGTTATTACTGGTCAATTTACTATAAATAGGTATTGTTACTAATTTTACTATAAATATGTATTGGTACTAATGATTTCATATAAAAATGTATTGTTGATATTTTTACTATAAAACTCAATTTTAATAATTTCGTAGTGTTTTTCGTGGGGTGGGGGCAGCTATTTACCCATAGCTAGAACCCTAACAGTTGTTACCGACCTGAATCAGGGTGGACCTGGTAACAACAGCAATTAACAGGTGGTTCCACACTTCTCAGATCTCCAATCCCCCGATCAGAGGATTTGCTACGAGATGTAGTTTATCGTCATACCCAGGACTATCTGTAGAGTGACTCACGATTTTCGGGAAAACTGGAAACACGGAGACGCTGCCCGCTCTGCAACAAGTATCCATAGAAACGTTATCAGGTCTTAATTCCGAGTTTAATTTTGCTAGACTGGTTGCTTAATCGAGGCTATTGAGTTAAGTCCGCCTTGCTCTTCAATTCAGAGTCAAGTATCGTATGTGTAGAATGAAAAACTATTGAGCAGCTTTGCTCTAACTTAGCAGCCATACAAAAGAACCTAACTACGCATGCGTTAGTAATAAACGGAATACAACTGTTTAATATGTGATCGTTGCATTAATGTGAATCTTCTCTCAAGATTGCTTTGAATTTTTTTACATTCTACTCCGGAAATGTTCAAATAATTAAGAAGTAATTCACGTTTAGGGAAGGACTTCTTGCAGAAACGAGAAAATGGTGAACGCACGTGGGATTTAAAATGTGGAAATCAACGATCAGCAGTGTTAGATTAGACGGACTGTCCACAAAATAAATTATCCATCGCTTTTTGAATATCTCCAAGGTCAGTCGACACATGGAGATGTCTTCTTCCAGTTTTTGATAAGACTAAATTTGCTGTTAAAGGGGAAATAGGTATCAAAACGTAGTTGCTATTTAACAGAACAGAACGTGACAATTGATGCCAGTTCCGTAAAAGGAGTGAAAAGAATAATTTATATATTAGAATAAAGCTTATTCGTTTGTGTTATGCTGAGTAGAATATATGAAAATGTCTAAGGTGACGTTGATAATTTTTATTGTAGGACGAGAATCAAATATAAAGACAGTTACACATTATGAAATGGAAAAATTAAGAGAATTATTTTAAGACATTTTAATGTTTATACATTCTTTTTATAGATACAAATATTTAAGTAAATGCTCTGTTTATAATAAACAGTATTCATAACATTTACTGGCCTGAATGTCCGTAAAATCTTCATAGAAAATATTCGTCCTCCAACAGGAAACGAACCTGTATCCTATATTGGAACCGTCATTTAGCTTGACGTGCCTTTAACCGATTTGGCCACAGAGGAGCGTTCGGTTAGCAAGGTCGTATTTTACTATATTTGAACTGCAATCTTCTATGAATCTCTCACGTACATTCATATCTGCACATGGCGTATCAAATGTAAACACATGACGTCACACATTATGAAATCGACAAAGTCCGACAATTATTTTAAGACATTTTTCTATTTATACTAACTTTTTATAGATACAAATATTTAAGTATTAGGTTGGTTCAAAAATAATGAAGTAATAATGTTGTTTTTGACGTATTTTTTAACGTCAAAAAACGACATTATTACGTCATTATTTTTGGACCAACCTAATAAATGCTCTGTTTATAATAAACAGTATTCATAACATTTACCGGCCTGAATGTCCGAGAGCATTTACTTAAATATTTGTATCTATAAAAAGAATGTATAAACACAAAAATGTCTTAAAATAAAGACAGTTGTATAAAAGGATTTTCTTAGTGGAAAGAATAACAAATGAATGCATAATCATTGGAAAGATGGAAATCTTGCAATATTCACGTAGGTTTGCTATAAGGAATCGGATTCTAATACCATCTTCAGTTTGATTTAGTGCAACAAAAAAAAAAAAGGAAACACCACGACGATATTTTATTAGAGTAATGGGTTTTCAATGTTTACTCTGAACTATAAAGCAATTCTCTTCTGTTTTCAATTTAAAAAAGATAGGTTAATGGAGGCCATTACCTCTGGATCCGATAATGATGATTTTGAGAATTTATTTAAACGAAAATCAAATCAAAGAAAAAGAAAAAAAATTAAAAGACCAGTAATTATTGTACATAATAACCATAACATAAGGTGGCTGGCCACTCGTATCCGAGTATGCCTGTCTGCTAGGACAGCTAACTAGTCCCTGTTTCAGACGCCTGCTCAGACACATTAATCTTTGTTCAACTCTCGCAGTACCCACCTATGGTTTATTCTGTAACAATGCTGAGTGTGGGGGGGGGCCTTAGTTACAGTTTATTGGGGAGAGAGGATTAACTGGCGTGATCAACAGTCTGAACAAGGTCAGTGCGCGCAAAATCTCGGTCGCAATGATTTGTGACTACGGACTAGCACAACTCTCGAAGTATCCCAATCAGTTCTGTATATCAAATTTCACTCTGAATGATTGGCTCAAATCGCCCCATAGTTTGCAGACAATTTCCAGAAGTACGACGTGCCGATTGCATCAAGAAATCAGCTTCCTCACTAACTGACTACGAAGAGATTTGAACCCGGTTCTCATGGTTGGAAAGCGAACGTGCACAAAGCAAAAACATAATCACGTCTTTATATTATGAAAAAACGATAATTTATTTATATATCTTTTATTAAAATAAATGTTATCGTCCTAGTCTCATTATTTTATCCATAATTAAGTTTTTTTTCCCCATTTTCTAAATTCGCGTACTAGAGAAATATTTGCTAATTCGAACTATTACTGTTCGACTTCTATTTTAACACACAGAATCTTGCTAATTATGGATTGGTAGAAATAAAACTAATGCGAACTTTAGATTTAAGTGGATTTGATTTTATACTAATTACAGAGTATGTCGCTCATTCCAAGCTAATGATATTACTTATATAAGAATTAAGTGATTTCATATTGAGATAGTATTTTCATAATGAAATTTGAATGAATTGTCGAAACGCATTCTGAGAATATCAATGAAAAATTCGCCTCTTCATATTTATATAATTGTAGCATGTTGTATTTTAAAATGAGGAACACAGATATGTATTTCCAACACATTATATTCATATTGATTGGATACAGCAACTTTGAAGAGCTGATGGATTCAATGCATTTGCGCCAAAAATTACTTTAACACCGGAGAATAACTAGACCAACAAATCATAATTTGCATAATATATATTATATTCTACATATTCCTTCATTACTTATTTGAATATTTTAATGGATAATTCACACACACACATATATATATATATATATATATAATATATATATATATATATATATATATATATATATATATATATATAATATATATATATATATATATATATATATATATATATATATATATATATATATATATATATACAGCTAGTGAGCCAGACAAACCTACCTAGGTTTCACCTAAACGGATCGTCAGGGAAATTATGGCCATACTTTCCCTGACGATCCGTTTAGGTGAAACCTAGGTAGGTTTGTCTGGCTCACTAGGTGTATCTAGGTCTGCTCTACGATTGTATTGAGCTCTTTTGTTAGTTAGTTGTCTACTCGTATCGGTTTTTTTTCTTTGGGCTTCAGACCTGCATCTGTGCGATTTGTTCGACAGTAGTTCATGTTTGTAGCTCTTTCTTTTTTTAAAACATTTTTTTCCCTCGAGATTGATTTGAATATTTGCAAATCAAAAATTCGAGGGTTTTTCGAAACGAGTCTGGTTATCTATCTATCTATCTATCTATCTATATATATATATATATATATATATATATATGTGTGTATGTGTGTGTGTGTGTGTGTGTGTGTGCCGTGTGAGTCTGTGCGTGTCTGTGTGCGTCTTTGTGTGAGAGAGAGAGAGTGAGAAAGAGAGAGAAAATTGAATTGTGTATTATGAACTTTCACAAAATTTCGTTATTCGAAGTCTGGTAGACGTCGATATAGCCGGTTCTAGTTTCCGTGACTGGAACATTAAATTCGCTTTGATAAAGGAAAATCCTTCATCCATTCATATTTTCTAGATTAAACAAAGTTTCCTAAATATTTTCCAATCTATAAGTACGGATATGAGCGTCTCCAACATGTAAGCCCTACGTGGAAAGTTTTGTTTTAGGGCTTTCAGATAATCTATAATCTGCCAATATCTTTTGAAAACATATTTTTCTTTGAAACATTGGTATTGAAAACCAATTTTATAGAATGAAGATTTTATTACTGAAATAGCAAAGAAATTCTACTTGCAACATAGGGGGATTCAAAAGTCAGTCGACGATTCTTGAACTATGGCAGCTATGGAATGTAAACATTATAAATTATGGGAACATATACGTGATGCAAGATAGGGACCCCGGCGACATGTTAAACAACAGGAATATTGCATAAATTCTCTTCACAATTTAACAGTGGTGCTGTTCAATAGTTCAGGCAACATTTTATACTGAATTGCATAGGTTATTTAAACGTTATTTGCACGAGAGGGTCAGTTAAATCACCTAATCATAACCAGAGAATACTACTAATGGACGACAGAAAACTAACAGCGTGGCGATGGTCCGTTTGAATGCTTTTCAAATATACCGTTTTGTTGGTTAGTCGGTTAATTTTACGATTTGTGAACCTTATTTTGTTACATAAATCGCATATGGTATTTGGCAACCACTGGGGATCTAACTATTCCTCTATAATGATTGACCAGTCTAACCTCATTAAACATTACCACATTCCAAGGTGCCTAGTTTTGTTCTCGTGTGTGAAGGAGATTCATAATTTTTATGGGTTCAGGTTGATAACAGTGTTGTGAAATCTGCTGGTGGTTCCGTGGCGATAAGGCGAACGGTATAATGGCAATTAGTTGAAAAGATATCAATCTTGCTAGATGTGAAAATCAGAGATTTCGTTTCAAAATATTAACGTCTAATTATACTAACAATATTATTACGATGAGGTGATGGATGGTTTCAGAAACATAACAGAACCCTATAATATAATGAGGCGGATAAGAAACCTATTCAAGGAATTTTCTCACGGATTCCCAATAAACGCCAAGGTCACGTTGGAGAAATTGGTGAATTTCCAACACATAAACCAACAAAAATAAGACTATACATATTTGTCTCGAATTCCCTTCGTATATTTTGTGGCAAATGTGGATATGTCTCCGATCAATACAATTTCAACGTCTTTGTCTAGGGTCAACTGTTATCTATATACGTATCTAAATAAATAAAAAGGAAATTCTGACTATCCATCCGTGTGTCGAAAACCAGTCTACATCTTGCCACACTTGTTCTACATAGACATATTAGAAATTTTTTAAATTAGTGATGACCCCAAGATTGAAATTATGCCTATCATCTGATGCTTGATATTATCCAGAATTGAGATTTGTGTCCAGTCGAGGAGGGAAAACCTAAATTTCGAATGTTAAAATGTTCTAAATTAATAAAAGGCAAATTCTGCCAATCCGTCCTTGTGCCTAAAAACTTTCTAATTCGGACCAAGCTTGCTCTACATAGACATATTATACCATTTTGGAATCAGGATCATCCCAAGATTGAAAATCTATCATCTGGTGCATAATCGGTAAGCTTTGGGATTTCTGTCCGGATGAGGGGGGAAGAGATAAAATTCAAAATTTTTTTTAAAATAACTGAAATAAATTAGTGTTTTTAAAAGTTTTAGATTTATTTTCTGTTCAGAGTAGCACAAAAACCTTGTGAATTTTACGAAAAATACTTTAAATTCCGTTTCAAAGGAACTTAATTTTATTTCTTAAACATGGCAAGGATTAAAACTTCAAACTTTTCAAAAAACAAGTCAGCGATTTCGTGACGTGATGTTGCTTTAATTCCGCAGATTTGTGATTTGAAAAAAATCAATTTTTCCCTCGAATTGGAAATTTGGTCGAAATCGGAGTTTCGGGCGAAATCGGTCTTTTGACCAAAATTGGATTTATAGCCCGAATGAAAGTTCAAGTGAGGTATTTAAGTTCCAGTGAGTGAATTGAGGTATTCAAAGTTATTTCTTACTAATAATCGTTGCTTTTTTCTAAGCTGAAACAAAGGTCCGTTTAGTTTTTAGCCGGAGGCCATCAGTTCTCCACTGGATCTAGCTTAGAAGTCCGCACAGAATGCTGCTTTTAAATTAATATTCAAATAACTTACAGATACTTCATATTCTTACGTCCATACTAGGAATTCGTACAGTATTCCTTTAACTTGTGCGGTTCTCTACAGGAAAATATATTGAATTAATTTCGAAAATTGGTCAATATGTCGTGCAAGACAATCTTACACATTTATATATTTGCATATATTGATGCCATATATGGTCTGGTGTTTCTGCTATACAATTAAAGATTCTTGATAAAAAGTAACTGCGATGTTATTCGCATCTGGGCGTCAGTAACTTTTCCACCGCCGTAACATAGCTTCTCTGTGTATTTTCTATAAATGATATCATGTAAATATTATGATGACATTTCCTCTTTGATAGATAGAATTTATCAATTTAAGCACAGTACTAAATTGGCGGCAAAGTTTCATCATTTTATAGTTGAATCAGCTAGATATAATCAAAGGTTCTATGCTAGCAGTTTTTGCTCTCGCACTTCCCGCCTGTGGAACTCTCTTCCTCTTTCTTGTTTCCCCAGTCAATTTTGATCTTCCAAAATGTATATTCAATGTCAATCGTTATATTAGTTTTCTCTCTTTAATAGTATTTTCTCATATTCTCTAACACTCAGTAACCCCTTGCGTCTTCTTGGCTTTATTGCCTATCTTGGAGTGAAATGATAATATATATATATATATATATATATATATATATATATATATATATATATATATATATATATATATATATATATATATATATATATTATATGCTATAGTGTGCTTGTAAAATGATGAATATTTATTTCGTCAGCACAATACAAAATAGGTTAGCTAATTTAAATTTACAATTCATTTTGCTCTTATTTCCATAGTCGTCAGAACGAAGAGATACGTGCAATAAATATAAATAATCAATGGCGTAGGTTTTCTTAACCAGCTATGAATGGCCTGCAGACATAATTTCT
>OZ010581.1:53820623-53898123 GCA_963932145.1 Acanthosepion lycidas | reverse complement strand
TCCAAAAAGTTTCAAGTAATTTCGTAAAATCAAGTGAATCTTTAACTTGTTCCGCTTTAAAATAGAATCATGTGTATCGCAGTATCTCTCCTACCTCTCTAAACATCTTTCAAATAATATTTGAAAAAAATGAAATGAAGAATAATTTTCTTAAATTGTTTTTAGATGACCATGAGCGCCATAATATACTTTAACCACGGAATATTGCACGTTAGATCAACCTTTTTTGTACCCTTTCTTCTTCATCTTCAATGAAAATAATAATCAAATTTACTGTTCGTCTTTTAGGTACCTCAAATATTCTTTAAGCTTATCAATAAGAAGTACATTTTCTATATCAAACCGTACAGAAGTTTTGCGCATTACAATTTTTAAAGAAAGACAAATGATAGATATCCTAGTCTATAACTCGTTAAAGAGTCCACTAGTGTTACAGTTTGTCATTCATCATGCAAAATTAATTTTAATAGCTGTAATACACTTTAACCCGGATATAAGAGAGTTGCCGGGACCAGAGAAGAAGTCTCTTATATCCGGGTTTCTCTTATATCCGGATTTGGTCTATTTTGTTTACATTAACACAGGCTCTAATTTGGGACCATATAAAATCTCTCTTATATTCGGGTTTATCTTATATTCGGGTCTCTTATATTCGGGTTTATCTTATATTCGGGTCTCTTATATCCGGGTTACACTGTATATTTGAGTTTATCTATGAGAGTGTATGTAAATGCGTATGTTTGTGTTTCTATATTCAATCTGTTCTTATTTTTCAGTATGCTTTTCTGAATCCACAATCTGAAATGTTATTTATCTAGCCCACGTAACTTTTGGGACAAAGTTGGCCATTCAAAACGATACATTACTTTTGTAACGATTCTTACCGATACTGCAATCATTATTTTGGATTTTATGAAAATGAAAGCATGTTTATGTTCATATACATTCGACACATAGAATCAGCGTATTTTTTATTGTCACCCTGATAATTCACTTCACAATCATAACCTATTCATATCTTCACGATCACTACGATCTTAACCGTCATTACATCTTCAGTATCATAACCTCTTCAAATATAGACGGTCAATATAATCTTAGCCTCCTAATATTTAGGGTTAACCGTTATCTCTCCTACATAATTTAAACTGTTCTTCTTACATATCTTATTACGATCATCATGCAGTAACCCTCTACATTGAGTGGCTCATGGTACTTTTATTAGGTGAGGATTAATAAATAAAAATTATTATCAATATTTTTTATAAAGAGAAATATTCTACCCAGAATTTCCAATGAGATCTTGTTCGTTTAAAAATAAGTGTATCAGAAAAATTATGGCAACGTCAGTTGGTTAATTAAAAAAGTTTAATTTTTTTTTATAAGCAAGGCGATAATGTGACTAAGACGCAAGGGCCTACTGGAAGGGAAAGAGAAATAAAAGAGTTTAGATAGAACCAGAAACGCAATCCTATACAGGAAACAAGGGATACACCTCAACTCCTGTGCAAAAGATTGAGGAGGGGTGTGAACTGGGCGATATGCTAATTTACCTAGTTTTATTGAGGAAAAATAAATAAATAAATAATAAATAATGTTTCAGGGATTAGGCAGAGATTTCAGAAGTACAAAATGGAAGTAGATTCTGAAGGAAATGAGAACGGAATCATAAACAGCAAACAATGGATGAACCTCTACTCCTTTCCAAAAGACCGGTTGTGAGTGTGAAAACTTACATCAGAAAATGTGATATATTGTTGACTGAAAGAAAAAAAAAATATGAAAATCTTACATTCAGTCAATTGTTTTGTGTACTCCCACTGAAGTATATGGCCACAGTCTTACCTCGCTTGTTGTTGCTGTTCTAGACACAGTTGCATTTAGCTTTTCATGTAGCAGAACAAAGACCAAATCTAAACGTTTTGCTATGGATATTTATCCTTCATCTTAATTGATTACCATCTAAAGCTATAGCGTCAAGTCTACCCTGCTATTTAACCCATAGTCGGGGGAAAGAATTGATGAATGATATCTGTGCAAAACCGAACGCGATAAAATTGTTTGTAATTCTGTAACAGTAGCCCAACCATATGTTGATAGAGGCTAAACTACGCTCAAACCCCACAAATGTCTTGCAAAGAAAACAAGTATTATGTTGGTGCAAAAATAATGACGTAATAATCTCGTTTTTTGACGTATTTTTTAACGTCCAAAATCGACATTATTACGTCATTATTTTTGCACCAACCTAATAATATTCAGTCTTCCAATAATATTCTAGAATGTAACTACATTCTAGATTTTCCTGCGGAGAATACGGCCATATTCTATCTCAGTTGTTGCTGCAGTTGAATCCGTTCAAGAAGGTTATCATGGTGTGCAGTTGTTAGCCATAGACTCATGTGACACCGAATTTAGAAATACCTTCTTAACTGGTCGACGCACTAATATAAAGAGCCAAGTTTTTCCTGCATATCAACCCGTACATATTATAACTGAAATATACTTAACGTTCACAAGTATATTTTCGCGAAAGCAAACGCAAGGCATCTGTTGCGATTTGTGCTACCAATCCCAATTTCTGCGCAGATAAAATCTACGCTATTCGTAAATGCTATTACATTTACATCGTTTCTAACATAACATATAAGGAGGTAGAATAGATGTTTCGTTCCTTTTTTCAGAATGAATTTAATTTAAATTTTTGTATAAAATTTAGACACACAAATGCGGACATTTAGATTTTGTTGTTTGGTCTATTTTATTTGATGAAATATCAACCTCTATGTGCTATTTAATGTGAAAATGTAAATATTTTGAACACAATTTTATGGCTTCAACTAAATATATTTTGAACGCAATTGTATGCCTTCAACTAAAGATAAAATGTATTATTTTTAATATTGCTATAAAATGTATCGTTGGTATTTCTACTATAAAATGTATTGCTGATCATCTTTAAAATTGTATTATTGGTCATTTTATTATAAATATGTATAGTTGGAAATTTGTTATATAAAAAGGTATTGTTGGTATTTTTACTATGAAAATGTATTTTTATATTTTCATAGATTTTTTTTTTTTTTTTTTTAATTCGGCGGGGGGCATCATTTGCCCATAGTTTGAACTCTAACAGGTTCTACATCCTCAGGTCAGAAGGGAGCCGGGAACACCAGAACTTAAGAGGCGGCCCCATGCTCATCCAAAACTCAGTGCCTCAATCAGAGACCTTTTTACTAGATGTAGTTTATCGTTATACCTATAAATAACGACATTTGGAAGTTAGATGGAAGTGTATGAAAATATGCACGTAAAGAATGATGAAGAGTAACGTTATGTACAATATTAGTTTTCAACACCAGTGAAGATTTCCAGTATGCTAACAGCCTATACTTGTTCTTTAAATAATCAATTATAATCACGACATTTATAGCTCGTAACATAATTTTGTATCTTTATGAGGTAATATTCAAAATACTATTAATGTCAGTCCATATTTTTACTGAACTTTTTTATTCCTTCGCAATTTTGTTACGCTTTGAAAATAAGAAATTACGCACTGAACTTGCCAACCCCGTTAATTTTACGCTAAAGAAGAAATTTCGTAAGGAAAATAAATGCAGAATTATTTTCTTTACTCTAAACATTCCCTTTAAATTGTTTGTTTTCTCATGGTTATAATTTTTCAGGTTATAACTGGATCGTCTTAAATGCCATAATCAAAACTACATGCAGATAGTCAAACAAAAGAGAAAGCTTTATAAGAAGGCACACAATAAATTTTTAGCCTCATCGAGATTTTGTCTTAATGCATTTTTCCGCTGGGGAAATTAAATACATATATGAAGATTCGTTTATTTGGGAAATAGGTCGATAAGCGAAATATGTTACGTGTGCGTAAATCCAAATCGACAACGATACAAAAAAAACAAAACTTTATTTTAAAGTTGAAATTCTTTTCAACGTGCTTATAACAACAATTGTTATGACGTCAATATACCTTTAACCCGAGAGAACATGTTATTAGCTTTCTAAAAATCGTAAGAATTTTGTCACGAAGAAACAATGAATTTTTTCTGGAGAGCTTTCAAAAAATAAAAAAAATGTATATATTTATTCATTATATTCATATATTATTCACTTCGTTTATTCATTCAAAGACACTCGTCTCATTAATATCCATCTGCTAAATGAATGCAGCTTTTATTTGGCTAACACATTATTTTAAATTCAATCAAGGTAAAAATAGTTCTTCTTGATATTGAGATAGAGAAAGAATTAAAACGAAAACGCTATTGACAGAGACATATAAATACATATTTATTCCCTTACATTAAATTACACATTGTATGTTGTTATATTTTTCATATTTGACAGTAAATTATTCGGACACATAGCACAAAAATTATTTTAATGAATTTATATTTTACCTAGATGTTTTAAAATCAGATTATTACCATTACCTTAAAAATGAAGAAAGGTTTATACTTTTTCCTGAGGTCCGAGTTTTAACTTCATTTTTTCTATTCTGTTTGGATCTTTCTTAAGTGTCTGTAAGAAAAGAAGTCGTTTTCGCGGTGTCAGTCAAACGATTTAGGAATCATAATATATTCCATTTTGAAATCGTTCAAAAAGACAAGCGTTACAGTATAGAAGTGAATTATTGCAGGTATAGTTACATTGTAAATTATGCAATGTTCAGAATATTTTTTTAAAATCTGGTAGATTTGCATCTAATTGTAAATTAGCAGTCACAATGAAAAGCTTTTATTTAGTGTGAATTAAAAGAGCGAAGGACTTGCTGAGAAGTCCTAAAAAGAAGACACACTCAAGAATCTAGCTAATGTTAAATGATGCGTCAAATCAAATATGACAAATGCTATGAGAGACCTTCTGTTTTTTTGTTTTTTTTTTAATTAGGAAGATGTTTTGAAAAGAGAATGCTAATTGTGTTAGAGACTGTCATTTATATAATAACTTTTAACAGTTATAACATCAAATATTTTTTTATACTTTAATTTTACGACACTCCCGAATTTTCTTTCTTATTACTCCGCTATCACATTACAATAAACTACTTTAATGCGTTAATTAAAAAGAATGCACGCAGGCATGATGAAGTATACTGAGAGTAAATGCAGACTTTTATATGCAGGGCTTACGGTCATATCATGCTGAAACCGGTTCGCCTAAGATCACAGAAATTAAGCAACGTCGGGTCAGGTCAGGTCAGTACCTAGAGGAATGACCACTTTGGGAATACCGGGTGTTGTAAGCTTGGATGTACGGGTGGAGTAATGAGTAATGGCTCGGAAATGTTAATTGCAGAGCATAGTTCTAATTCCAGATGGGTTCGTTAGATTTAATGATGTCAAAATAACTTTGGGAAAGGCATGAATCCACCTCATCTCCCTTCAGCTATGAGTTAATTTGTAAGATTTGTTTCACTAAACCGTTATTATCTCAAAATAAAATTCTTACGATCTAAAAGTTTTCTGATTTAAATAACCTGAATCAACATCATACGGGGTGTAACAGCAACATTGTCCTAATCGTGTAACTGCATATTTGTTCATCCCGCAAAATGTTTAATATCTAAAAAAATACTCTAAACTAATTGAGTTTCTCTTTTACAGGTTTTCAAATAGGGCCTTTAGCCATATTGACACGATTTGTCGTAAGAATCGCTGAAAAACCTTTTGAGTTATTCAGCTAGAAAGAGAACAGGTTAAAATTGTTTTGTTTCAGACCGACTAAGTGTTCCAAATTGAGCAATAGTGAGATGAGGAAGACCACTCAGGCCTTCTGTAATGGTATCAGCATTCATACCCTGTTTTCCAGCTTCAAAGTTCATTCAAGAAATATCAAGAGAACGGTGAATAAGTTTAAAAGAGAGGGAACATTATGGAGGAAAACTGGATCATGATGTCACAACAGCGAGAAGGATCAACATAGATATCAATTAGAAAAGATTCAACTCAATACATAAGACGTTTGGCACATGAGAGGGAAGGTTCATCTATAACAATTCAGAGAGCAGTGAAAAAAACACTTAACAGTGAAATCGTACATGTAACATGTGAGGAAACTTGTTACACCAGAACAGAAAGCCAGAAGGTTAGAGAGATTAAGTTGGAAATGATCCTGAAATAATATATATATATATATATATATATATATATATATATATATATATATATATATATATATATATATATATATATATATATAAGTGAACATAGAAGTCAACACTTAGAGGCGACAGTCTGTTTCATGCTATATGCAATCGTCAGGCCACTTGTACTGTTATTTTTCTCGGCTATTTATATATATACGGGTCAGTGGTGCATTGTGGGTAGTCTATTATGGCGGTTATTTTACCGGAAGTCGTTTATTTATTTATTTATTTATTTGGGTTAAATTATTATCTTATTTTTATTTATTTTTATTTTTTGTTTCTTATTTTATTTTATTTATTTATTTATTTATTTTAAACGGTGTTTTTATTAACGTATTATAAATTTGTTTATATCACTTATTTACTAGTTTTGTTTTGATTTCAGAATTTAATTAAAGCTATTTATTAGGTTTTGTGGTTGATTGTTGTTTGTTCTAACTATTATTTTGGCAGGAACAGTTTTTAATTTGTGTTTATTTGGGTTGCTTATCATTATTTGTTTTTTCTAACGGTAAATTTATCGGTATTGGTTTGTTTATTTATTTACTTGGATGAACTGGACGTGGCCTGACGATTGCAAATAGCATGAAACAGACTGTCGCCTCTAAGTGTTGACTTCTATGTTCACTTTTATATCTACACACGCTCTATCTCTGATATTGAGCACTTTATCCCGTAAAATATAGCATACTTTAAGACTATATTTCTTGATATATATATATATATATATATATATATATATATATATATACATATATATATATATATATATATATATATATATATGTATATATATATATATATATATATATATAACTGAACTTAATTCCACTTCTTCATGATCTTCCGATCCTTGGATATAATTAATTAACGATGAACATATCATTTTCGTTTGTGATCGATTTCATCACGATTTTTCTGTTAAGCTTGCAGAGTAATTATACATTGTTATTACTTAAATATAAGTTCAATAGTGCTAGAAAATCCTCGAATTCCAGTAAGATATCCTTTAAAAAGTTCAAATCTCAATCTAACTATTGGACATTTTTGCTTTTCCATGATTTGGAAAATTTAGCTGTTACACTCGGTATATGCGAGCTGTCTTAAAATAATGTAAATATTTTTGTTATCTACATTAGTCACATCATGGGGTCACATGGTTCCGTGGTTAAAAACATTGGTTGAGGTAATCCAAGTGGCTTGACCCAAAGAGATGTGAGATCAGTACCTGGCCACAAGGCAACAAAAGCTTGTAGAGCTGAATTACGAAACCGAATAAAATCGAAACTGAGATATTAAAAAATATGTATGACATGTTGAATTCAAACAATCTAACCGGTGGAGTAAAAAAAAAAAGGCGTTGACGTGAAGAAGCGTCCAACAGCTGAAACATATTAAATATGGCGACAAAGAAGAGGACAACAATCTGAATGATCTAGAAAATATAACTAGTTACAATAACTCCTCTCATAAGTGTAGACAGTTCCTCGGTCTACTGTTTAAAAATAAGACAGCAAGTGATAACTTTTCATCCAACAAAATCATAAAATAAAGGAACCTGTTTTCAACAAAAGGGGGGGATGAGAAACAGTCGATGGGGATTAAAAAGAAGACAATTTTACATCGAAAAGAAAGCGAATTTCTCTGTTAATATAATTTATATTATATTAGGTTTTTGAATTCAGTGAGAGAAGAAATGTATTTTTTGTCGTCGCTTTCGTTTCAGATAGTATGATTGTAGCCATTTCGGAAAACATATGCATTTTTCCGATTCATTAATCGTTAATGCTGTTGGATTTCACCTCGCTAAATCTCTTTTGACGCCCAATTTCATAACAAAGGCAATACCAAATGATTTCGCCAAAACAAGGGTTAAAACTCTCGCATAATATAACGTTACAGGCATTAATAATAAAGATACACTTGGCGGACTGTGCTAGTAATATTCCCTGTTTCGTGCCAGTAGTAAATGGAAATTTTCTCAAGGAATGTTGCTGATTTCAGTTATTTTGTCATTTAGATGGTTGCCGTCAGATACTATGATTTCCATTTCCTCTAATCTTTTAGTAGATATTGATGACTGATACAGCTGCTCCAGTAACATAAACGGTATGACGATAATTAAATACCTTTTTGCTTATTTCTTATCTTTTTTTTTCTGGTTTGCTACAACAGCAAGATCACGTAGGTGGTAAGTATTCTTTTCCCTTTGGCTTACAACTAGAAAATCTTTTCATCTGACATTGCTGAAATGAGACGTTTGAATCTAAAATTTCCAGAAAGTAGTTAGTCGTTTCAATCTTTAAAACCGGTTTCTACCAGAGTGTTTTCGAAATGCATTTGTTTGTATTGTTTCCAAAGTTATTATTATTATTATTATTATTATTATTATTATTATTATTAGTATTATTATTATTATTAAAAGTAGGAGCAGCAGTAGTAATAGTATTAGTAGCAGTTTTAGCATTAATATTCTTAGCTTTATTGTGGTTTCATGTTTCATGCAATAAAATCAGAAATACAGATTGTTCATATTATATATATATGTCTGTATATATATATATATATATATATATATATATATATATATGTGTGTGTGTGTGTGTTTGTGTGTGTGTGTGTATATATCGTTCGTATGTACGTGTGTATGTGCGCGCGTGTGTGTGTTTGTGTGCCGCGCGTATGCGTGCGCGCGTGTGTGTGGAGGGACTCTGTATTTTAAAAAAACGAACATTCCTCTAGATTTTATTGAAAATATAGACAAACAAAACAAACATTTATTTAAGGACATCTGATCACTTGTACATAGACTCCATTGATAGCATGCAAAGCATCCAGACTATGCCTTTAGTTCTAACCACGTTCCTTGAAGTATCTATTTGCATCAGGATTGGATATGACTTGGCGTATTCTTTTCTTGCGATCATTGAAGTCTTGATATTATGCATGATGTTCTCTGTCTTTACTTTAGCCTCTTAATAATATATAGCTCTATAAGGGTTACATCTTGTGTCCTGAGTGGTCAGGGAAGTTGACCTCTTCTTTCCATCTACCGGTTTGTAAAGGTTTCAATGAGAATCTCAAGAACACCCAGCACCAAGAAATGGGGTGCAATCTTCCTGCTGGGAAATAACTGTTGGTTGAAAATGGTGCAAATTGCAGAATCAAATTCTTTTAAGACTAGGTTAACTCTAGTGGATAAAACAATCTGTGGATATTGTAAAGATCATTTATGGTGACCCTGTATCATTTATATATTTATAACCCAGACAGATTTATTTAATGTTACAAGGAAATACTTTATGTTTTTTTGTTAAATCCTGTAATTATAATTTTAAATGCTAAATAATATATAAATCTAAATTCTAAATAATTACTAATTAGAGATGATCAAATCAAACAAGTACGAATATCTAGGACGAGTTTTAAGAGAATTTTGAAAATACGACACTGAAATCCGATGGCGTTTTGAAAACGAAAGATGACTTCCAACCGTTAAGCAAAGTATTAAGAAACAAGAAAATTTCGTTAGAAACAAAGAAGTGAGTACTAAACTGTTATATAATAGCGACCCACATCTATGCAATGAATGCTGGTCACTCTCCTCACAGACGAAGAAAAGAGTTGAAGCAACAGAGATCTAGAGAAAAATAATATGAATCCCGACATGGTCTGAAAATGTGAATAATGAGGAAGTTTTAGAGAAAATTAACCCCATAGAAACCCCATATTTAATATCAGAATGACACAGTCGAAATTTGTAGGACACATAATGAGGAAAGAAGCTTTGAAAAATCGAAACTGACAAGAGATATTAAAAGCAAAGAGTGTAAAGCTACGAGCATAACATACCCCTATTGAGGTTGTGCAAATGGTTGACAGAACCGTCAATAGTAGTGATAAAGAAAAGAGAAAATCTACTAAGAACTACAAAGTACGGGAAATTTTGGAGAGCTGTTTTTACACATGAATTGGAGGGGACACGACGCATTGAAAAACATCTCTTAAAATTATCGTTGAATTCATTCTGAGTAAATTACACATTGTTAAATTAATATATTTTTGTTTTACCTTCTTCTCGTCTAAACAATCTAATACTGAATTAAAGAGAGTTGTAATTCGGTGATATTAAAATAGATTCAAATAAACGTTTCACACACACACACATGTTTGTGCGTGTGTATATATATATATATATATATATATATATATATATATATATATATATATATATATATATATATATATATAGCGAGACTCTTCGCAAGCCGAATTGAGTCACTGTCGGTCACTGGGCGTGTTTCCAAAAATAAATACGCTAAAAATCCACCTTCGTCCCGACCGTGCGCCGACAGCTTAGTGGTAGAATATCCGCCTGATATCAATTCAGTCGGGTTTTGATCCTAGCTAGAGGCAACCGGATGTCTAGCCGCACTGATGAGCTGTGATACAGGGAAACAGTCTGTCTGTGGATGACATTATATATATATACACTTTAAGAAATGGACGAAGTCCGACAATTTATTTATTAAAGACATTTTTTATGTTTAACGTTCTTTTTATAGATACAAGTATTTAAGTAAATGCTCTGTTTATAATAAACAGTATTAAATAACATTTACCGGCCTGAATGTCCGAGAATTTTTCATATTTTCGTATCCTGTCCAAGGACGAATATTTTCTATGAAAATTTCTCGGACATTCAGGCCGGTAAATGTTATTTAATACTGTTTATTATAAACAGAGCATTTGCTTAAATACTTGTATCTATAAATTTACTGCTTATAAACTTCAATCTTCCATGAATCTCGCACACTCATAACTGCTCATGGTGTATCAAATGTAATATAAAAAGAACGTTAAACATAAAAATGTCTTTAATAAATAAATTGTTGGACATTGTCTATTTCTTAATGTATGACGTCATTTGTTTACATTTGATACGCCATGAGCAGTTATGAATGTGCGAGATTCATGGAAGATTGAAGATTATAAGCAGTAAATTCGACCTTGCCTACCGAACGATCCTTGGTGGCCGAGAGATTAGGCACGTCAGCGTAAATGACTGTTCCGTATAGGATGCAGGTTCGAATGAAGGACGAATATTTTCTATGAAAATTTCTCGAACATTCAGGCCGGTAAATGTTATTTAATACTGTTTATTATAAACAGAGCATTTACTTAAATACTTGTATCTATAAAAAGAACGTTAAACATAAAAATGTCTTTAATAAATAAATATATATATATATATATATATATGTCGTGTATATTTAGGCACCAATTTTTCATTGATGCATGTTTCATTAAATAATAAAAACAGACTATCATTATTGTTTCGTCCGTGTATTGTTTGATATATTGAAATCTAATTGTTATCTTTCATAATGTATCCGAAAGCTGAGATAGGATTTAAACATATATCAATATGGTGATTTTCTTTCGTCTTTCAATGATAATGTTATTAAGCTTATCAAACAATATGAAAGGAACTTACTTAGAATAAAAAAAAACTTGTCTATATATATATATATATTGGATATCATTGGTTATTTCAGTGCAAAATTTGTTATCCACTTTTACATATAGACTACCTGACGAACAGGTGTTAATGATTCGATGTAAGAGATTTGTACATATTGTATTTAAAAAAAAACAGAACGAAAAAGCTGGTATTTGAGTGAAATGCTAACATGCGAAGAATACGATGGCCTTTTTAGAACTTTTGTTCCCCTTGTAAAATATTGAGGATATGCCAAGTACTTCATCAAGTGTGAAAGAAAATTGAAAGAATCGTAACTCACGACCTTTAAACAAACCATCTTTATTTTACATTTATTGCTTCTTATACTTTGGATACGCCAGAAAAAGGTCAAATAATAACAATAACAATAGGATATTGCATAAATGGATGACATAAAAATGTCTGTACATAAAAACGATATATTATTGAGTTTGTCTAATCACTGATATTTCACCAAATATTTCGAACAAGGGTCATTGCGCGTAATAATCAATCCACCTTTACAATAACAGCCATTATATAAGGGTTTATGGGTGCCACGACGTTGTGTAATGGTTAACAAGCTTTTTCCCACTAGAACAGTTAAGACTGAGTAGTGAGATCTATCCGATGCTGAGTGTCCTATACTTTCGGGTTGTACCACATCTGAGTTAAGCGTTGAAAATCACAATAGCATACTTTTTTAGAAGACTCTTCCAATTTTTTAAATATTGTTAACCTCACAATGATATATCATGCTGATTCATATCAATCATATATTCATTAACAATGCATTTAAACACATTCGCGGTAATCGCATAAATCATTCTTAAAATAATAATTAGAATATGATGCATACAAATATTTCCCTATTCATGTGAATATATGATCATAGAATAGCTTTTGAGCAAACATTGGCACAACATTGATAAACTTATTGAGACATAGCAAATTTTTCTAAACAAAACAGATACAATGAAAAAAGAGCAACTTTGTTGTTTTAATATAACTTAAGGCAAAGTTTTGTTGTATTAAATGAATCACATGGAGCTATTGCATATCGGAATGTCATTATCAACGAGAAAGTTAAGGTCAGCATTTCCTTTATTGGCAACTATATTTATAGTTTTAGGACTTAGGCAATAACATATTGTCACGCTTGTCGTTACATTTTACAGTTCGATTTTTAGACAAGTTTTAATTTGTATTTACTTTTTTAAAGTATGGTTCAACCTTTACAAGAGGTGGAGACCAATCGATGCATAGGGTTACGTTAAGAGTCTATTTATATGTATATGTGTGGAATATGTCGGTTAACCCGAGTCTTGAATAGACTAAAGTTGTAGTGATTGAAGAAACAGCTGTTGCGAGTCGGTTCCACAGAACAGTAATTCGCAGGAAGAAGCTACTCGAGTGGAACTTACTTCTCACCGATGGAATACGGAGGGAATATCTGTGGTTTGCTACTATGTATGTGGCATGGCATCTTCTTGCTGTGAAAGTTTGATTTGGCGGGACCAGAGAATGTAGTTCGTCCGAGCACTTTCCGTGGAAGTAGAACAATGCGAGGCTTGCCTCAACCCGCTTGAGAGAGAGAGAGAGAGTTTGAAGAGTGGAGAATAATTTGTCATCCACAAGGGCTCGGAAACACTTTTGGACTATATCAAGGTTGGAGAGTGTGGTCTGATCAGCAACTTGACTAGTTGTCCTTCACTGTCATTGCTGACCAAAAGCAGTTTTGAAAAATTGTCTCTCCGTTCATCCTCGCAAGTAAAAATGATTATTTATTAATACGTCTATACGAGCAGTTTTTCAAACTTATGTCTTTTAATTTATAATATATATCTATGTATCGATCTCCACACACACACACACATATATATATATATATATATATATATATATATATATATATATATATATATATGAAACTTTTATATATTTTATTTTTAGGTTTTAATAGGAAAGCGCTCAATATCAGCGATAGAGCCAACATATTCAGTTGCGTTGACCTGAGTTTGTTAGCCTTGTTTTCCCACACTTTCCAATCGTCACATAAACTGATTAATTTTGAAATTTTGGATTTATTTAAATAAATCCAAAACCTCAAAATTATCATGTTATATATATATATATATATATATATATATATATATATATATATATACCTTACATAAATGTCATTAGTTTCTCATCACATTGAAGCCACACAAAAATGCATCAGGAATAAACAGGAAGTTGCAAATTGTGTTCAGTTTTTGTTTTGTGCTTGTTTCTATTTACCTCTATAAACGACAACTTGGAAAGAGGAATTCTTATCTACACTTGTCAAGTGGATCATTACTACTGAAAACATGGAGGTTTGTCTAAACAGGTTGTCAATATAAAGGAAATTGACATTAATTAGCCTAACAAAGGTTGACATATTGGAAAATCAACAACGCTAAATGACATATTCAATCATCGCGTTTCACTTACCATAACCTGCGAAAAGCAATTGTATTTCGTGACCAGCATTTTTACCTTTTTACATATTTGAAAAAATTAATTATCCGAAAATATTACTTATTAGTGATTCATTTATGTTGATAGCAATAACGCTGTACTCGCCCATTGTCACGTTTTAAAATTCACACTGATTACACATTCATTACAAATAAAATTAGAATTTTTAGCAAGATTAAATAAAACGCTTTTAAATCCAAGCAACGATTAGTTTGCCTACCCAATATTATTTTGCTTTTCAATATTTTCGTACACTGTTATTTTCTGATCTTTTATTCAAGCTTACATTTTTAATATATCTGAATATGTTTTCGGATTTCGGAATATGACGGCCTGAAAGGTAGTTCTGAATTTGCCCGTTTACAGCGTATGTATAATGAGCTCTAAACGTACGAAAATGAAAGTAGTCTGAATGTATCAGAATCTATGATAAACACCTAAAACATATGAATACGAATTAATTTCACTCGGGTAGATTACATTTTTGGGATTAATGTTAGAATGCTAATAAATATTGATTTACTGCAGTTAAAACGCTATAAATCTATAACTTACAAGTAATTGAAAATATGAATATCGCAAATGCTAAATTTATACAACGTTGATCCCGACAATATTACTGCTGTTTATATAGCTATATGAATCCGGAAGACTAGAATGATGATCATATAGTAATCCAAAAAAATATGTATTTATTTATTCATCATTAATATCAATGAGATCTATGGCCCATGAAAATGTCTCTTTTTAAATAGACTTAAGATATATTATTAGTGATATCTTTACAAATATAAACGAAGTTTGGCTTAGTTTGCCGGAAAAGGACAGCATACTGTGAATATCAAACTCAAAATATAGTAGTTATGATCTGATAGAATAGCTCATGAGTGATTATAGTTATTTTTATTGTTTTTATACGTAATCATGTTCCTCATAAATGACAAAATAATTGTTTTTCTTTTATCATAGAAAAATAATCTGAAATTCTTTCAAAGAATAGAATATATTTTCCTTTGTTTTCAAAATGTCCCAGTCGCTTCAACAAGCCGTGGCACCCTCTAAATGTTGACAAAAAAGACCAAGTTACTTGCTATTAAAAAAACGTTTCACTATATTTAAAAGAAATAGCTAAAGTACCTATTCGTTTATTTTTAAAATATTATCCCCTAAATGATTTTTAAAGATTTCCATCATCCGGGAATTTTGAGCTTTACGAGGACTTGCAGATAGTTTTCATTCAAACGGGGAACATGTGGAACTGGAATTTTCAACACATAGTAACAATTTTCTATCAGGAAAAGCATAATCCCAACGTAACAGGAAATAAGCTCATTGTGTTGTAATTAGAGTTTCAACAATCAGTTGCACATTTAAAAACGCTTCATCATCAAAAGGCACGATATGTATTGGTCCAAGCCATAATGGTAGCTGATCGTATTACAAAAGAATAAATAGTAAGATGTTAAGTACTTGAAGACATCATCGCCAATGCACTACACACGTAACAGTTTAAAATGAGGAAGATATCTCTGCCGCATCGTGTATAAATCTTTATGGTGATTTAATAACTGTTCCTGGTTTCATAATTCTTTCGCATCATTTTATTTTTGTTTTACTCAAGTTTTGAGTCCATATATATGTTATAAATTGAGGGGATTATCTGGCGATAACAAGCCATTATCAGTTTGCAATCAATCAATCGAAGGAAGTTCATCTCGACCAAACGGCTGACAGAGAAAACCATTGATACGTAGGTATTTCAAGAAAATCTGAGAAGTTGGTTCAAGCTGACATAGAGATAATTGCTTTATTTTCCGTCCAACAGATTCCTATTTTCACAAGAATGAACATTGGGAATCTGTACACAGATGTATAAATATTAACTTCAATCCATCAAGAAATGGCGCGGGAGCACATACATATACACTTTGGCATACTTTTCTTTATTAAAAATATCAAATGGACAGTCCAAAAGGTTGTTTAAAAATAAACTGCTATGTCAATGCAAACACGTGTCTTAATAAATATAGTATTTTATCTCACTCTCACTGTCTTTCTCAATATCATATATATATATATATATATATATATATATATATATATATATATATATATATATATATATATTGTTATGGTGTCCACCCCTTTTTAATATATCTGGACTCGAAAAGAGTGTTACTGGAACTGCTGCCGTTAAATACCCAGAGTCAGTTAGAATAATAGAGATTGATAGAGATTGGAAGATTTAGTAGAGATTGTGATTGAGTTGGAGGTAGAGTAATAGTGTGAGGTAACTGCTTGTAGAAGTCGGTTACAATCACGTAGACTCTAAGGAACTCCGACTTCCAGACTATATATATATATATATATATATATATATATATTATTGCTACTAACAGCCTTCCTGGATTTACTAACAGTGTTACTCATTGTATTATTGTGTAAATACATTTAATTTCTTATCTTTAATTCTTGCGTTTGTCATTCTTGGAGACCGAATTTCATCTCGGAATCCACAACAAACTGGCGACGAAGATTCGAACTTACGCGGAAAAGAAAAGGTACTCAGGCAGACAAAGAAAAGATCAACAAAAGAAAAATCTTTCCCGTCGTCCAACAACAAACTGGCGACGAAGATTCGAACTCACGCGGAAAAGAAAAGTATTGTGAGACTGTAACATACCTACAACATGGACTCTTTCAGGACTATATTGTAATGAGTTGGTCGGTCAGCTTGAAACCCCTAAAGCGAGTGGAGGTGGGCAGGCGCGGGAACTGTGATTGGTAGCTGACTTGTTGGTGTTTTGCAAAAGTGAGTTACCAAGCTCTATGTAAATGGCTGTAATGAGAAGGAGGGCAGTTTTCAGTCTCAGAAGTGGAGACTGTGTCCGTCGCTACGACAGCAGGAGTGAAAGAGACGAAATCATTTATTTTTTCGTGACACATTCCAACACAAGCTATTCTGGCATTTACTTTGTCTCCAGCAAGATGGCGGAAAGACCGTTCGACATAAAACTGATCTCCGAATTCAGTGGTGATACGAGTGGACAGTCTGTGGTTGAATGGATCGAAAAGGTGGAACTGGTCTGCGAATTATGCGAGATTACGAAGATTGAACGGATTCTTCCACTGCGCTTGAAAGGCGGCGCCCTTGCTGTGTACAGGCAGTTGAGCAAAGAACAGAAAAGTAACATTGAGCAAATAAAGCACGCTCTACTAACCGTGTTTGGAACTGACCGATTCGTGGCCTATGACCAACTCCAGGCGCGGCGTTTACGACCTGGCGAGACAGTAGACGTATATTTGGAAGAATTAAAGAAGCTCGCCGTACCGATCGCACCGATTCCTGAAGAATGGATGACCTGTGCCTTCGTGTCTGGATTGCCTAGTCATGTTAAGCAGATAATCCGTGCATCACCCAGAATGGAAGACATGACGCTCAATCAATTGTTGACCAGAGCCCGTGCTATCATGATCGACGAAAAAGAGGCTGATGAACCAGTGGCCGCAGTTGTTCAACCAAAAGAAGGTCCGACCCCAGCCATCCGTCGCCATGGCGATGTCACCTGCTATCAGTCCTCTGGGCCGAATCATTTTGCCAAAGACTGCCGCTATCAACGCAAAGCAATGCGCAGCGAGTCGGCGCAAAAGGCACGTTTCGATCTACGATGTTTCCAATGTCATAACGTAGGTCACATTGCTTCTAAGTGTCCGGAAATAGAATAGGGGATGCGACGTCAGCCGGTCTCTTCTCCGCATCGAGCATGAAAGAGGCGCTCCCTGTGATTAAGGTGCGCATCAATGGAAAAACGCGTACCACGTTAGTAGATTCGGGCTGCTCTCGGTCACTCACGAACGGTTCGATTTGTCGACAGCGGAGCAGAAAGATGGACGTACTAACGGCTGACGGAAAAGCTCTCAGAAGCCGGGGAGTTGGAAACATTAAACTCACTATCAACAACGGTAACCCCGTTACAGTCAGGGCAGCGCGTTATTAGGTTTTGATCTGCTCCTTGGGATGGACATTATTAAGGAGCTGGGCGGCGTACGCATCACAGAGGCGGACGAAGTCGAGTTTTCTGATCCGCCCATCTGTGCTGCCTTGAGGATTAACGAACCTGACTTCAGTGCAACTTTTGACCAGCGCAGGCGTCTATGGACCGCAACGTCACTGAAAAATAAAATAGCAGAGTACTCGGTTCCAGAGCATATCAGGAGCGAATACGAAAATGAATTGCAGATTTGGATAGCATACGGCTAGCTTGCGCCGTACCCCGAGGAGGACTTAGAGCTCCCTCGAAGACTGATTCCGTTGATGGCAATAGTGCAAGAGAATAAGGGGAAAGTGAGACCGGTCATGGACTACATGGAATTGAATACCTTTGTAGATGCATATACGGCCAACGCGGACGTTTGTGCCCAGAAATTGCGGGAATGGCGACAGCAAGGGAGCAATGTGGCCACCCCAGATTTAAAAAGAGCCTACCTCCAAGTCCGAGTCGACTGATCACTCTGGCCCTTTCAGACTGCCATGGTAAAAGGACAGAGATATTGCCTCACTCGATTGGGATTTGGTCTTAATGTGGCTCCAAAAATCATGTCAGCGGTTATGAATGTGGTCATGTCGCAGGATGAGGAAATTCGAAGGGCAACGTCATCCTACATTGACGATGTTTACGTCAATGAAAACGTGGCCTCTTCAACGGGGGTTAAGGAACATCTGGAGCGCTTTGGCTTGGTGTGCAAGGCCCCAGAGCCGCTACAGGATGGAGCGAATGTACTTGTACTACACGTCAGTAGTGATGGAGAAAAATTTCGCTGGAGGCGAGGTAGTGACCTCACGGAAGTCCAGCCAGTGATCACTCGTCGGAGTACCTTTTCCATGTGTGGGAAACTGTTAGGCCATTTTCCCGTATGCGGTTGGCTCAGAGTGGCGGCAGCAGCCATAAAGCGCCGCGTAACTTCTGTTTCGTCAGGATGGGATGATGAGTTGCACGACGATACCCTAAGATGCATGATAACTGAAACTATGGAGAGAGTGAAGCAAGACGATCCCGTGGGAGGTGACTGGTGCTTTAAGGGAAACGAGCTCACCGTTTGGGTGGATGCCAGTTCGTTGGCCATGGGTGTCGCACTTGAGGATAACGGGTCCATCATAGAAGACGCCTGCTGGTTACGACCTGAAAATGATGCACGACACATAAACCTGGCTGAACTAGACGTCACTCTGAAAGGGGTTAATCTGGCGCTCCAATAGCAAGCAACAGTGCTACACATCGTCACGGACTCAGAATGCACTCAGCGTTGGATACTAGATGCACTTAGAGGAAGAGCGCGACTGACCACCAAGGCATCGAGCGAGATGTTGATTCGGAGGCGGCTCACCACGCTGATTGAAACTATCAAAGAGTACAACCTGTCTGTGGATGTAGTGTTAGTTAAATCGGCAGTCAACAGAGCAGATGCATTGACTCGCGTTCCGCAACGTTGGTTGGCTGCTGCTCGGAAAGAGTCTGAACCTCCTCAACTGACGTGTACGGCTTCTGCGCTCAGTATGGACTTCGAGCGGATCATGAGCATCAATGAACAGTGTGGGCATCCCGGGATTAAACGGACGCTCTACTTCTCGAAGATGGTCGACACGGCTGTCAAAAAGACGGATGTTAGGACAGTAGTGCAGAGGTGCGAGGCGTGCCAGTCAATTGACCCGGCACCGGTGCAATGGTAAAAAGGAAATTTGAGTACTACCCATGTTTGGAACAGGCTAGGGATAGATGTTACGCATGTTGGCAGCCAGCACTATTTGACTATTATATGACTGTGGACCCTCTCGCTTCGCCATTTGGCGACTACTGCACCGGCAGGACACTGCCAGCATAATTTACGACCGGGGGCCCCCTGCAGAAATATTGACAGATTATGGTGCGGCGTTTTCTTCAGAGCAATTCCCGCAGTCCTAAATGAAGTGGGGTGTGCGGCTTCGGTTCCGGTGCGCCTACGTGCCGGCGGGAAACGGCATAGTAGAAAGGAGTCACCGGTCTATAAAAGTGATTGCAGCCAGGAAGCGATGTTCGATCCCCGGAGCAGCCAATTGGTATAATGCGATGCCTAAAGACGGTGTTTCGCCTACAACAGCACCGGCTAACATGGTGCACGCTTATCACTTACGGCTGCGAGGCATTGACATCACAATGGCTGCGAGCGACGTGCAAGCTAAATACAGAATTGTTGACGTAGTGTGGGTTAAGACCCCGCACAGCAAGTGTACGGACAAGCTTAGAATGGGTCATGTTACCGAGATTATCAGCCCGCAGTCAATGCGGGTTGATGGCGTGCCTAGTCATGTTAAAGACTTGCGGCCAGTTGTAGGGTTAAAACTGTCATCAAATGATGAAAGTGACTCTGAAGATGGTGCGCATGTGGTGTATTTAAAGTCGGATCCACTGAGTTTTACCTCAAACATCAGTACCCTACCTGCGGACGTCAACGTGGCCAGCTGTCCGGAGGCGCATAGCAGCTCAACGGATGAGAGGACCCAGTCATCCCGCACAGAAGGAGTGCCCGGCAGAAGAGGCCTGCCCCGAGTTGCACGGTGTGCGATCATGACAGGGAGACACGAGATGAATCTGGAAATCTGCCACCTCAGAGCAAACGAGTTCGCGAATGTGCGGTTATCCCAATATGTCAAGCGTGCAAGTTGTATATATGCGGACGCAGTCACCAGACAGACGCGAACATCTCTCGAACTGAGAAGCTTTGTGATCTTAAGATCAGGGGGGCGTGTAATGAGTTGGTCGGTCAACTTGAAACTCCCAAAGCGAGTGGAGGTGGGCAGGCGCGGGAACTGTGATTGGTAGCTGGCTTGTTGGTGTTTTGCATAGGTGAGTTACCAAGCTCTATGTAAAGGGCTGGAATGAGGAGGACAATTTTCAGTCTCAGAAGTGGAGACTGTGTCCGTCGCTACGACAGCAGGAGAGAAAGAGACGAAATCATTTATTTTTTCGTGACACATTCCAACACATATATAAAGTATGTGACATAGCACTCTAGGAGAGAAGAAGAAGAGGACGAGACAGAGTATTCTAATGCCGTAGTATCAGCCGCGTACGACTACCAATATTGGACACTAGCACATAGTAATCTCCGCTTACATTTACACTATTTTTGTAACCTTTCTGTTTATATATATTTTCTTGCCTCTAATCCGTGTTCCGTGTTTTCCTTCTGTGCTCCCGAATTTGGCCCCACGTCAGTGGCGACGGTGAATTCGAGAAACGCACTCACGCTGAAACCTCAATACCTTACCAGTCCCACATCTGTGTCGACGAAGAATTCGAGAAACGCATTCACGACGAAAACCGCATTACCTTACCAGTCCCACATCAGTAGCGACAGAAAGATTAGAGAATTTCGTTCTCACCATATCAATAGCGACAGAGTACTCGAAAAATACACAGAAACTCCACGCGTTCCCACAGCAGTGTTGAACGAGAAATTAAGATGGTATTAATACATTAGC
This sequence comes from Acanthosepion lycidas, assembly GCA_963932145.1. Taxonomy (NCBI): domain Eukaryota; kingdom Metazoa; phylum Mollusca; class Cephalopoda; order Sepiida; family Sepiidae; genus Acanthosepion; species Acanthosepion lycidas. The sequence continues at coordinate 53,876,418 of OZ010581.1, read as the reverse complement.
GATTTAAACGCAACCAAGTAGCGGAAGCGGGCAACAATCAATTAGATATCGAAAAAGAAGCAACATTTTCGCCAAGACGCAGTGTGGAATACCATAGAGATTTTCAAATATTCTCTAGATGAGGACAAAGTTTTTGGAGATTACTTCAGAAGACATGAAGACATCTTTAACATAGACTGTCAAAATTGGACAGAAGCGAAAAAAAAGAGACGTTTATTGCTTAGAAAATTAGGAACTGAAGAATATACAAAGTTCGTGTATTATATCTTGCCAAAAAAGACGAACAAATTAACATTTGATGAAGCAGTGACTTGTCTTAAAGAACTCTTCAGCCCGAAAACATCACTCTTCCACAGGTGGTGGAAATGCCTTAACCTGGTAAAGGGCGATAATGAGGATTATTCCACATTTGCCACAATCGTAAATAAACATTTTGACGACTTTAAACTAGCGGAATTAACCCCGGACCATTTCAAATGTCTCATCGTTGTTCAAGGATTATTTTCTACAAAAGATAGCGGAATGCGCAGTAGAATGCGTGCACAATTACAAAATTACAAAATGAACCGGGTCTAACATTACAGCAATTATCAGAAGATTGCCAGAGATGCTTAAACACAAAGAAAGACGCAAAGGACGTCGAGGAATAAGCAGGTTCTCATATACAAAAGTTATAAAAAAAAGTCATCACCCTCCCCGGAAAAGCCAATGTTACGACAATGAAAAAAGATTCTCACCCTCCACGGAAAGAAAAAGAAAATTTTATAATAAGAGGAAAAGTACAACATGCAGGACAAATTATGACGAATATCGAAACAAATATAAGCCGCCTCCATCAGCATGTTATTGATGTGGAGGACTACATTGGAACAAGGATTGCCGCTTTAGATATAAAAACTGTCTTGAATGTGGAAAAAAGGGCAACAAGGCATTCCAATGTAGGAATAGGAAAGATACTAATAGAATAAGAGCTACAAGGATGAATAACGATGACAACACCAACGTAAGGAAATATGTGGAACTGGAAATTTTAAATAAAAAGATTAAATTACAACTGGATTCGGGTTCCGACCTCACGATAATCAACTTAGACATGGAAAAACTCAACAGACGTACCATGTTACACACAAAAAAATTGCCAAGTCGGTTACAGGCAAACGAATAATATTTCAGGGAGAAATAATCGTGAATGTTAAATTTCACGGCAAAACAAAAAACTTAAGATATACGTCATAAAAGATATTGAAAATCTAGTAGGTATCGACTGGATGCAGAAGTTCAACGTTTGGGACCTCCCTATCAACTAGTTTTGCAAAAGGTTAGTTTAAAACATCAGATACTATAAAATTGAAGGAATAATTATACAAGCAATTTCCTGAGGTATTTTCAAGCGGGTTGGGACAATGCAACATATTTAAGGACAAAACAGAATTAAAAGAAAATGTCCAACCAATTTTTAAAAAGAAGCGAAATGCACCGTTCGCTACTACAGAAGAAATAGACAAAGAATTGGAAAGACTTGAACAAACTGGGATTCTATCAGAGTTTAACAAGTGGACAGTTCCAGTGGTTTATGTAAAAAAGAAGTCAGGAGAAATCCGCGTATGCGCAGATTTTTCGACGGGACTCAACAAGGCATAAAAGACCACCATTACCCACTACCGAGCCCAGAAGAAATATATACAAAACTCAACGGCGGTAAGATATTTTCAAAAATAGATCTAAGTGAGGATTCTATGGATACAATCTTCGAAGCATTTGAGATCCAAAGACCACAGTAAGACACAGAAATGAGAAGGTCAAACAGGAAGATAAAATTTGTCGAACCCCTGATTATCAACCATAAGAGACAAAAATACTAACTCACCCCAAAAAGGGATCTAAGGAGGGGGCGTTATGGAGTCCTCTCCTTTTTCATATAAGTGGACTCGACCAGAGTGTGACTTGGACTGCTACCGTTAAATAGCGAGAGTCCGTCAGAATATGGAGAGAGTGAGCAGAGATTGTGATTGAGTTGAAGGGAGAGTAATAGTGTGAGGTAACCGCTTGTAGAAGTCACAGTTACAAGCACGTAGACTCTAAGGAAGTCCTACTTCCAGACTATATATATATATATATATATATATATATATATATATATATATATATATATATTGATCTTGTTATTGCTACTAACCGTGTTCCTGGATTTACTAACAGTATTACCCATTGTATTATTGTGTAAATACATTTAATTTCTTATATTTAATTTCTTATATTTAATTCTTACTTTTGTCATTCACTGGAAACCGAATTTCATCTCAGAATCCACAACAGTAAATACTTTTCCAATGTGCTTAGAAACTTGCGGTTGAATATAATATCGTTAACTTTAATGTTAATGACTACAGTTTCTGTATTTGCATTTATTACATGTCATAATTGTATAATTCAATTGTAGGTAAAATAAATGTCTGCAAATAGATATTTATCTTAACACAACAGATGTTAATATTTTGTTACATTATAGCCCACGTCTCTAAAATTGACCGGGATTTTATTATTTATTTCCATTAACTGACATTAGATAAATAATCTGTCAGAATTAAAAGTTTTAACATTTACTTAAGTATTATTAAGTTATTTCTCGGCTGTACTTTGCTATGAAATAACTTTTAGACTTGAAGTGTTACTCCCTTTTAATATAACATGAATTTAAAAATATGATATACTAACCTGGACACAATTTTCAAATCTCTTCCTATGAAGTTTTGATATACTCCGGTTTGTTTTCTCAAAATATTTCGGCAGGAGATAGCGACATCATATTTTAGGGAGAAGTGGCCAGCAACAAGAAAAGGAATGTTGATGGAATCATCACCGGGCAAAATTGCAAACAGGTAAATATAGACCACATTATCATTCTGTGATTCAAACGTCATCTTCATGGGCGATAATTCAAACCTTCATCACGCTTGTCTAAGCGGCCGGTTTCCCACATATGATGTGGCTAGTTTGGTAAGTGGATTTCAAGCCACTCGAACTCTTTCAAAACCAGTTAAAATTACCTATTTATTTGCCGAATCCCACTCTACCTAACCCTGAATTATTTAGGAGGGTTGAATTTTGGGAGGCCACAATACAGATAGCAATTCTGTGATTGCTGATAAATTAAAGAAATATCAGGAAGTTATCTAGCCAATGTTATAACATATTTAGGAAGTTATTTATTTCGAAATCTTGCCTTTGGATATTAAAAGACGATAGATTGGCCAATAAATTTTGTAATCTATTAACGTGTACTTCCCGAGCAAAGAAACATTTTAATACACATAAGAACTACAAATAAACAGAATGTACGAAGGACAATCATAATATCACTAAAATATTGCAAGATAAAATTCGCACGAGAAACAGACGGGATAGTTAATCTGCAAGAATAATTTAGAAACTGTTTTTATATTCAAGACGTTTCGGCTTTTGTATGCTTCAGTCTTCTTCAGGTGATATATGATGGAATCTCGAACCGAATTCTTTATTTAATCTATCTGTGTAAATTGTTTTATTTCCATGTGGAATCTGGCGTAATCTTACAGCCAGAAATAAGACTGGTATCTCAAAGCTAAAATTAAAAAAATAAAATGAATTATCTCTGGAGATTTCAAGGAATCGAGCAAGGTCTTCGAAAACTGAAAAGGTCTAGAACACATAAAATTGAAAATTGAAATCGCAAGAGCATATTATTAAGGAAGTATAGCTTCTAATAATTTGACACACACAAAACACATTGAACGTAATAAAGATAGAGAAAAACAGTGAATAACTGATTGATTGCCTGAACAAAAATTAGGAGAAATAGCAAAAATAAGTCGCACCTTACTGAAACCCACAAACGATAAGAATTTGTGGAGAGCTATGATCGGCCATGTCCTTAGTAAAGAAGCTATATAGAATAGATTCAATTTTTTTTTTACATGTAATAGAAAATTAAACAAACAAATCTTTTCAGTAGAAATAACTTGCTTACGTATAAATAGTAATGAGTGAAATAAGAAATGTAGATAAGGATTGGAATCCGACAGAACGATAAGATAGATGACAAATAGGAAACGTTTATCAATATAATGTTTCACTTTTATTCATAAATAATTATATAGGTATATTCATCTCATTAGATGACTACATTTCTGAAATGGAATCAACATATCCAGACAGAATGCAAACTTAAAAAAATAAAAAAGGAAAGAAATAAAAAATACCAGATGATATAATACCATAAATAAATTGACGTAGAACATTTTTCTTAGGGGGACTTAAATTAAGAAGAGAGAACAAGTTAATATAACGTGTAAGGGATGGTAAAGGGATAGGAAGGCATATGAAGAGCAAATTTAAGAGAGAGTGTTAAACAAAGTTTATAAAATGAGGGTGCTAAAGAGGTGCCTGTATGAACTACAACATCATCGTCATATAAGACAATCATCAACAAATATTAATACTAATACTACTATTAATAATAATGATAAAAATAACTATCAAAATAATGAAATTATATGAAAAGTATATAATATAAAACATATATAACTATATATAAAATATATATAATATAAACTAAATAATAATAAACTTCCAGAAATCATAATATCTAATAAATAAAAATATATAGATAACAGTAATAAATAGGTAAAAAATAATATTAAAATTATATATATATATATATATATATATATATATATATATATATATATATATATAGTAATGATAATAAATAATATAGCTCAGGTGAGTATCAGCATGACAAACATCGAAATTATGTAATACATCGCCAGATCGATACAGATACACACACACACACATACACACATATATATATATATATATATATATATATGAATGACTAACAAGCAAATACACATAAACATAATACTTGCGTACATACGAACTTATGTACACATATATGCATATACCCATATACAATAGGAACCGATTCACAAGTTTATTTCCCTCAAACTCAATGTTTTTAGGGGCAATTTGAATATTTATGTGTGTGGGGATCTGAACAAACCAGAGCAAGAAAATCGCGGGAGCTTCCAAGAGACCTTTCTTTGAGAATCAAATCACTCGGCACTAAAACTTTACTGTCTTCAAGATGGTCCATTGAAAGCCGTTGTATTGTGTTGTTGCTTGTTGTTCCGGAGATACTAATGACATTTTGTGTCTGTTGTTCGCCGTTTCTGTGACAATATTTTGCAATAATTCTGTCTTATCAGTTTTTTTCCAAAAAAGTGTGGATTATCCTGTTCACGCCCTCACCACTATAGTCAAATCTTCTGTGTAGGTTTTCTGACAACGTTCACCATCTCAGTTCCACACATTTACTGTCATCGACCCCCTATGGCGAGACAGTTAAGGTGGCAAGGCCAGGTAAAGTACATTACTAGAAGGTGTCTTGAAGTATTATGGTTCGAAGAAGAATAATGTAAGAAATTGAACGTTAGCTCTTGGAATGTACGCACGCTTCAAGACAGTAACTGTGCGCTAGAATGTAATATAGCATCAATTTCTATTAAGGTGAAGAATACGGAATTGATATAGCTGTTATCAGTGTAACCCGTTTTACTAGCTCATTGCAACTTGAGGAAGTCGAAGGAGGTTATTGTTATGGATTCCGGGATGAAATCGGGTCTCAAATGAATGACAAACGCAAGGAATGAAATATAGCAAATAAATGTATTGACGTAATAATACAATTGGTAATACAGTTAATAGATCCAGAAATGCGGTTAGTAGCAATAATAATATATATACAGCCTGGGAAGTTCAGTATCGAAGTATGACTTCCTTCTGAGACTACGTGCTCGCAACTGTGACTCCTACAAAGCGATTGCCTCACACTCTCACTCTCACTCTCACTCTCTCACTGTATCACTGTCTGACTGTATCACTCTGACTCACGGGTATTCACCGGCAGCAGTACAAGTACACACCGGGCGAGTCCACTTGTATGAAAAAGGGGTGGACCCCTTAACAGTTATATATTTTTCTGATCTGGTAATACTGCGAATTTGGCTTACCAGCTTGGTGTTAGTTTTGTAATCCGATACCATCTTTCGAAGTAACTGAGCTCCCTTCCAAAAGGCCAATCAGACCGTTTCATGAAGCTGGTACTTGATATAGATCCCAACATAATCGCTACACTTATCAATTGGTACGCGCACACACTGAACAGCTGAGCAGCAGAAAGATGACTTTTACAACATTCTCCCTAACGTCATCTCCCGCGTCCAATATAGGTATAAAGATATCCTAATTGAGGACTTCAATGCTTGTGTAGGTAACGACCTGCAGGTCCGCGATTGTGTGCTGGGTCATGATGGTGTTGGACGCCTGAACTCCAACGCTTGCACTTCATTTCTATTTGCAGATAATGCAGTCTTGTAAGCACCAACACCTAGTTTCAGCAACTGAAGTGCCGAAAGTCGTCGTGGATGCATTCTCGATCGAAAAACTGGCATGTTATTGACTATAACATCATAGGAAAAGAAACTTAAGGTATATCAACATGTCACCCGTTCCTTTTATACCAACTGCTGCCTTTTTACCATGATTTCCTTCGCATTCCTTCGCAAAAAGACTTCATTTTGTCTTCCTCACAGGAGACTGCAGATAACATCAATGCCTAAGCGGATGAATGACTTTAAAAATGTGGCAGGTTGAATCCCTTTTCATTCAACCGTGAATCGATGAATTTACTATCACTGAGAAGGTAGAGTCATTTGGAAAACAGAGTTTTCATCTCAAAAATCTTCCGTGAAAATTTCTGGATATTAAAGAATACACAGACTAAGACTGATAGAATATTAGCGAGAAAAAAAGGATTAGAAATCTTTCTCATTCATTTCCTATCCCACTCGCTCCTTCACTGACGAGTAACCGTTGCAATGTCCCTACTGAGATCACTAAAGTCTGTCAGTACAGACCAGAAAGCTGATGCTATTTAACACTATGTGAAAAAGAGAAACATTTTTCCTGTGGAAAAGACGGCTACCGTATTTCGTTAAATAAAAAACACCGCGATACATTAGACGCTCGTAAATATTAGGTTGGTGCAAGAATAATGTCTTTTTCTCAGATATGTTACTATGTGAGAAAACGACATTGTTTTTGCACCAACCTAATATTTTAAAGGAAGAAATTCCTTGTACTTTATAGCCCTCCCTAAATTTTATTCCTGTTTCAGCACAATAACCTGTATAATCCTGATGAAAGGAACTGCATTCCTTATCAAACCAAATCCATGAATAATTATATTGGGCATTACATGCCTATCGAGAAGAAACACGTTACAACTCTCTGACCATTTCTTAATTTGAACCCATTTAAACACGCTGCCAAACTCCGCCCGTAAATTCCTCGTAGAAAATACAAGATATCCTATCCACATGTAACAACGGCTAAAACTTATGGAAGCATTAATAAAAAAAAATGAAAATGAAATCAATAATATCAGCCATGAACCTGGCCAAAATGTTTCGGCCGTGCTTGAAAAAAAAACAAAGAAACAAAAAACAGGTCACTAGATAATACATATAAAAAGTTACATATTCAATTAGAAATATAAAAAAAACCCTCCATAATGACTAATTGAATAGCCAAAAGCGCTTGGATATATATTAGGTTGGTGCAAAAATAATTTCGTTTTATCACATAGTAACATATGTTAGAAAACGAAATTATTTTTGCACCAACCTAATAGAACGTGCGGCCAGTTTTTACGCACTTTATGTACCAAAAAAGAAAACACTTATACAGGCACACAAAATAAAAAAGTTTAATCGCATAACAATATATATATATATATATATATATATATATATATATAAAGCATTTTACCGACCGAACGCACACATATTGCCTTCATAGTATTATTGAGAACTATAACGGATTATATTGATACAGCTTTCAATAGCAAGTTAGCTCTTCCAAATTTGTAATTGTTAGCCGCACACCCAACTGTTTTTGCATTCAGAGTTGTCTTTTCCGATGTCAAGTTAGGGGAATGATTCTAGTCTACTCAGCTTATTAACCCACTGCTGGAGTAAAGAAGAAGAGACGGATACTTACCCTTCCCCCCGGGCATTAGTATATAGATGAACGAAAGAAATTCTGTCGGAAATGGAAATCATTACACTGATTCGTCATTTCATGTTAATGACTGCAACGCTACCAACAGAGCAAATTACTAATTACTGATTATAGGAAGAGGTTGTGAAAATCTTCAGAACCCCTTCTTATATATGTGAGAATGCCAAAAAATCATCCAGCACAATAACCAAAATTGCATTTACATTAATATAATTTTTATTTTTCAACGTAATTTATTTTCTTGTAAATGCACTTAATTCAATATTGAATATTAATAGTATACGTCGACCATTATAGATTGAGCTTCTGATTAAGAACCATGCGAATAACTAAGTTTAATATATAACGAGGAATAATGCAGCTTTGTTACACAGTTTCCATATGTATTTTCGAAAAGTAACTACGCTTTTATTCTAGAAATATGAAACAATTCAATTTGTTTTACCTTTCGTATATAATAAAAATCGTCCACTAAAATAAACAGAAAGGTTCTATTTATTATTCAAAACTAATGCTTTCGACATAGATTTTAGTTATTCAAAACAGTCCCAAAATAGGAAAACAAATATGATTGCAATGGCTGTCGATGTTGAGAGATTATCTTGTTTTGAACAGTGGAAATTGATTTCGCTCGTGGTGATACTATCACCAAGAGACAGCCTTGATTCAATCTGCATATTGGTAGTATGACAGTGTTGTACTGTGGCCTTTAATGCTGCAATGCATTTTGTAGGAAATTTAATAAAACAAACAAAAAAAAGCACAGCTCGCTTATATTTTTTTTAGACAGACAGTATCCTGAACAAATGTACACGATCTTTATGAAGCAATTGCTATTCAAATGGACTTTCAAATATCAGTTTCATAAACACACATAGCATATTTGTTTCTTTTTCTTGCTTTTTTTTTCAATACGAACAAGCCTAAAAAAAAGAAACATATGTAAACATTGGTAACAAACGTGTAAAATATATTGTTCGTATTCTTAGATAAAGACTAACCATGGCATCCTGTATGATAGGTGAACCTGGCAGCATTTTTTTATGCTATCATGTTTTGTAGGGAGGGAGAAAAAGAGGACTCATACCTTTCCCAAGTGAGTGAATGTAATGGATTCTACTGGAATTCGGAAAGCAGAGTTCGAATTCCAATCGAATCTATTACATTCACTTACGTGTTAATACCGCTGGGAAAAGTATGAATCCTATTCTACTCCCCAAGGCTATGTGTAAATAGCAAAACAGACTGGGTTCTATAGCCTTGGATGGCAACTGGTCTACCGCAGAAAGTAATGATAACCTACTGCGGTAAAAAAATAATCAGTCAGATATCAAAATATACATGATCGCCTAAGCGTGTATCACGCATGACTCATAACTGACACACTCGATATCCATGTAAAACAAATTTTATGTAGATTAACGTATCAAAACCCACTCTCTATAGATTTGGGGCATAAACTTTGAAGCTTCATCAATTCTCACTACTATAACTGCATTTTCTGGTAGTAAAATCCGACCTTTCGTGAAAGCTCTTTTAATGTTTACTGAAATATTTTAATTTATGAACCTTATAAGAAAGTGCAAACTATCAATTAACGGATAATCTAGTTATTAATTCGTATCATTTTGGTTTCGATACTAAGATCAATGTGAATTTTACTGATCGGCCTCTCAATGAAATCACTAATATCGCAGCTTTATAATATTATGGAATTTCAATTTCAATCGCAACGTCTTTTCGATTATAAAATACTATTTGTATCATTCAAGGTTTTGTTACACGAGTCTTGCAAAGCACATAGACACCTTGTCGGTAAATTATTACAAATCTTACCAAATTAAATACAGTACAACCTAGAACAAGTAATAAAAACCAAGGGCAACATTTGATTTTGAAACTATTTAAAAAAAATAATAAGCACTTCAAACTTTTAGAAAATATCATGTTTAGAGTGACGTCTTCGAGTCCTAAAGCTTCGTTATCATCAGCATTATAATCTATGAAAATAATTGATATGAGCATAAAAAATGTAAAGCAATCCAGATCGACTCTGAGAAACTCCAAATGGAATCAAATTTAAAGTGAATCATTTCAAATCAAATAGAAAATATTGTAAAACGCAAATACTAGGAGTCAAAACGATTTGCATACACTCATTAAGAAAGATGGTTTCCCTCATTATTACATGCAAATTGACAGTAAAATACAATCAAATATGTTATGAAATCAAGAGAACATTTTAACATAAAGGCTAAAGAGAGGGTTTTGCATCCATGAAGTAAGCTTTTAAATGATAGCATCAGAATTTATTCCCAGTTCGAACGTAACTCTCAGACGAACAAATCAACTGCTATTCCAAAAAGCCGTCTTAAAGCCATGTTTTTTTTTTTAATTTGTATTTTATTTTCACTGTTCGATCGATCATCAGTAGATGAATAACAATTGTAGCTTCATGCCAGAATATTTGGATAGTTATTTACAATTCATACAAAAACAAAGAGAACTGCTGCATATAAAATAAGGAATAAGCTGAGTTACTTGATGCGCTTTTGCGTAGATTGTTCTGACTAGTAAATCACTATGTCTTCGTTTCTTACTGAGAATTTCCAATTTGCAGTGTGTCATTCATATGGAACAATAGTTAACGAGATAGTCCATTTAACTACAGAGGGATGACTTCTGTCGACACTAGATGTTCACTATTGTAGCATTCCAAACAAACCAATGTAATTTTCATAAACCATAATTTGGGTTCACAGACAAAGATCAGAAACGCTGTGCTTGATAGAAAATTAAATTATACTGCCAAAGATTACATGATGATGTCATTATATCAAGTCTCTTTAAGGTACTACACCCGCAATTTGGAATATACTGTTAGTCACTACCGTGAAATATGGTATCCTGAACAAGAAGACTATTCAAAACAAAGAAATTGCCTTTCGAGGAGAATATTAGAATAAGATATGCATCAGTGTCACCGTCTACGAAGTACCAAGGTTATTGTTCGAAAATTGTACCTCATAATTTGAGCATTTCTTTAATATGTGCCTGAAATGATGATTTGATATTAAGATTGATTGAACAACACTTTCTGGGGGTTGACCAACATAGTTTCATGAATCTATTTGCCTTCTCACAGCGTAGTCTGGAAAGAATATCCCCTAACACCGGACGAAGGTCCTCGATATACTCATTTTTGCAACTCGCCTTTTTTGCCAACCCTGTACGTTAATCTTCATCTAAATTTACAGGCACAACTTCGACCTCTCTCTACCAGGATTCTTCCATCGCTAAAAAATATCAGATCAATCATATTGGAAGCATGGTGGAAGATGCTGAGGAAGTCCTTTGAAAGGAAAAAAACTACGCTATTTTAATCGCAACTGAAACACAGAACCTCCCGGAAAAGATGTCCCGCAGTTGTATGAAGACAGTAAAATGTTCCCTGGTCATTTCAGTTAGAAAGCAATTATCAGGGAGCTAGACAAAACGGAAGATAAGTCAAAGAGGCCAATGTTAGGGACTCCGTTTTACACTACTGTCTCGTCCTCAAGGTGAATCATTACAACATCCACGAAGAAAATTCCAACAACTCCAGAAACAAGCACAGCGAGGACACTCTAGCAGAACATCTCTACGCTCGCACTTTTATTTCCCAAACTCATTCTTCTCCTAAATGTCCCCATCTTGTACAATCGCTACTTACAATATAAGCTTTCTCTTCATCTCGCTTTTCTCCGAAAAATCAAAAACAAACCGGAGTAGATATTGGAGCTCGTAGGAAAGAATCCATTCTGCAACAAAAAAGATTAGCTGAACAATAAAGTCTGAATAAGACATGTGTCTTCTCTAACCAGAGATCCTAAACAAAAATGAATAAACTCTAAAAAAAAATGTGTTCTATGTGAACTTCAAAATTGTGGATCCAGAAAGAAATATGAAGGACTCCAAACTTTTCCGAATGTGCAGAATTGATATCTATGAACAGTCAAACCTGATTTTGCAGATGCCATGTAAGGCGACCAAAATCGATAGAAGGAAAATATTAAAATAAACCCTCCGACAATATTTATTGAAAAAAGTCTCTAAATAGATTAAAAGTGTATCGTTCTCATGAAATACAGGGCAATAGTTTCACGACTCACCATGTAAATCATGATTATCCTGTTTTCGATGAAAGAGCACAACACCAATAAACAGATCATGACATTTTGATGAGCTAAATGTAATGTGCGAGACTAGAGGTCTCTATGTCGGGGAGCTTGAGTCGATGGGGAACTTCTTCATTTCGACATGGATATTTGTTTTGTTTTTTGTTTTTTGTTATTGTTTTTGTTTTGTTTTTTTGTTTTTTTTAACAAGTGATCCATATCATTGCAGTTAATTATGATGGAATTAAGCCGAAAATGTTTCATCTCTTTTTCGCATAGTAACTCGGGAGATGATTCTTAGTTATTGAACCGTACTCTGATGCGGACATATTTCCCTCGTTTTTGACGCTTTTGTACGAATGCTGTACGACTTTGATGTAAGCTTAAAGTAGAAATCATTTCCTTCATCTGAGAATGAGACAAATGGGACATCATTCATTTTTCGGAAGATTTATCACTTTGTGACTGCATCGAGACCAGGGGTTTTAGCTCGTGACTGAAACGCGCATTCTTGATCTCAATCTAGGGAGAACTAATCTTAATTATATGAAGCGTTATTTCTGGGGCCGTTAAAGGCGATCTGATGGAGAGGCAAGCAGGTAGATACACATTTCATGATTACGCGGTGAAATGAAGAATTCATTCCTATTTGATGCTTCCAGGAAAACTCTGCGTTAGCAAAAGGTTCTTCACAGATTGAATGTTCGAAGAATCCGTCCATTGTGGTTACGTTTATTTAGCATGGCTTCTTTCACTGCGAGGCATTATTTCCGTTGTGAATGCACGCTGCACGCTTCAGAATCATTATTTGTTTGCCTTGTTAAGCGGTTCGATGTGCAACAATTTTGTCTCGTTGCGCCAGAATCAATGTTTGTCTAGTTTTATTTGCATCTTGCGAATGGGGAATAAGAATGTATCTATTGAAGTAAAGTCACAATGATTTTTCCTTTTTCTGACTAATGGTGACACTTTAGTCATTAGGTTAATTTTCCTATAATGCTGTAAAGCGAAAACTGATTTCGACAGTATCCGGCACAAATGGTTTTGAATATTGCACGTCTTTGCCATATTAATTTAATATTATAAAATGTTTAGAAAAGGATTTTGTACGTGGGAGAATGTATTTGTCACCCAGCCCAGCTCATTCTCATGTAATTTAACTTAGCTAATATATATATATATATATATATATATATATATATTATTATTATTATTATTATTATTATTGTTATTATTATTATTATTATTATTATTAGGTTGGTGCAAAAATAATATCGTTTTTTGACGTAGTTTTTAACGTCAAAAAACGATATTATTTTTGCACCAACCTAATAATAATAATAATAATAATAATAATAATAATAATAATAATAATTTTCTTCGTTTCATGAATTCCCGTCTCTAATACTGCTTCCAGTGGGAGAAAAATTGCTATAGACAGCGATTGGGTAATTTCGGAGTTTTATTGTTTTTTTTATTTAATATTACGATATTTTTATATTATTTTTTCTTTTAATGATTTAATTTTATTTTTTATTTTTTCCCCTTGCTTATTTATTTATCTGATTACAATTTTTTATTCGTCTTACTTTTTCTTTTTTTTTTTTTTTTCTTTTGCATTAACTTTTGATCAACTAACTTAGCATTCTGTCATTTTAGATTGTCACATGAAAGGGCACATATCTCAACATATTTAGTCAGTGTATATAATAAGAATTTATAAAATACATACGGTGTTAATAATGAAATATTTTTTGTCTTGACACTGACGAGGAAAATACCGAGAAACTTAAAGTCAGTCGTTAATGAGAACTTTTTACATAACTAATTGTTGCTCTAGACATCACTTGAGTTTCTGTCTATATTTCTTAGATGAGGTATTATCTACACTATTTACATTATTCGGACTATTGTCCTCATCTTTGATCTAACTAAAGCCTTTATTCACTGTGTCACAGTGGATAAACGCGTCAGTTAGATCGAGTGACATGGACCCAAAAAGAGCGTGAGTTCAATGTCTGGTTAAGGCGGTGGAGAAATTTCAGAGGGTAATTGACACGAGATAACTGACATCCATTCGACGTGGCACATGGAACTAGAACAGTCTACGCCAGTGAGCGAAATAAAAGGTTCAATTTGACATTCCAACCACCTGAAGAAGGCCAGAGTGTACAACGAACGAAACGTTGTGATAAACGTGGTGACAAAGATGAGGACAATATTCCGAATAATATAAATAGTGTATCACTTGGGTACTTAACAAAATCCTGCTCATCTCGAAATACGTTAAATTATATAGTTTTGCGTATATCGATAGCTATAATTATTATTATTATTATTATTATTATTATTATTATTATTATTATTATTATTATTATTAATATTGTTGTTGTTGTTTTTATTTCCTTTGATTTCTGGCGTGTACACATTTCTTTCTGTGTCCCGCCCAGAGACCTAAGGTTAGAAATGGAATCATGACACTTTCTGACAAAAAAACACACACACACACATATTTTACATACATATACGCCTTCGTAAAGTGTGGGCTGTACTTGTGAGAACATTTTTTTGTATTTCTTTGAGGCATGGGTTTCCAGGAATTCCTTCAATTAGTCGACTGGAATCTTTTCCATCGAATCCGAGGGTTCCAACTACAACGGGGATTGATGCTCCCATGTGAGATTTTGATTTCAAGGTCCTTGTATTTTGATAGCTTTTTGTAGATCTTGAAAGAAACAGTGCAGTCCACAGTGACTGCCATATCAATAAGAAGGCACTTTTTTTGTAGATCTTGAAAGAAACATTGCAGTCCACAGTGACTGCCATATCTATAAGGAGGCACTTTTTTGTAGATCTTGAAAGAAACATTGCAGTCCACAGTGACTGCCATATCAATAAGGAGGCACTTTTTTGTAGATCTTGAAAGAAACATTGCAGTCCACAGTGACTGCCATATCAATAAGAAGGCACTTTTTTGTAGATCTTGAAAGAAACATTGCAGTCCACAGTGACTGCCATATCAATAAGAAGGCACTTTTTTGTAGATCTTGAAAGAAACATTGCAGTCCACAGTGACTGCCATATCAATAAGGAGGCACTTTTTTGTAGATCTTGAAAGAAACATTGCAGTCCACAGTGACTGCCATATCAATAAGGAGGCACTTTTTTGTGTGGGTTCTTTACTGACAATGTCTTGGCGCTTTGATTGTTTTGTTTGTGTGTATTGCGTAGTCACATAAAATTGTAGCATGTCATATCACCATAACCGGCTTTGGGTGGTGTTCATACCTGGTTTCTTTCAGTTTTCTTCCCATAGAAGTTACAAATTTTCCAGTGCAGATATTGACCAAATCTGTCATGCCGGGTTTTATATTCAGTGGGTGTCAATACCGTGCAACCTGATACAAGATGATCAATTGTTTCTGGGTAATTATCACAGAATCTGCATTTTGGGTTAACACAATATTTTAGTATGCGTGCTTGATAATTTCTACTTAACAAGCACTGATCCTATGCAGCAAGGATAAAACCTTCCGTTTCAGCTTTTAACCCTGCACTACGTAGACACTGATGGGTACGGGTCTTGTCTACATCAGCTTGTTTGGTACGGGCAGAGCATTGGCCATGAAGCGGTTTATCTTGCCATTGTTTCTGTATCTGATCGGTTGCATTTGTCTTTGCTTTCTTTTTATGTGTTTTACAGATTCAGTTGGTGTATTGTGCTTTACTTTTATTGCTGAATCCATTTCAAGCTCCATTTTGAACTTATTATTATTATTATTATTAATGTAAATGTACTGTATAAATCTTTGTTTCTTTTACACCTATTGATTTTCATGCATTATTTTCTTTGGCGACATATCAATATCTACGAGTTATTTAATGGCGAAATCTCAATATTTTGTACGTGATTTTAGGCGTTCAATTACAGATATTTCTAACATGATTTTTTTTTACTTTCAGAGTAATGGTATGCATTTTTAGATATACAGTTTGTAGTTCTTAAAATGTATTGTTGGTAATTTTAATATAAAAATGTATTTTTATATTTTTAATGTTACATTTATTGTAATTAGTCTATTTAAATGTATTGTTATTCATTTTATTATATTAAAAATTGCCCATAACAGTAACCCTAACTGGCACTAACACCAAGCTTCAGGATGAACATAGGAACAACATCAATGATGAGGTGGTTTCACGCCCCTTAAAACTTCCAATCTCTCGACCAGAGGCCTTAATGTAGTTTATTGTCATACCCAAGACAAGATTTTCTGAGAGAAAATTCCATAATTTAATCCTTACCCTATCAATGTTTCCACAATAAATGTGATGTTCCTGTGAAAGATAAATGCGTAGAATCGTTCGTGTAATTAAAGTCGTGTTGAACAAATACTATCCTATACCCTTTCAGATTGAGTCAGGAGTTTATCGTTGGACCGAAGTTGTTTTGTTTTTTTTTTATTTTCATCAACGAAATACTGGGTTTTATCAGTTCCCAGCTCGGTATTTTATGCTGATGACATAGCTATTTAATCTTTACTTCGGTTCGAAAAATTAAAACTTGCTGATGATTTCAAAAATGATATTCAATCTGTTGTTAAATGGAGCAAGAAATGTTTTGTAAGTATTGAAGCCTCCAATAAAAGCAAAAATGTTTCGTTATGATGACTAAAACTACCAGATTTCTGTCTTTTCGTTGTCATAGATCAGTGGTTCCCAAACGATGTGGCAGACTTTGCAGGTGATAGGATAGCAGGTGAAGAGGAATGATTGAAAGACTATCAAAGATGTAGAAACACTTTTAAAAGATGCATATGCCAAAAATAAATATGATTTCAAAATTTTAAATATTATTATGGATTTCTTGTAAATGTAATGCATGAGTCCCTGTATAAATAGTTATAAATAATTATTGACCGATTTTGTCATTGTGGTATTTTTTCATTATGTCAAGTATTGGAGGAGAAAGTTATCAAATGATAATGTTCTGACTACGTATCCGCGGTTATCTCCCTTTAAGCCTCTATTTTTTAGTTGTTGTTTTTTTAATTTTTAAACTTGCATTTTTATAACATAAAATTTAGTGAGGTGCATATAAAATTTAATTCCGAAAATGCGTCCCAGAGATTAAAAAAAGAAAATGTGAACTACGGTCATAGAAAAACATTTATGCTTTTCATCTATATGTCTGATGTTAACCTCCAGTACAGCTAATCATTATACTTTGTTTTTACGTTTTTGGCTCACAGAAAGTGGAATAATTATATTGGATCAATTTCTAAGTTTTCTGCTACGGAATGTGTTGAATACGTCGTACCATCACTGTTTTACTCATTTTAAATCTAACATTCATCCGTGCATTGGATATTGCTGTTGTATTTGAACTAGCATATATTCTGTATTTTACATATCTAAAGATTCCCTATAAAATCCAGAGAACGGTCTGTAATATAATCCATTTTCACTTTGCATCACGACATCAGTAATTTTCCCACTGGCTTTACAGGGCTTCCACGTTTTTGTTTTCATAAATATTTTCATGGGAATTGTTCTGATGTGCTTTCAACTGTGACAACAAGGATTTAAGCATGCTACTAGATTGACAAATATCTCACATAGTTTTACTGTTGAAATAGCTAGATGCAACCTTATGCTATATTCCTTCTCTTGCACCTCGCGCCAGTGGATCTCTCTTCTGGTTTCTTGCCAATTACATTTTTAAAAAATGTAAATGCGATATCAATCGCCATCGTCTTGCTTAATCCTATATTTTTACATTATCCTCACTTTCTTTTATTCTTAGTAACCCCTTGCGTCTTAGTGGCTTTATCGCATTCCTTGGAGTGAAATGATTTTTAAAAATGCGGGACGATATGTTTCTTTTATCTTTAATGAATTAATATTAAATTCCAATTTTCATGGGCATTCCGACCTGTTCTAATTGTTAGCATGGTAATCTGATTAATCTTTAATACTGCGTAGTGAGGTTTTATTTTCAACATGCGATCTGTACACGTAACCGGTTTCATAACTATGTTAATTTCATTTAAGAAAACAACTTCCTGTTCACGAATACTTCTTCCTAGTCTAACTTGACTAGGAATAACTATTCGAAAACTCTAACACTTTTTATCCACATTCTACTAGGCCATTCATCGTTGTTGTTTCCCAAATAAGTAGTACAGTTAATAGGGATATGTGGGGAAGATAACGGTTAACTCTAGACTTGAACAGCTTAAGAATGTAGTTATCGGGAAAACATCTTCTTGGGAGTCGGTTCCACAAAGCATCATTTCGTTTGGAGAAGCTATTCGAGTGGAACGTATATCTGACCGATAGAATACAAAGTTGATGAAAGTGTTTCGATAAAATGTGCGGGTCATAAAAAGTCTTGTCCGTGAATATTGTCTCTCTTTGGCTGGTGTTGGAAACTGCGAAGTGTGGGGAGGCTGCAATACTCTGGATCTGTCTGCCATGCCGCAAATCTCTATTGCGCAAAAATACAATCAACATATACTGACGCCTGGGGCAATATACTAATGAATCAGGACTCTTTCTAAAATTACCCAAATGCAAACCATCATGATTTACTATAATAAAACTCCCTTAAACATATATAATATCGGTGTGAATATTGGTGAAACTCACAAGGCATTAATGAGTATTTACCATTCGAATCAATAGCAGAATTTGCATTGCACCACTTCATATTCTCTTTCTTCGATGTTCAATGTTTCTTAGTGACTTGGGTGAAAATGGCTCTCCATAATTTTTTTGTAGCGCTGAGTTGCTTATTTTTACTATCCATCCTGCCCGCTGTTCTGCTATCCATTTCTACAAGATTGTTAGGCTGGTCACTATTTTTCTCCGTCCCTGATGCCTTCAGTATATTCTTTACTCAATATCTGTCTAGGATATTTCATCTGTCTCTTTCTGACTCTACGTATCCATCCTGTTTTGTTTTTTTTAATTATTTCCTTAAACCCTCCTTGTTACTCATATGTTGCGCCCATGCTATTATCGGTCTCATTCTGTAGAATCATATTTCTGTTGCTCCATGTTTATTCTTTACCCCTCTGGAAAATATCCAGCATTCACTGCCATATAGGAGGACTGATATTACATAGCAGTTGAGCAATAATTTCCTTCTCTCTAATGATATTTTCCTGTTTCTTAATACTTTATTTAGCATTTGAAAAAGCATTTAAGAATAGCATCTTTCCTTCGCCCAATACGCCTTCAAGTTTCGATATCGGATTTTCCCATTCGCTGTTAAAATACGTTTCAGGTTATTTCTAATGTTTTGCACCTGTTTAAATATATCGAATTTTGGGTTGTTCCTCTTGAGATAATCATATAATCTGTCATCTCGCAATTAGTTAGTCTTTTCTTCCTGCTTTAATTTTTAGTCGTATAAGAGTTCCTGCAGTTCTATTTTGTGCCTGTTGTAACAACATAAGATGTAGAGTTACCATCCCTTGTTTTTTTTGTTTTTTGTTTTTTTGTTTGTTTGTTTGTTTTTTCGAAAAAGTGTATCGAGTCATAAGTTTTACAAAAGAAAGAGATTAAACGCAATTGTTCGTGTTATTATTGCAAGTATCGCAGCGGAACATTGAACCAGTGAACCGAGATCAAATTTCAAATTTATATGTCACTTTAATTTTTGCTCGATCACCCTTGCAAAAGGCGTGTCCTTATGGCATCATATATCTTCCGGGGTACCCTCTTTAAAAGAAGAGCAACTGTGGATTCGAAATCTTGGAGATGACAACAGGAAAACACAGTATATTTCACAATAATCGTGACATTTCACAGATTATAAAGAAAAGTAATTTTCGGTGTGCAATGATCTTCTGCGTCATCTCGAGACAAAGGATATTTCTTAAAAATCCGATGAAATGTTTTATTGAAATCAAAGGGATTATAGAAGAAAAGAAGTATTACCTTATCATATTCGCAAAGCACAAGTTAAAAGAAACTAAGAATATTATGGTGTCATATATTATTTCCTTTCTTGATCTCTTTGTTATAGTGCTTATACAACGAACAGATTAGCTTCTTTCAAATTATTCAATTTACTGAAGAAAATGAAAAGAGCGAACAAGTTTTATAAACTGTTTCGATCTTACATTCACATAAGATGAAAACACGTCAAATTATTATCACTTTTTTATCATCTTTAGAATTAGTTAGGCCAAATGACATTCTCTTTCAAAGAGCATTGAAATAGTTCTTGGCATACAATCATTTGGAGACATATTGTAAAGATATACATAAAGTTTTATTAGGTTGGTGCAAAAATAATGTCGTTTTCTCACATAGTAACATATGTGAGAAAACGACATTATTTTTGCACCAAACTAATAACTCGATAGCGGAACTGTATACATGTTCAGGGTTGCTATTTTGACTTATTTATATACTGTTTACTTACATCAATTCAGGAATAAATGTTGATTCTAAAATTGTATATTATTTTCCGAACAACCAAATATAAATATCGACATTCCAATCGGACATATGATTATGTACCGTCATATATTCTTATATTGTTGTCGAAGCCACATCCAAAATAAAAAATACTTCTTTACGCTTCCTGGCATTAAATATTTGTTAAATCTTATCCGTTCTTGCTTCAACTTAATGATTACGCCATTTTTATGTCCATTAGATGAAATATAAAAATGCTTATGTTTATTAAACTTTAAATCTAACATTATACTTTCAATATATTTGTAATTTATATAATTTCAATATGTATGTGAAAATTGAAATTAAAACATTAGTATGAAGTAATACGGTAGAAATATTTTTAATAAATCCTAAATTTGGCATCACTTCCTTTTTTTTTTAATAATTTCTACCCAAGTAATGCAATAAGACCAAAGGATTATTGATTTTGAAAGAATATGACAAAATACGAGTAAGGAATTCTTGCTTCAAATTAAGGATTACCACCTTTTTATATCCATTAGTAAAATAAAAAAATGCTTATGTTAATTAAATTTTAAATCTAACATCATACTATCAATATATTTTTAAATTTATATAACTTCCAAAGGTATATGAGAATTAAAATTAAAACATTAGTATGAAGTAATATGGTAGAAATATTTTAATAAATCCTAAATTTGGCAACGCTTTCTCTTTTTTTAAATAATTTCTCCACAAGTACGACAATAAGAACAAAGGATTTACTGATTTTGAAAGAATATGAGAAAAGACAATTAAAGAGTGAAAACAATAAAAGAAAATTAAGAAAACAGAAGATAACGATTGGCATGGCATTCATCTTTTTGAAGATCAAACATAAAGAGAAAGCAATTTCGAATAGAGTTTCACAGGCGATAAATGCGAAAGAAGAAACTTTATGCATCGAACTTAGGGTTACATATAGATATTTCACCTATAGAATGATGAGAAGTTACCGCTAATATAGTATTACGCTTAGATTCATAACATCTAGGTACAAATGCTGAAAGTTCATCAGAACAATTACAATGAAAGCAATCATAGAAAAGGCACGGGGAATCTAAGATACAGTGGTGTGAAAGTAACTGAAGACGAGATTATTCACGAATTTCTAAATATGTAGCAGAAACATCAGACCATATATGGCAGCAATATGTAAAACATGGACGAATAAGTATATAGATAGATTCTAAAGAATAAATTGTCTAGCACGACAGTGAACCAACTTAGCAGTTGATTCAATACAATTATTTCCACTTTGTGTGAGCTGAAAACGTTAGTTACAGAAAGTGCAACTAGTCACTTCCTTGAACGTTATAGGATGGAAGGAAAAAAGGTTTCTTTCAGACGATTGAAACAGTAGATATTTGAAAATATTTTTTTTTATTTGAATCCTACACACAGCTCTAATGATGGGAGACATTATTTCGTTCACGCCTTGTAAAATCAACTCATGATTTCATAAAAACGTCGGTTTTATTTTTCTTAATTTTATCTAAAATTATATTCTAAACTGCAAAGTTAACATGGAAGTAGGTGCACAATTCATTGAGGTAAATTTTATACACACACACACGCACACACAACACACACACACACACACACACACACACACACACACACATATATATATATATATATATATATATATATATATATATATATATATATATATATATATATATATATATATATATATATATATATATATATATATATTACAGCAGTAGATAGGGGCTCCGATTCAGGAATCAGAGAGCCAAGTTCAAATTCCAGTGGAATCCATTACATTCACTTACGTGCTAATACACTTGGAAACGTTATTAATTCTCTTCTTCTCCCTTTAGCTATGAGTAAATAGCAGGACAGACTGGATTCTATGGCCTTGGAATGGCAACTGATCATGGAGAAGGATAACTCTGAATTCAAAACCTGCGGAGAGTCGTTTGAGGACCTTATGGCACGTTGTGCACCGGGTCTCTGTTTTCGGCCCTTCAAAAGGTTTGGTTGATTCTGCACAAAGCCTTCACCACTATAATCAAATCGTATGTGCTGGTGTCTGGCTGTCAATTCCTAGAAACTGAGCTACTCTACATTCATACGTCCCATACGACTGGAGAGTTCACCATATATTTCATATTATTCATTTTTATTTTGAACAATTATCGTCATTATTTCTCTTCGCCTGGAATCTTTTGGAATTATTTCATTATCTGATATATGTGTACGAATATTGTTGAACGTTATCTTTTCTACCACAAATTATATCCCGATTTTTCTTTCTGATGTTATTCATCATGACGGTCGTCTTCGAGTATAGAATCCAGAGGTCAGCAGTGAATATTTCGAAGACAGTAAGAAAGCGTTGTTCAGGTTAGCAGTGGATATTTTGGTAAAAGGTAGCAGAGCGTAGTTCGTCCTTCTGTTTCTCTTCGCCTGACAATCTGAACTGGACATTCGGGTAGAGTGAACAAAATGGCCGCCGTTATACACGACGGATTGAATGTTCTACTTCTGATTGGTTAACCTTCTATTGGTGGACTATAAAGTGAGTTAGTCATTTGAGCTAACTCACTAGTTATATATATATATATATATATATATATATATATATATATATATATATATATATATATATATATATATATACACACACACAAAACTGTAACATATGAATCATTCCAAAATTGTTTGATATTTCTCTAATCAACGATAGTAAAACATGAGTTTTTGAGATTATTTTTTTTTGTAAGGTAACACTACTATTTATTTCCATGACTCTAAATACTTGTAATTATAAATTCTGATTATTATGTAACTATTCACCCTCTCATTTTATAATTAATTTACACTGTTAACATATGTCTGTTGGAAAGTTAGATAAGGATTCTGTAATTTTCGACTAAGACTTTCCTCCATTTTCTCATGCAGAAGTCCTGGAATTGACGATAAAATACATCCGGTAGCAAGGTCTTCGGATCTGAACATTTTGAGAATCGCGCAAACAATTCTTAATTGATTTTCTTCCCACGTTCACCCTGACCCAATGTGGTGGCACTTGTTACGATCTCAGCTATGGGTAAATATTGGACCTCCAAACAAAGACAAAACAATGAAAATATTAAAATATATTGTATAGTAAAATCACAAACAATACCTATTTATAGTAGAATTAGTAACAATACATTTTATAGTTAACTGTCTAAAGTTACATTTTATCTGCAGTTGAAAGCATATGATCGCGTTCAAAATTTTATTGAAAATAATTTTTTTTAAAATTTTATTTGAAGCCATAAAATTGTGCATTGAATAACCCATAGAACTTCATCGTGTTAGCAAGATAGTAGCACCTTTTATGGCCCAAGCTAAGGGCAAAATTTGAAGCTCCGAAATTAGGTTTAAACATGAAGATATTAAAATACATTAGAAAAAAAAATTACCAGAAATACATTTTCAAAGTAAATGCTAAAAAATTACCAGCAGTAATCAAAGTTATCAAATCTCATAAGAAAAGAAAATTTCGGCATAAAATGTCCCATAACGATTTGATATACCGTTAATCAAACAAAGCAAAAGAAACCTATGCAGAAAGGTTGCAAATCTTTCACATAAAATAGATTCCATTTCGTGACACAAATTTTCAGTTCACGCAACCAATTTCCTATAAGACGCTTGAGAAGACCATTCTATTACTTAAAACCTTCTTCAACCATTCTGAGGTGTTTTTTGATATATGTTTTATAAGTCATCTACTTATATAATTCCGGATACATCCTTCTTTCTGCCAATAGCCAAATTAAACCTGGCATTGATTATTGATGACATAACTGGTACCGGATCTGTCCATATCCCAGTCCAAGCCATGAAGCTTGTATGCGATCTAATAGTGTATTATTTTCTGTTGTACAAACTCTTTCCCGCCGACGCAACGTCGCAAGCTTATCGGCACGCACTCGCTATTTCATGGTAAATTCGATTTACTCTTTCAAGTATTTTCCCTAAAGATACGCCATTCTCCGACCATGGAGTCAACTCTCTCACATTTCCTCTGTTTTCTATTGTAAGGATGAACTTCACATTGTGGAACAAACTCCCACGTGGGTGCTTCTCTGAATACTGTAATCTTAAGCTCTTCAAATCAAGGTTCAATTGTTCTCTATTCTTCTTATCCTCATAATCTTTATTTCCTAATCCTTTCTCTACAATAGGGGTTCTTGAGACTTGTATTGGGTGACCTTTGATATGAAAAATGCTTTGTGTTTTTGGAAAATGGATCAAGTAATCATGGAATGTAAATAGTCTCCTCACTAATGGACTATTACTTTGGCGAATGCATTTAATCTCAAACCAAATGAGTTTTCCGATGCTGATTGTGCTAAAGTGTGGATCGAAGTCACTATTCGGTCGTAATTGGCCTAGACAAGCTTGCTAAAAACCACGTCAATGTGCCCTAAAGTGATTTTCCAAGAGACGCTTACATGTGGCGAGGGGGGTGGTGAAACATGGAACACCCAGTGAGGATCGAGCTCACTATTCATTCGTAACTGATCTACCGTGACAAGCAATAACATGTTTGTTTATATCTGTGGATATCTATGAACTTTCTAAATATTTGTTAATAAATGTTTTCTCAAGAAAACGCACTCAGCACTTTTCATTACAAACCAAAGCATAATTTCTGTGTTCATTTCTGGAAGATTTTAGATGAATCAGACCGATGAAGCGAAAAGGCCCAGAAATTCACGATTTTTGGGTAATCAACCGACACACGAATATACCCAAAATATTTAACATTTTCCTTTAATTCTATATCGGTCCGCCATCATTAAAATGTAGTTTGTTTTTTTTTTTTTGTTTTTTTTTTGTTTTTTTTGTTTTTTTGTTTTTTTTGTTTTTTTGTTTTCTGTTAAATACATCTCGAATTTATACTTACAAAAACTATCTCGTCAAAAATAACGTTTTTGTTTGTTGTGTTTTTTTTTAAGTTCTGGATGTATATTTTTTGTCTATATATGGAATTGGATATTTAAGTTTTTCATGTATAATTCTAAATGGTGATTGTTGCGTAAGAGTGGTACCGTATAGGGAAATGAACTGCAATTTAAAATATGCTAACGTCAAATAAAACCTTAGCAAGCATGTTAATAAAATACGGATAAGCATAAAGCATAATTTGTCACAAATATCATCTTCACTAAATATTTCTGAAAATAAAAAAAAACAGGATTGACAGTCAGCGCTGCAAGCAGAGGGTTATCGAAACGTGTTAAAATATCGAAATGTCAAGTTCATTTCGGAAAATACTGAAGAGAAAAAGTAAAATTATTTGGTTTACCTTCCCATAAAATGTACAAAAAAAAAAACTTAAATCGACTCTAAATGTTCGCTATATTAAACAAGCATTTCCCTGCAAATAACTTATTCTGCAAAATCTGCAACAAGAATACGACATGAAACGCATAATTAAGGAGTAGAACCAGAAAGTTTCACAGGGTAAACATTCAAATGAAGAAACCAGCAGCAATTGTTGAAAACACAAATGTTACCCCTTTAATGGACAATGTTTATCTAGCGATGCCGAGTATAGGACTAAAGTTGAATCTCATGGACTCCCCACCATGAATCATATTAACCTGACAGCAATGATATCACAGCGTATCTGAGTCATTATACTGAACATTCAGTTAATTTTCCGCTGGCGCATAGTAAAATGAATTAAGCGTGTTATGCAGATGGTGGGCAGGACTTTGCAAATTTTGCCAAAAGAAAAATCTGCCAATTTTGAAGTATCTGAAGCCAAGTTTGTTTGATTTTATTGAATAAAAATGTGAAGTAATGCGAAAACGAATTTAAGAAGAAACAAATAATCAGGATAAAGTTAGAAATATTTCCATATCTAAGAGCGTAAGAGGAGAGAGCCATGTTCAGATTTGTAAAACTTTAGCTTGGTCCGAGAATCCCTCCTTGAAAATCGTGAAACTTGAGTTACATAGGTATTGATTTTTTTTTTTTAATTTTACATTTTACATTTAATAAGCTCTACATTGTATTGTATTGGTCACCTTTAACAAAGTTCTTATTAAAAGTTGGGTTTTGACAACCAAATTGTTTATATATATGTGTGTGTGTGTGTGTGTGTGTGTGTGTATATATATATATATATATATATATATATATATATATATATGTGTGTGTGTGTGTGTGTGTGTGTGTGTGTGTGTGTGTGTGTGTGTGTGTGTGTGTGTGTGTGTGTGTGTGTGTGTGTTTGCAAAGAATTCTGTCTCTAATTTATTCTACATTAAATATAAAACAGACAAGATGATTCTGTATTTTATTGTTTTTCTTGGGATTTCTTTTTGGGATTTAATATGCGTAGACTTTGAGCAAGTGATTGTTCGTTCCAGACGTTTTCGGCTGACCTGTTAGCTATTTCCATGTAATTTATTTTAGAGATTCTAAATTATGTGTAATTTGCTGAAAACTAGACATATCTTTAATTCCTTAATACGGTCATTTTTTTTTTTTTTTTTAGCTGAAGTTTGCTTTCCTATGAGAGATTTATTTATTTTTAGAGATTTGTACATCTTTGTTAACTTTTTGCGATAATTTGCGCATTCCCTGATTCTGTGTGTGTGTGTGTGTGAGAGAGAGAGAGAGAGAGAGAGAGAAAGAGAGGCAGACAGAAATCTTATGCATAAATCTACAGTTCTTTCATCAGTACCAACACCAGATTTCTTTGCGTAATTTATTTCATAAAGAGAAAAGTAAGTTAATATACATTTAACTCTTACAGAACTTCTTCAGTCCGTTGTGCAATATGCTGCCGAGAATTTCAAGATAAATTTTCAAAACATGCCTTCGCAATGACCATAGGTTTCTCGGTGGGACTCGCCTCAATCCCTTTTTCTGGTCACCTGCCAAACTCATCTTTAAAACAAATCAGGCTATTCCTAACATTTCGCGATTTTGCCTGTAGTTACAATTACAGCGTTTTCGCCAATATGTAAGCATTCACTGCCCTCTAAAAAGAAGTATATATGGGTATATTTGTGTGTAGTGTGTGTGTGTGTGTGTGAGAGAGAGAGAGAGAGAATGTATGTGTGTTTCTATCAGTGTTTGTGATGTCTCTCTGTAGGGAAATAATTTTGTTTTGTTTTTTTCATACTGCGGAACAGATTTTGGGCTTTTGAAAGAAAATCCTGAAATTTTAGCGTGGAACGAACAATGTTAAGCAGCTGCCACACGATTTCTTTTCTGGAAATAGAGATGTATGCATAAAACATTCGAAAAATACGAAAGCGAAAAGTCTCTCGGTTGTCATACAGTTTGTAGACGAATGGGTTTCTCTTAAGGAGTAATATCAAAAATGATGAATGAGCATCTGAGTGATCAAATTTCCGTTTGAACTCTACAGGATACATATCTTGAAAGAATTTCCTAACCTTATGATCAATGTTAGCAGCGCAAATATCGCCTCAAATCTTTAGGGAATTGAAAGTGACGAGCGTTGACAGGATCAACTGATGATGGGTCAAAAACAAACTTCTCGCTATGTGCGCAAAAGAAGTGCACCCATCTCTCTCTCTCTCTCTCTCTCTCTCTCTCTCTCTCTCTCTCTCTCTGTGTGTGTGTGTGTGTAAATTTACGAGTAAATAATCCAATAAGAAATATTAAAAGTAAACCACAAAGAGATCAATATATTTAGTATAGAGCATATCTTGTTAATTTATGGGGTATTGGGTTTCATTAAATGTAAAGTGTATATATATATATATATATATATATATATATATATATATATATATATATATATACGGCTGATCGGTTGAACTCTCCGCCTTCGGGCGGGGAGGAACCCGAAGGAGGCTATGCCGAAGCGCAGAGTCTCGTTCGAGGAGGTAAACCGACCCTGAACCCGTTTATACGGGTTCAAAGGGTATAATTTTTGGCCGAGCCCACGGGCTCGCAGATCCCACGTTAAACCGGCCTTGTGCCACATGATACCCTCGTGGGGGGGTGTCTAAATGCTAGTCGATGTCGGACGACATTAGTCGACAGTTACTCGAATACGAAAGTAGTCAGTGACCACAACAAGATTACTCTGCGTAATAATTATTATATCAAGTTCCTAACGTTTTGTACGTCGAAATATTTAGGACCGATTTAGTACAAATACAAGCCTCCACTCCGAAATAACTCCACAACAGTATATATATATATATATATATATATATATATATATATATATATATATATTTAAAGAAAAAAATGAAAACTTGTCTTAATCGACGCGTTTCGTATTTATCAAGGCTAATGCAAGGAATTTATTTTGCAACAAATATTTATATACAAGAAAAAATAATGTTATTAGTCTTTGAAAATTGTTATGTTTAGGAACGGTCATAAATATTCATTAGGTTAGCTTAAAGGTCAGGCTAACTATGGAGGTCCACGACGTGACACAATTCAACATTTAATAAACGAAAGTTAGAAAGTGAGTTTTCTGAATTTTTATGCAAACTAGTATCTAAATTAATTTGGTTTGAGATTAATTTGTTTTATATATTTTGAATAGAATATGTTTAAGTATTTAACATTTCCCTTTTAATTTCTCTTTCACTTTTTTGTAATCATGTATCTTGCTTTGGGAACGTTCTAATTTTTTCAAGAATGGCAATATTGTAAAGAATCCGGACCGTAGATTTATGTTTTGGTAAGATAGTTGTACTCTGGAGAATATTCCTTCTCAGTAATTTATTTTCTCTTTTATTAACAGTGGCATTCTTCAGGTCATAGCTGTGTTTGAAATTATTTCTATGTATAATTGAGACATTTAATAAATAATTGTGTGTAAGACCCCTTTATTAAATCATTGTGTGTAAGACCCATTTTGTATTCATATATACCTTTCTTTAAATCTTGCTAGTTTCCGAATCTATTGTGAGGATCAGTTCTGTTCTTTATATATATATATATACCTTCTTCATAATTATTATTGTTATGGGTACTTTTGGTTCTGGCGATATCCATAATAATTTTGGGTAGTAATTATTTTGATGCTGCTTAGAGTGTATAGATTGTTCTGAATAGTGGATGTTATTGAGTTAGTAGATAGTATTATGTGCCTGTTTTTATTTAATTTATTGTTCTTAATGAAGTTATCTTTTTACAGTCGTATATCCTTTATTATTTTCTCTTAGCATTGTGGATGAAATAATAAGGATATTGGAGGTTTTTGAAAGTGTTTTTTTATGTATAGTTCTTTCTTGTGTAAGTATTGAGGGCTGTAGATTCTTAGTGCTCTTAAATCGAATTCTAATATTATTCCCGATTTTGTTGCAGTAATGGGAATAACAATAGACCAGGTAGTTCTTGTCAGTAGCTTTTCTTTAAAATTCAAACTGAACATGATATCTAGGAAGTGTATGGTAATGTCTATTGTAGGTTCGTCGTTATTTAGTTGGTTGACAAGATCCATAACATCCATTATACGAAACGATTTATCCAATCTAAAATACAGAGAGCTCAGTTATCAAAACTAAGATAATTAAAGTATGATACGTGGAATTAGATTTATTTACCCACGTGAACTAAATAAAAGTTTCGGTTCGAAATGCCAAAGAAAATATCACCTGAAGAAGGCTGAAGC
Source organism: Acanthosepion lycidas (assembly GCA_963932145.1). Lineage (NCBI taxonomy): Eukaryota > Metazoa > Mollusca > Cephalopoda > Sepiida > Sepiidae > Acanthosepion > Acanthosepion lycidas. The sequence continues at coordinate 53,846,013 of OZ010581.1, read as the reverse complement.
GTACAACGGCCGAAATGAGGACAACAGTCCGGAAAATGTAAATAGTGTAAAAATTCAATGTGAGTTGATGATAATTTGAATTTACCTTGCCAGTTCCATTTGGCTCGCTGTTAAACGTTATGCTACCGTTCTATACGTGCACATCTTGAAACTATAATTGTCTCCCGTGAACTGAATGCATCTGCTAAAGTTTTGCTTGTATAGTTGCGCGCTTTGCATCATCAAATATATTTAAAGTTCCCTCGCTTAATCCCTTAAAATGTCATCTGCAATTTTCGAATAATGGAGTGTCGGCAAAAGCACCGATTGAATATTTTTGTCACATCTGAAAGTGATAACGCTACATGCTTACATAGCTTTTCTGAAATGCGCAAATTCGGTTAATGCTTGTTACTTATTTATTTTATGCATTAGCAAAGAAGAGCAATCAATCTCCGATTGACTCCTGTCATTAGATAATGAGTTTCTGATCAAGAATCTGTCATGAGAGTGAACCCTCGAGTAGGAATCAACTCTGAATGCATTGCTTTCTACATGATACGAATGAACGTCAATGCAAATCCACAGAGGCGAATTTCGTCTCCATCAAACGGGGTAAGCTATTTCCATGCCGCATGAAACAATAGAGGTTTCGACTATTTATTTGATTACGAACAGCAAAATTATTTAATGGTGGTGACTACTAATTTTTTTTAAGATAAAGGAAAAGTGATTGATCGACGTTATTATATCCTTTGGAAATAAAAGTTTCGAAGAAATTGCTTGACGAAAAGTTTCAAGGACAAGTCCATAGTTCTAAAAATCGAGATATTTTCTCAGCCTTTACGCATTTTTATAACTCGCTTAATAAAGAAAAAATTAAATATAATCAGTTACTGAAAAGTTACAAAATAAATTTATGGTAATAAGTTATGTGAAAATCAAACATACGATGAGACGTTCAAAATTTCTTTATTTTGGCACATTTCCCAGAATCTGATCTTCTTGTTCGAATTTTGGCCAGATTCTTTGAGTTCACTTTCGAACAAATACTTTTGGAAACGGTATGAATCCATCACTTCTATACACAAATATATACATTTTTTTCGACGCGTCATTTCTACATCTATATTTCGACTTTACAAACGATATAGCATTAAATATAATTAGAATCGGAATTGTCTTCTAAACATTAGAATCATTTCTGTACATATAAAATTATTTTTTTACCTATTTTCTCATCAAATTAGCTTCAAATTTTATGAATAATAACATGTTTGCAAAAAAGAAAAGAAATACTTTTAGTAGAATACTTCTCCTTTAAGATATGAATGATTTTCTATATACATCGTGTTAAGGTACGTGCGATACCCTTCTCTCATCAGCCGGCAACTAGCAGAGGTAACGCAGTTTCGGTAGCTAAGGCGTTATTGCAACCGGAGAAGGGTATTGTTTTTTGTTGTAGACGTGTCAGTGTCTGCGATGTTTATGCAAGTGACATTTTCCAGTGCTGTGATCAATAAAAACGTTTGATTTTCATCGTTAAACGAGGCACAACGTGCTCTCAGTGACCGTTATCAATGAGGTATATTGCATGGTAAACTTGCGTTTCACGTCGGAAGTAGCATTGTGTTGCGAGCATGGTTTTTATTAAATTTGTACATTTTGAAATTTGCGCAGATCCTACTCGATGCCTATTGAACTGTGGTTTGGACACGATGTGAAGCACTCAGCAGGCACCGGTCAGCGATGCCCACCTTAAAAACGGAAGGAAGCCATTGAACATCCAAGGAACGATTCTTAGAGGTTTTTCTTTCGCTTGTGCATCTTCACTCTGTTTTCACATGGAACCATTATTTTTACTAGGATGACACACTTTTTTTTTGCATCAGATCGCTCTACAATATTAGGCCGTGTACCAGAAATTGCTGCGGTGATTTAAGCTCCACTACGACCCTTCAGTCTTGCTCAGTAGCGTCATGGGATTTATTCGGATTTTCTGCACATTTTAGGTTCCCTGGCCTTTGCAAGCTACCTGTTGGCTACTTAATAATATAATGCATTAGGTTGGTGTAAAAATAATGACGTAATAATGTCGTTTTTTAACGTCAAAAAACGACATTATTACGTCATTATTTTTGCACCAACCTAATACATTGATATATATCATTCTTATGTTAAGTCTAGCACAAAATCTCTTCCTTAGCTTCAAATTTCTGGTTGCCTATTTTGCTAAGAGATTAATGGGAAAATAGTTTGCTTATTGTCTTAGATATAACCCCTCTTGAACTGAATTTCTGGTTTTGTTGATATAGACTTTACGAACTACATTCGCAATTAGCAAGACACGTAAGTTTTTATTTGAATAATATTTGTGTTTTGAAGTCGAATTTTCAAATCTAAAAGCAGACTAAATATTTACTTTCTTTTGTAATTATGGTTTTCATCATACACAAAATGGAAACAAGTAAAAATAAGATTTTAATCAGTGTTATTTGATAATGTTTTTAATGGAGATTTAAGAGGTTTCACAACGTGTTACAGCTTATGACATTCTGCTTCTAGCGACATATCATAAATAATTCTTGTTGATTTAGAATTTTGCAACACCATGTGAATTCAGAAAGTAGCTGATCAGGTCTAGAGAATCAGTTAGTTTGTTATCTGTGAAATGCTATTAGTACTTTGGAAAGATAATTGAGTGGTTTCAAGTTGCATTTTAGACAATTTTTAATTCAGAATAGGCCTCTTAGCCTGGCTGGTATCCAAATCTATAGCGGTCCGTTTAACTGATTATGCGTGTCTAAACAGAAGAAATAAGCGAATCTTCAACAAGGCTCTGGAAATTTAAATATTTTTTTTATTAAATATTAATTTTCTTTCAAATTGAAATAAATAAATTACAAAGATCGTTTGCGAACAGCTTCAAATAAACATTCTGTGGAACTTTTTTACAGTACAGCCGAATGAATTGCAGAAACAAAATGCGGATTTGCTGTAAGAATGCGTGTGCCACAATATATGTTGTTTTATCTATGTGTATAAATTGTAGTTGTCGTTCGCCTGAATAAGCAGGGAGTTTGTTTGCTTCAGTTGACGCTCGTAAACAAACTTAGTTTGCATGTTATTTTTATGTCAATATCGCTAAGTATTTTTGTAATATTATATACTCGAATAAACATGCGAAAATGTGAATAATTAATTATATGTGAGAATTACAGTTTTTTTTGTAAAAAAAAATCCCTCGATAAAAAAAAACAACTGAACAAGCGAACTAAAATTGTTGGGTTTTATAACAAATCATCCACACCAACAAAAAACAAATATTAGATTTATTAATTGTTATGATCATGTCCAGAAAATCCGTTGGTTCATTATGTGCGTAAGACTAGCTGAAGCGAAGTTGCGCATGCGTGGTTAATGTAACGGTAAACGAATTGAAAAGAGAAATCTGCAAGCCGAGTTTAAATTCTGTTGGAATACACCGCTTCAACTTTCGCACAAATACTCTTTGTAAATATATATTTCCATCTTTTCTACCCCAGCTATAGATTAAATGACAATACGTTTATCTTACTGTCAGGTGACAACTAGTCTAGATGAAAGAAAACTGTATTCAAACCCAGAGCGAAGAGATTAGATAATATTCAAGCCATCTTTCTCCACTGATGATTTGACTATTCTACATATGGCGCTCCTACAATTGTAATATCTTGCGATACTCCTGATGTTGTATGCAAGTAAATATAGTGAAAAAAATTTTTTCTGATAAATACAACATACACTAATTACAGCATTGTTAAGAAATATCATAATTCTGAAGGAACTGTTATGTTTACTTTATTTAATGTTCACTGGGATCGCTTGCGATGTCTAATGCTATATTAAGTTAAGTTCTGCTGATAAAAATTACAAGTAGGTTTTCCTGTTTAAGAATTACGATGAGACTATGATAATTTAAGGAAGTTTACGTTAAAATGTTACTTTTGTTACCTGATCCAGTTTAAAGAAACGCTATATTTCTAATAACAAATCACATCGTCTCCACCGCTGAGGATTTAAGTTAGATAAGAAGCGTTGGCTTGATTCCTTCTGCCATTTTAATATGATTTTCTTATCTTCTTCAATTTTCTTAAAAAATGAACAAGATTAAAAGGAATGGCTTAGATTTGCAATGGAAGATTCCCAAGATATTTGTTGCATTGGAAACAGATTTGCGAATATGCTACATGCTTATCGATTTCTCGTTGCATTTAATTAATGATCTATGACTAGCCATGAAGTTGTTCATTTTCGTCTGATTTCACGGGGTGGAATTATACGAAGCGAAAATTTATTATATCAAAGTTTCACCAAACACATCTGGTAGTCAGATTCGCAGGCAAATTAAATGATTCCGTTATAAATGATAGAATTATTTAAGGAATGAAATAAAAATAAAAAACATACAGAAAGATTTCGGTTTAGAAGATGGCCCAGTGGATAAATGTGACGTCCTCCCCGGGTGTCGCCGCGCCAAATGTGACGTCCGCCTAGCGGCGTCCGTCGTGCTATCCTGTGCTGTGACGACCAACTGGCTTGGTATTGGTCGTGCCACCAAATGTGACGTTCTAACCTTTTGGTGATTCGGATGGGAATCTGGTTAGATTCGGTATCAGCCTTGTCGTTCCCAGCTCGCTTCCAACGTCTGGTTTACCGAAGTAACTGTCTTGATTTTCAGTCCAACCTACCCACGTTGTGAATTGATCTTAGGCAGACGAAATCAATCAGTCGCCGGGCCGTAATGCAAGCTGAGTTCGAATAAGGGTGATATCGCACAAGTAGATGTAAAATAAAATAAAATAATAGCTCGAATAGTTCAAATGTGTTAAAAAAGGATAACAATATTTTATGTATGGTTGCTGAATACAGGACTGCGTCTACTTCCCAACCCGCTATATGGATTCCTGACACTTTGTTCTTGTTAGCCGTGTCTTAACATCTTAAGTTGTTTGTTCTTTTAAGAAACTGGTTCTTGGTGTGTCTTCCGGCGATGTTCGTAAAACTTGTATTGGTGGTGTGAGTCTAAATCGTTCTTCAAAAATAAATTGTTCTTGATTAGAAGATGAGTTCCGAATTGCGTTAATCTTAGTCAGCTTCTGTGAGGCGGGTGCAACTTCAACTGCGAACTTCGAACTTAACTCAACTGCCTCCCAACTGGAACTCGAACTGAACTGAACTTTGCTTGCTGCGACTTTGCTTATATGGACGCCGACCAAAACCGGGGTGGGCTTGTCGGGGTTTGAAGTTGCTTGATAATTCTCAACCCACAATCCATTTATTTCGTTTTGGTCAGGAAATGTTTTCCATTTTTGGAAGTCTTCTCGTCCTCCCACCATCTTCTGTTCTCGTATTGGTATCTCACCATACCCACAGAGGGTGTCAACGGTTTTCCCCTCTCTCTCACAGTGGCATCTCACACCTATCCCATCAATGGGTGCCAACAGGCCTCCCCTCCTGCTGCACATGATTACCTCCACCTGGCTCTCGTTATCATTCAGCCAATGGGCGCTCAGCAGCGTGGGTGTGGCCAGACTAGCCTCGATTTAAAAAATCTTGCTCCAAGAAAAAAAAAATTATCTTTTTTTTTTTTCACTTTCCTTTTCCTTCTTCTCTTCGAGGAGACCTCACACCCTAGACTCCATATCTTTAAACGTATTACCTGGAATTCGTCAATTAGCTTTTCGCCAGCATCAAATGGGTGGCCATTTAGACCTATTTGCATTCTGGCGCTATCTATTCCCGATAAAATAAGTTCGCCACCAAGGCCAGGTTTCGGCACAAAACAGATGTATTTTCTCTCAATGATTTCAACATATAGACAAAGGCTTAACCTTTCCTTCGTGGTGGTCAGCGTACACTTTTGTTTTTGTAATTTTGCGACACAGTTAATTTTTATCTATTTAGAATTCTGTCTCTGGGCTTATTTCGCCAACCTGGAATTTCCACCCGCCCCGTAACCTAAATCAGATTAAATCCAGTATCTTCCATTCTCGACAATGGAAATAAAAAATCTTACCACTTTTCTTTGTCAGAAAAATGACACCGCTTAGTGTCCTTTTCGTGATGGCTTCTTATCACCTAAATTTAATTCTCGCCTTTCCTTTTTTTTTTCTTTTTCATTTCTTCTTTCTCCCTTTTAGCAAGCCAAATAATGCCACATAAAGAAGTAATCCAAAAAGAGACGACCCAAAGTGTTGTGAGTTCAATACCTGGTGACAGCAGAGGTCAACAAAAACTTGGAGAGTTGAGTTAGAAAAGGGAATTAACTGAAACTGAGATATCCACAAAAGAAAAATATAATTTAAATAAAAAGGTCTGTTTCGAAATTCCAACGTATATCATCTGAGGAAGGCTGAATCGTACAACGACCGAAACGTCACAATAAAAATAAAGTCCGAATAAGGTAAACAGTGTAAATAGTTACAATACCCCATCTTAGAAATACAGACTTCCAGGTGATATTTATCCATCTAGGCATGATATCCGTGACATACCAACACCTCAACACACCAGACGGTATATAATAGCTGAAAAAAAAGCATGGTAAACATGCGTTGTTCTAAAAGAATTTTTTTTTATTCCGATTTATACATAATTGTTATTAAACTCTCCCACATAGAGAAATTATAAAATATTAATACAACAAGCAGTATGAAAAGGAACGGAGAGCGGGAGATTTTTACTTATAATATTTTCCCAAGGGAAAACGAGCAGCTCGCTGGGATAATATGTGGTTTCCTCTGCCCTATTAAATGCCATGGACGGTCATGTCTTGCTTTTTTGCTATCTACACAGCGACTGGTGTGGGAAGACATGTGCTGCCTCTAGCCATGCTAAATAGCAACTGAGGATGGTCTCTCTACATACTGGATATTACTCACTGGCCGTTAAGTGACTCTCGTGGATTTCTCTTACGCGAAACAAGGTAAAATCATTTTACAACACCGCAATACCAAAATAACACCTCTAGAATGCCGAGAGAGACGTGACCAAGTGAATTTTTATGCGCATTAGAATATTACTTATATATAATGAAGGAACATGGTGCCCGCTAATAGGAGAAAGATGTGCATCATTAAGTTACTTAGCTTTGAGTGATAAAAAAGATTCTAAACAAAGGGAGATAATTTATAAAACAAGGGAGATAATGAAACCAATGATAAAACGGAACTATAAAAAAAAAAAACAATGGCACCGGTAAAGCCCACGGAATGTAAAAGAAGTACTGAACGAAAAAGTTTGGAGTGGACGGTCCCTGGCCACGACATTTTAGGCCGCGGAACAGATCTAAAAAAAAAAAAGAAAAAAGATTTTTTTAGTTCCGAGAAGCAAGATAGACTTGGCTTCTAAAATACATGACGTGATTTAATTCCTGCAGAAATATCTTACACCCTGGGTTAGGGAAAGAAACGGATAAGCAATACATTTAGTGATGCCAGATATCTTCTAAGCAGGACGATCTGACCCTTTTATTGAATAAAAGATTAACGATTACAGCAGAAGTCACTGGAATATGGCCAGAGTGTACAATGAACGGAATTGAAAGGCCTATAAGGATTTTCCTAAATCAATAAAAAAAAATCCCACATTTGGAATGCAGAGAGGTTGTAAAAGTGGTGCTTACGATGACACAATCTTCGTTAGGAATCGCATTTGATATCTGCTTGGTGAAGTAACGTCGCTGTCAACTCTAAAGGGAAATAGTCTCTAAAAATGTAACACTGAAAATATTTATTATTATTTACGACCTCTAACTGGAACTATTTGCTAGATATGCAACCGTAAAACATAATTACAAACCATTCCACATAATGTTTGAAGGTTAAAAATAACCTCCCTACAAATTAAGACTTGGTAACATTAAGAAATTCCATTCAAATTATAGCGGGCACATAATGAGAGTGCATTCTGATAATTAATCAGTTTAAGACAAAATAAAATCGTTTTATAATAACCCTACGTAGAGGATACATCTTAAAATTGAATCACCATGTACTCGAACGAGAAGGACAAATATTTAAAACATGTATAATATGATTTATCTATAAAGTTTCAGCTTTCAACATGTGTAGATATTAAGTTATTATATTTTTATACTCTTTAAGTTATGAACTTTCAAAAAGAGCCGCTCATTTTCTGTGTAATATTAGTGTGCATTTTGTGTCAACAACTATTTCCGCGAACCAAGTATAAAGAAAGGACAATGTATTAAGTAAGAAATTCGCCTGGATACTTACTAGCAGTTGGAGCAATATTTCGAGTCAATGTAATAAAAGAAGTCATTAGGCAATTGGCCTGTGTCTAGTCGATTTGTTGTTGCCCGAAAATTGTCTTAAAAAGAAAAAAAAACAGAAACAGTTTTTAAAAATAAAAACAAAGGTTTTTGGAATAAATTTTTTTGTAATTGGGCGCCATCTATTTTTTTTTTTTTTTTTTTTGTGGAAGAGATAAGTATTTTTATAAGGCTGAATATTTACCTCCTCAAAAATCCGGAAATTAATTATTTTTCATCTAAAAAATTATTGTAAAAAATGAAAATGTACATTTCAAGACATCGTTGACTATATAATCTATAAAAAATATTTTTATATGGCCTATCTTGTTTTCTTCGTATTAGACGTTTAAACAGTACATCTAGTAATGTAGCGCATCGTCTACGTGGAGATAAAACGCGAGGAAGAACTGATCATTAAACATTTTAACAGTCATCATATAAAAACGACATAAGACACTCTTTTGTCCAAAATAGTATCTATATTTCAACATCTCTGTAATTTTATGGAATCCAACAGACAGCACATTCAGACACCCGAATTGCTGACATAAAAGATATATCATAAAAGAGACTATTAAAAACGATTACTATAAATCTGAGAGATGTCTGAGATATTGTATTTTTTATTACCTTCATGTTGTGTTTCATCAAGCACTTTTGTTTAGAGGGGTAGTTTCATGAATAATTTCACAATATTTGTTCTAAAAATAACAACGTTAAAGAATATTAGCATTGAATAAAGGCTCTGTGAGTAAACACCAGCTAACACTGCAAATATTTATTAGCGTTGTATTTTTAAAAGAGAATGCATTTTAATTTGCCAAACAGAGATGATTGTTTTTGTTTTGTTTTGTTTTGTTTTTTTTTTTTGGGGGGGGGTTATTGTTTTTCTTTTACTCTTTACCAAGACATTGTGAAATATTTAAAAACGGAAACTTATATTCGATTGTAAGAATAATTTATTTTTTTGCGACAGAATTTTATATTCACAATTTAAGAATGCCAATATTTCGACAGATATATATCTATTTAATGCGTAGCTTGGGAGAATATGGAGTCATAATTTACCTAATGATATTTGCGCGTAAATTAATGTAACGAACGTGACCGGAAGTAGAACTCGACTCTCCAATTTCACATTCTGAGCCACCGTCCATTATATGACTCCTATTTCGTTCCAAAGGGTGATAGGGACAAATATAAAAAGAAACCTTTGTCATAAGAACGATCTTTATTTTTTGGTTGTTTTTCATTCAGAATACATTTACTAAAAGTAGTTTCCTGAATGTAACTCATCCTCCTCCGCGTCGAAACGTCCTCGAGGAATAATATGTTGAATGGTTAGATTACGTAATGATGTTTTGTTTTTTTTTTCAGTGGTGTTGCAAGTAAATTTATAAAAACAGCGCTCGCATCTCTAAAGGTTGCAGTGTCTCGTTTTAAAGACGTTATCACTTTACGTTCTTCCGAAAACCAAGTAAAAGATGTCATTCGAAAGACTAAAATATCATTTGTACGCATCACCTTCTTATACCACCATCTTTGAATTCAAAAAGTAGGGTTTCCTAGCTGAATTTCATAAAGGTAGCACTTTGGGCAAAAGGTAACAAGTGCTGAGAAAACTGTAAGAATCAAACTCACTGGGAAGTAGCTCGGTAGATTTCGCAGTAAGTTAATTTATACTTACTGGAAGAAAGTGTTAATTCTTTTATGGCCTGACTCTAAGAATGGCTTGAAAATGCGTAAGGGTTTCTGGGTAGAATTTTTGTTTTTAATCATTTAACACCAAGTAAGGCGGGAATGTCGCCATATACGCAGGAAATTACAGGGAGTTAAAGTGAAAGAAAATAGACTGAGTTTAAGGAGGATTGAGGAAAGAGCAAAAGATAAAGATCAAGAGAACAGAAGATGGCGATTGACGTTGCATTTAATTTTTTAAGATTGTAGTTATCAGGGAATCAAGTAAATAGAAGGGTTCAACAGGTGGTAAGTGCGAGAAAAGAAACTGTTGAAGTAGAAGCAGCGGTTGCGTTTAGATAATTCAACAGTAAAAGAGCGTGACCTAGATGCCAATATAGTAGCACACATATATGCATGTAGTTGGCGCACAGAGGAAAAAAAAGCTCGTCAAAGCAGTTGCAATGAAAATATTTTGCTTGATGTTTGCCTGATCACCTCTTAGTAAAAAAAAATATAAGTCCTTTAATATCCTTTATGCGTAAAGAAGGGTAGAATGAGATCTCTACCCACGAGTGGAAGCTAGGCTAAGTGAATGAATACTTAGAATCCAAAACTTTATACATTGCAGCACAAAACTACACTACCACCTTCCTCAAGATTTAATGCTAATTCACACATGAGAAAAGTCATCTGTCGGGAGCCATGATCTCCGTCCTGGATGCATATGCCATTGACTAATTTCCGTTGACTTTATACTAATAAATATGTAACACATCGCAGTCTTTGATACTTTGTAAAACAATCTCCATGAAAACCCCTAGTAAATTACATGCATAAAGATTGCTGGTTAGTAAAAATATTGGTGATGCTTGTGAAGCTTCCTCTCCGTCAAAAACCGCTCTTCCTCTCATAACATTATTTGTCAATATCATTCTTTCTTTTCGCCCATAACCCTGTAAGGATTCGTTGGCGAGCCAACGTGCTGAGCTGTCCCCCTGTCCTCCTCCATCTGTCCCAGTCAGGTGGTTTTCTTCACCCATTCCGCGATATTATCATTCCACTTTTTTCTGTCTTCTCCTCCTCCTACGTCCTGCGAGAGTTCCTTAAAGAACTGTCTTTAAAGGTCAGCCAATCGTGTTACGTAGCCATAATATCTCAGCTTTCTTTTCTTCAGTGTAGTGATAAGGTCTTCGTGAGTGCCAATGTGCTTCTGGAATTTACTGCCTACCTGGTTCTTGGTGATGTGGTCAATATATGAAATGCCCAGGGCTTTGCGATAGCATTTTCTTTTCAGTGCCCGCATCTTTCTTTGTAGCTTAACATTGCGCGCCCACGTTTCGCATGTATATAGGACTATAGAGAATATATATTAATATAAAGCCATAAAAATATGAATTTTCATTAAAACTAATTGGGATATATTACTTGGAAATATCTTCTGTGAGTGTCTAAATAGTTTGAAGCGATCTGGATTCCCAATCCGATAACAATTGCATCTAGATTTCTATTCCGATAACAATCGTCCTACAGAATTATGAGTCCAGTAAAATAAAGAACATCAGAAGAAAATGTGTAATTTTATGTATTGTCGTCAAAATATAAAAATTATGTCTGGTGATTAAATTAAAGAACACGAATATTAAATATCATCCTGTATAAATAACACTTATTTGGCGAGAAGCTAATATAAATAGACGCATAATGAAAATGTCGTTGATAATAAGCTTTAAAACATAAGTAACATAAAGATTTTATGTAAGCTATGACATACGGAGTTGAGAAATGGATATTACCTGAATCGCTTGAAAGAAACAAAGTAAAATGCAAATGATAGGTATATGAGATGAAAAGATTTATACATGGATCAGAGAGAAAACCATAAAACGTAATATAGCAAAAGCTACTAAACAACAAAAAAGGATGTGGATGGAAGACACAACAAGATGAAAGTATAATAGATGAATCAAATGGTAGATGGATAGCAAAGAAGAGTTGGAGAGGTTAAAGACATCACGGAATTTAAGAAAGGATTTTGGAAGGGAAATATTTCAGTGGGAGGTTCCCAATCAATGCAAAAGAGTTCTAGAAAAAGCAGAGAGTATATATTCTTTTTCAAAATAGAGGAATCAGTCAATCAGTTAAGTATCACGAGTGATACATCTTCGGCAATCATGTATATTTCGATACATGACTAACGAGACAAATATTTTCCCGCAGTAGTTTGCCATTTCTTTCTGCGTTAGACAAAAAAAAAGATAACACACTGTCTTGCTATTTAACACATAGCCGCGGGAGAAAAGATGGAACTTGCGCAAGTGAATATAACCAAGTCGCCTGTAATTCGAACTCGGCTCACCAAGTTACCACTCTGAAACGATATCAACTACACCACATCACACATCCGCTCCAATAGAGGATTAGACCACGTAAATAGAAAAATTAAATGAGTATGTTCTTGAACTCATCCCTCCATAAGCCTTCATGCCTTACGTCAATATAGCATTGAAACTCCGCTTCCCGTACTTCCACAGAAGTTAAGCAAATCGAACTTGGTTAGTATCTAGATGGGTAACCGCTTGGGAATACCAGGTGCTCTAAGTTTGAATGTCCTGGTGGTGTAATAATATCTCTGTACTGATAATGTGAGAGCCAAGTTCCAATTCCATTTCTGTTACTTATATTCACTTATGCGCAAATACCCTTGGGAAAAATATGAATCCAAATTATCTACCCCAACTACGGGTTATATAGTTTTAAAAAATGTGCTCATTTGAGCTAGAAATGCAAGATTGTATATTTAAGAACTTCTTGCTGCTTCTGTACACTGCTTTACCAGACACGTGAGCTCACGGGGAAACACCAAAAAACTTAAGGAACGTTGAATCTGGTAATATGGGTGACCTCTTTGGAATACCAACTGAAATCTAGGATGACTGGGTAGTGTAATTAATAGCAGTTCAGGATTAGAATTCCAGCTGTGTTTGTTATATTCATTTGCACACAAATACCCAAGTAAAGTTAAGAATCCATCACTTCCACTTCCAGTTATAGGTTAGTTAGTAAAGCTTGTATCATTAAAAATTATTATTTAAATGGAAAACACTTTTTACAATTTGAAAATATTTTCCGGATATAAATAGCCTGCAAATGGTTGATAAGCCATAGATATTAATCAATCATTCAATCTATACGCCTTCCCAAGACTCAATGCCCTTTGTTGTCAACAGTGTCCTGGATACTTGGTTTCCACTGTGGTCATACGTAGCTGTTGAAATCTATCATTGTTTGTGTTACGGACAGGGTAAGAGCACTCCGTGTCTCACGATTTTTATCCAGGTTCAGTTGGGCTAAATTTTGGAGTTGACAATGAGAGAAAGCTTGAGGTATCAGACAGCACTGGTATCTATCCTAGAGCTTGGAGGATTGAGGAAAATCGATTTATACCATTTCCAAGGATATTTAATGAAAGTTAGTGCAACGGGTTCGACCTGAATACGAACACGAAACCTCTGAATCTTCCTTCCAAAATTTTAACAATTACGAAACGGGCACATCTATAACTTAATAATCAAAATACATGAGATAAAAGCCAAGCATAAAAAACATATTTGCATATATTGTAAAGGTGTTTTTCTCTATCCTCACTCTATCTATTCCCTCAATTTTATGCATATATATATATATATATATATATATATATATATATATATATATATATATATATATACATCTATATATATATGTATATATGTGTGTGTGTATGTATATTTATATATATACATATATACATATATATTTGTGTGTGTATGTGTATATATATGTATATATATAAATATGACCATATATATATATATATATATATATATATATATATATATATATATATGGGAGGTATGTATATGTATGTGTGTGTATATATGTTTGTATGTATATATATATATATATATATATATATATATATATATATATATATTTACATATATATTTATATATGTGTGTATGTGTGTGTGTATATATATATATATATATATATATATATATATATGTGTGTATATATATATATATATATATATATAGATATGTGTGTGTATTTATATATATGTGTGTGTGTGTATGCGCGTGAGTGTGTATGTATATGTGAGTGCGCGTGTGTCAGAGAGAGAGAGAGAGAGGTAGAAAAAGATAGAGATAGGGTGGAGAGGTGTTATTTGAAAGTTACAAGTCTGTGTGATCTCCATGCAGATGTTGTAATTGATTCCACTCATGTGAGAGATCAAATAAATTGTTCAGCGATGGTCTTCCTTGACGAATTCGCTATTTTTTTTTTTTTTTACTTTGTTCCTTTTCTCAAGATTTGCTGGTGATTGATGTGCATGAATAGGCACCATCTTGAACAGACACTCAACTGGCATGCAAACACGCGTGACACTCAAAAATCTGTGTTCGGCCTAAGGAATCTAAGCTAAGAGGCTCTACGATATATTTCGACGGTCACTGTAGATAATTTGACGAGCTTCATGCAAAATCGTAGGAATCCTTGCCACAAGGATTTATCAGCCATTGAAAAAACTGCGGAACTCTTCGGACTCAACGTTGTAAAATATTGCGTTTTAATTGAATATATGTAGGTAGAACGAAACCAAATAATAAAAAGAATAATAACCTTGTCATTATTGAGTATTAGCTTCAATCAAAGGACTGGAGACACAAATTGCTGTGATATGTTATGATATGACATATATATATATATATATATATATATATATATATATATATATATATATATATATATATATATATATATGTATACTGGCGAAAATAATGTTAACACCAATGTTTAAAGTTTTATTCAATTCTGAATATGTTTCTAATAAAACAATATAAGTGTTGAAACAAAATGGCTATTCTTGTAGTGATTTTATATCATATTTATGTTATAATTTTTAAATATATAATTATATATATATATATATATATATATATATATATATATATACGCGTTGTCTTTAAATATTTTTGAGTATAAGGTATGATATATTATGAACTATCACATATGTTCAATAAAGAAAACAGGGTTCGTTTAACTAGCATTTCTTTAACTTGCAGGAAATAAATATTAATGTAAGGAATAAGATAAAAAGAAAGTCATTTTATCCCAATATCCAATTGTTCTCGTTAAATGTTGGAATTACACCAAATATTGCGTAATTCAGTGGCGCTTTAGCAACTCTCCCTCTGAACAAGACGTGTAGTACCAGGAAATCAAAAGAGGTCAATCAGGCAATATGTCACGAATGACATGATGATGGATTTTCACCGGGACCGAGTGGTAAGACGGGGCAGTGTCCGACCTGTTATATAGACCAGCTGTCTCCGGCCAGAACCTTCGATTACAGGAACAGTAGAATTTATCAAGGACCCCGTGAAATTGCTTTGCATCACTACGGTATCGATCCGGACAGATTCTCCAGTTCACTTGCTCGGATCACTGCGGTGTTTGTGTTCGTTCATGAAGTCTTTCTATTGGGTCAAACACTGGTCGAGAAACGACCGTCTCTGGAGTAAATTTTCTCTCTCCCTATTTCGTATGTCTTTACCTTCCGTCCTCCGCTCGCACGCATCTGGGAGTTGACTTTCTCGTATTGAGCTGCTCAGCACTGACCCTCATCGAATGGATGTGTTTGTGAGTGATAACATTCTGAAACTACTGTAGTACGCAATAGTCATTTCGATATGTGAGCGTTTAGAATCATTTCAATATGGTTTCACTTCGTTTAATATATTTGTGCTTCTACCATGGCGTTCTATATTAACAGGCGTAACGCCACTACCTCGGTAGACTGGAGGCCGGCTGACATTTAGATGGTTTTAGTTTCAGTTTGAGCGAACTGCTGCGTACTGTGTACTCTTATGTTGTTGGCTCGAGAAATTCAAAGGAGTTTTTGGTTGGAATATCATTTAACTTATTTATTTGAAGTAAGTATATTTGATTATTTTAGTTTGAGTCCATACATTATTTATATTTAAATTGTAAAAAGTAAACTTTGGTGCTTAAATTTACTCGCACAAAAAGATTTACTTAAGTTTAGCCTTAACATTTTTAAATTAAAGTTTAATTCATTTTTGGCATTTTTCCTCTTAAAGTTTGTTCAACATTTTTTGATTAAAATTTAAAGAATTATTTATTGATAAAATGCAATTCTTTTTGAGTAATTTGTGTTATTTTAAGAATCAAATTCAAAACAACGTTTAACAAATTTGAACAGAAAACTATTTTTATTATAAAATGAATTAAAAATGTTTTTGTTTTTTTTTCATAAATTCAATGTCATTACTTAATTTGATATTTATTTTTTATATCGCTAAAAAGAAAACATTGTTAGTATGAGTGAAAACATAACGTCAACGAAATTAAAGTTTAATTTTCTCAAGTTTTTAACCATGATAAAAAATTAGCATAAGTTAACATTTTTCTATTAAAAGTTGAAGTTTGAATAATAAATTTGAATAAAATTTTAATAGAGAAAGGTTCATTAACATTTCTCTATTTATTAAAACTTTATCCAACATTTCCATTAAAAGTAAAAAAAAAAAAAAAAGAAAACGAATTTCTTCGCGCTTTTGTTTCCGAAGTTAAAGAATAAATGATTATTTTTACTATATTAGTTACCAATTGGTGAAATGTAAGTATTTTTTACTTATTAGAAGTAAGAAAAAAATAATAATAAATTTATTACATGCAGTTAATGTCAATATTTTAATTATTTTTTTTTTAGAAAGGTCACCTTTTTACGCCTTTTGACTACAAAATTTATTTTACAAGACAAGTATAATAATACCATTTTATTTATCATATTTATTTTAATATTTCTCTGATATTGTTGTTAAAGGACAAAATGCATTATTTTTACTTTACTTTTAATTGCTTTGCTTTAATGTAAAAAAAAGTTATATATATTCCTATTTATATAGTTTAAGGCGTATTAAAATAACCAAACTAAAGGAAAGGCTACTTATGAATGTTTTTAAATTTAATATAAAGTTTTAAAGTAAACAACATTGGACTTCAAATTTTGATACCATAAACGTTAATGGAAAAATACGTCCAAAAAATCCACCATCTGTATGGCCAGGTGTGCCAAATAGTCAAATAACAACACCCTCAGCTGTTCAAAGGAATATAAAAAAACCTCCAGTGCTGTTAGAAATCAAATTGCTGATGAACTTAAGCTTTTTTAGAATTAGATAAAATTATACAAATTTGAAAGAAAGTCTGCTTAACAACAAAAAAGACTTTATATGTCCAGTTGTAGCATTTTTGGATGGAAATATTTTAACTGTTCAATTATCAAAATCTATTGATGGTATTCCTCTCTTTATGTTGAAAATTTATAACAATTTGCGCTTTGAAACATTTCATTATGGAGTTAAGTGTTATATTAGCAGCCTGCCCAAAAATCATATACAGTTGATACTTGGTCAAAACCGGAAGAAATCATCCGATATTTAAATTCTATGGCTTTTGATCACAAGAATAATATCCTGAGTCAACAATTTTTAGCAATGGCTCCCAAAAAGGTTGGAATAAAATACAGCTCAGATATAGTTGTGCATGCTTTTGGGTACTATGCAAGATCACGGACATTGTATAATGAAATAAGATATTATTTTCAATTACCCTCATTAGCAACATTATGAAGGATGACGTCTACAGTTTCAAAACTTAATGAAAAATCTTTTTTGTTATCTATATTTATTACTCTTAATACTTGTCAAAAAGGGTGCATAATTCTCCATGATGAAGTATATATCAAAAAGATGTTGCTATATCATGCCAAACAACTATTTGGTAAATCAGTTGACAATCCATCTGTACTTGCACAAACAGTACTTGGTATAATGTTTATATGTCTCAATGGGGGTCCAAATGTTCTTAGAAAATTGATTCCAATTTCAAAATTAACATCCACCTTTTTATTTGAAAAAAACTGAGTTAACAGTCCAAGCCCTCACATCTGTACCAGCTGATGTAAAGGCTATTATATGTGATGGCAACCGCGTAAATCAAGCTTTTTTCAAATTATATCCTACACTTCCTGAAAAACCTTGGTTAACTGAAGATAATAAACATTTGCTTTTTGATTATGTTCATCTGTTGAAAAATATTCGCAATTTGTGGCTGACAGAAAAAACAGGAGAGCTAATCTTTGATGATGATGGAGTAAGTCGAGTTGCAAAATGGACACTTCTTAAACAGTTATATCGTTTTGAATCTGAAAGACTAGTCAAACTTTCAGATTTAAATGAAATTTCCATTGCTCCAAAGCCAATAGAAAGACAACGGGTTTCTACTTGCCTCAGAGTGCTTTTTGAAAAAACATATAATGCACTTCTCACTCAGTCTGAAATAAGTGCAGGTAAGAATGATACTGCCCTCTTCATAAACAAGGTTTTGACATGGTGGAAAACTTTAAATGTTAAATGCCTTCAAATTGATAAATTACATAATGATCCTCTACAAACTGAAATCAAATCTCCAAATGACACCCGACTTGATTTTATCATTGAATTTGGTAAAATTGCTCTTAATATGGCTGGCAGTCAAGGTAATCGTAAAAAATAATTATCCCAAAACACTGCTACTGCCATACATCATACTTGCAATGGAATTGTTAGTCTATGTCGACATCTTTTAGCTACAAGTCATAAATATGTATTACTTGGACAATTTTCAACTGATCCATTAGAAAAAGAATTGGCACCTATTTTATAAATGTTCAACAATGTATGGAAAAGCTGCATATTAAGCAGACATCTTTACTTTTAAATCAAAATGTAAATATTGATGAATTTGATGTTAATCCAGGTCACCAATGTACATCTTGTGATTATAAACTTTGTGAGGAAGGTTCAGAAATATTTGACAATCTGGAAAATTTAAAACCATCTTTTTCCAATGAAATAAAAATGGCTCTTGTGTATGTAGCTGAATATATTACAAGAAATGATAATCAACCCAGTGAATGTGAAACCCATTTTTATTATGAAAAGTATGGGAAATATACCAATTTAATTGACCGTGGAAAACTAAAAGTTTCTTCTGACCACACTTGTCAATGGTTATTTTTTTTGTTTCATCCTTTTCCATACAATAAAGGAAAAGTTTTGCTATAAATCATTAAGTAACATTTTTATGCTTATTTCTGAGTTTCATTTTTTCAACATGGAGAAAAAGCATGCTTCTATTTTTGCAAATATAGTTTTGAAAATTTTTTGCAAACATGGCACACCTAGATCAGAAAAAGAAGCAGCTGTAAAAGTTTTGAAACTTTCCTAAAATGATTTTGTTTTATTTGTCTATATTTCTGCGATGATTGATTGTTATATACAAACTTCGGCTGATGTCTTCCAGCCTTCTCGGGTTCTGTTTGTCAAACCCAGTAACTGTAATGTAAATTTAAACCAAAGTCTTTATTCACTCACAGGGAATAGATTGAATAAAGGATTCAGTGACACCTGCAAATAATATAAATTTCAGATTCAATATATCTTTTACCAGAAATCATAATTACCCCTTTGTGTTTTTTAATAATTATCAGTGTTCATAGCAAAAATACCTTTTTTCATTTATTTATCTTTCAACACATCCTATTATTCTCAGGTGTGAATAAAAATGTTATTCTAAGTATTTCATAAAGTGGTTGACTTCATTTTCTTCTAAAATTTCTGAAAATCCTACATTTTTCAATAGGCCTCCAGTTCTGGCTCTCAGTTGCGCCATGACTTGGCCTGGAGTATAGAACGCCATGGTTTCTACCGAAAATATATTATGTTTGATGCTAATAAAAGACTAACCATGACAATGAGACTGCGCCGACACCATTGAAATATTTCTCTTTCACGTTTATACGCTTTTTGTGCAAGATTCCATCCATTTCTGTTAGTCACTGTGTGGGGATATTTCGAAGCAGCATACTTGTTTCAGCTTGGATCTGTTAATATTTGTAAAAAAAACGACAACCATTCCCAAAAGCAGGAAAATATGTCGCAGAAAGTGGGCTCAAACTACTAGAATGATTTAATGTCAAAACTTTGAAACTCAGGTTCTATAAGGATAGCCTAATTTTCTCCAAATACAGACGTTTAAATTCTACAAAAAACTAATTAAAAATTGTTGTTGTAGGTTTTACAAGAGGTGACAGCTTCTCACCTCATAATATACGAGAACCGATTAAATAATATTCAACACATTCTTGACAGCAAACTGGACGCGTGTTTTTTTTTTTTTGTTTTTTTTTTTTATTGAGTGAATTCCATTATTACATGTGCTGGTTTGTCTCATAATCATGGAACTAAATCACTGATTTATGGAAGATTATGATTTGTGATGATGGAATTGATGCCATACCTGACAGTATTTCATTTTTTTTTTCCGCGACAGAAATATGGCCATTTTTTATTATTACATTCAGTACGAATTATACCATGTGTTAATATCCTAAAATGGCATTGCTTTTACAATCTCAATTGACTATTCTACCCCTAATTCCAATCTCCCAAAATAAAGTATCTAAAAGGTCCTGTGGGCCGAGGATCAATTCTCCTGTTAAGTTAACTGAATGTACATTCTGAGAAGTAATTAAACTGAAAAGTCAAATCATGACAGTTTTGAAAGGTATTTTAATTATTGTAATTTTAATTATTGTTTGAATGATCATTTGATTTTTTGTCCCAGTAGTATGTAGCTCTGTTAATCTTCCGTTGGTCTTTAATTCTTTTTTTTTTAATGTTCATATCTCTCTCAATGTTATCTGAGAGATTAAATTTTAGTTTATATTTCACGTTTGGTTCTGTCATCATTTTTATTACGGTTAATCTGCATATTTAACAGTCATTGCCTTTTTTGTTACTTTTTTATTGTTACTTGCCCATTGGCTGATTATCTACTACTATTTTATCTACTACTACCTCCCCTACACCGAATGTCCCAAAATAAAGTAGAATATCAGTTAAACTTCGCACGGTTAAAGGACCAACTCTCCAATTAATAAGCTGAATGTACATGCTGAAGTCAAACCTAGGAATGTTTCGAAAGATCTTTCAGAGGCATCTCCCATTTTTAATTCTTTTTCAATTTATTATGGATATCTAGACTTTAACTAAGTTTAAACTTAGTAACGATTTTTTTTTGTTTAATAGGTGTATATAGACCTTTCTATCGCCCGGGCCACACTCCTTTTTCCTGAACAGGAATAAAGTCTTATCCGTTTTTTCCTGTTTAGGAAGAGGTTTCCGGTTTCTTTCTTCTCTTGAAGCCTGCATAGTGGTGTAGTTATTTTTGGTGATATGTGTGGAAGGTTTTCTGGTTGATGTTACCCAACTAGTAGTTATGAGCCCGCACTCTTGCGTAGTAACTGCGGAGGCTGTTCTGGACAACAGTCGCATAATATCGGGGTTCTTGCCGTGCCATATTATGTATGAAAGGTGTTCCTGCCAAGCACATCCGATGGGAAACCCCGAGACAACACTATGTTGTAGCCTGTGTCATTTCCCAGCCCACACATGGTACAATAGACAACCGACGCCGACTACTATTCTCGACCTTTTCCTTACCTAGATAACGCATCATGACTGTAAGCAATCAATGAAATAAATCAAAACCAACTCAAGGAAAAACATGTAAATCCCTCAACCTTTTTTTCTCTAACATGCGCGGTATTACCACATTCTGGAGTGTGCAACCGTTCCTCTTCCAACAAACTCCTGAGAGATCCTAGTTCTCTGTGAAACTAATCCTGATTCTTTATTTTCTTGGCTATCTTCCTCTCTTTAAGAAGGAGTCTCATGTCCACAGGCACCGGCCTGCGAGTTTATTTCCATAAATATCTCCTGCTGGTTAGCGAACTTTCTCTTGAATTTCCAGACGATTCTTACATATGGCACCGTCTCTCTCTATTAAACTCGGTCAGCTATCGTTTCTTTATCTAAAGTTTCAGTTCTTTTCGTGGCTGTTGCGTGCTTGATGGTATTTCTGATAATATGGACTAGATCATCTCTCAAGAAACGGTTGCAAATATATTTGTGTTGGGTTATTTTAATGCCTACCTGGACAGGTGGAGTAATCAATCTGTGACGGATGTCGTTCGCATCACAACTCTGAACTTTTCATACACCAGTACCCGCTTTCCGGCTTCTCTTCTTGATCTATTCTTTACGTTTATCCCTTACTCATGACGTACTCTGCAGCTCTACCCTCTTGGCAACTCTAACCATGTACTAGTGTATAAATATTTTGTTCCGCTCTGTCACCAGCCAAGAAACCCCTACCAAGATAATATGTTTCTGTTCTCAATGAGCTGATTGGCATTCGCTTTTGTGACTTCCTTCGTGAGATTAAAAAATTGGCCTCTGACATCTGATCCTGGGTGAAAGTAGGTATCTAAGCTTTCATTACAACACGAAAATACTAAGTGAAATCACTTTCATCGTCTTAGTTCGCACCTGCATGGTCGGTCATTATAGCCCACCCACCAAAAAAATTATTTCGACTGAACCAGAGCGATATATTTGATTGCAACTGATGTCTCTTTGCCTCTGCTCGTAATGAATGCAAGCGTGTTCTCAATGAAGCGAAGTTACTGTTTGCTGATATAATGAAACAACGTATACCCTCTCAGAATTTCTAAAGATTTTTGACGGCTCTGCAAGAGAGCGCTGAACAACAGCAATCCTCAATATTTTCTCTATCCAATCAATTTGAAGTCCTGCAGATGAGGCTGTATGCATTGCACAGAAACTGGAGCATGAAATGGCTTGTATATTGGCCTCCAAAGCAAAACCGTTCTTATTTAACAACAATAGTGAAACTTTTATGCCAGATATCAGCATGGCTGACATTCGACACCTGGAGAGCAACACACTGTGCCTACTTGGTTTCATGTTTTCAACTAATTTGAAGTGGAGCGACTACATCGAATTAATTGCTGCATCTACTACAAGGAAAGTTGTGCCACTGTTTCGTGCCATGAAATTGTCTTGTCAGATTATATCTTGTACATTTTCAAATCTACCATTCACCCGTGCATTGAATATTGTTTCCATATATGGTCTGTTCTTTCTTGCTATTCATCTCGCGTTTCTTGACAAAATCAGGGAAGAATATGTAATGTAATCTATCCTGACTTGGTATCTGGACTTCAGTGATTTCCTCAGCGACCTGACGTGTCTTCCTTCTGTTTTTTCTACAAGTAATTTCATGTCAATTGCTCGAACGAGCCTTTTCTGTGGTGCCTCGAGTGCATCAATTTCAGAGTCTCATCAGATTGGCAGCTAGGTCCCACCTGCTTATGGTTGGAATAGTTACACACACATACAATATATATATATATATATATATATATATAGAGAGAGAGAGAGAGAGATAGATAGATAGATAGATAGAGAGAGAGAGAGAGAGAGAGATAAACCTAGTGAGCCAGACAAACCTACCCAGGTTCCACCTCAGTGGATCCGCTTAGGTGAAACCTGAGTAGATTTGTCTGGCTCACTAGGTTTATCTAGGTCTGATCTACGGTTGTATTGAGCTCTTTTGTTAGTTGTTTACTCGTATCAGGTTTTTTTCTTTGGGCTTCAAACCTGTATCTGTGAGATTTTTTTCGACAGACTTTCATGTTTCTAGTTCTTTCTTTTTTTAAAACCTTTTTTTCTCTCAAGATTGATTTGATTATTGGCAAATCAAAAATTATCGAGTATAGCTACCTATATTTGTATATATATATATATATATATATATATATATATATATATATATATGTGTGTGTGTGTCTGTGTGTGTGTGTGAAAGATACTAGAATAATTTTAGGAATATCTATTTTTCTACACCCATATATATATATATATATATATATATATATATATATATATATATATATATATATATATATAACGTCGAGATATCATGAGATGGTATGGCATCAACCCCATCATCAAAAATCATAATCATCCCTAAATCAGTGATTTAGTTCCATCATTATGAGACAAACCAGCAACCCAAACCAGTTATGGCAGTCGTATTCAATGCATGGATGAATCGTAGTTTTAAAAATTTGCAAGAAATTTCTGGCATAACTCCAACACTCCTAAGAGTAGACGTAGCTGTTGATTCAATATTGTCAGGCAGAAGTGGTTTTCTCTGCTGATTAAATGAATGCAGTGGTGATTTGGAGGCGTTAAAATTTACCATATTTCCCACAGATAACCACCGAGTGGACTTCCTTTTCGAGAGTAGCTATCAGGTTTACTTTGCCGGGTCTATCTGACTTCCTACTAAGACAGAAGTAAATGGTTGGGTCATTCACCTAGTTGGGAACTGACGACATCTGTGAGGTCAATGATGAATATCAGAAACAGCTTACGTCCCAGGATAGAGCACTGGGAGACCACCCATTAGTATGAAATAATCTAGAAGGCTGTCCATTCAAAACGACCTTCATTACACGATGTCTCGGGAACAATTAGATTAAGCCAAATATTCGCCAAGTTACACCCTACTCGTTGAGCTTCTGGTGAAGGCCGACATGCCAAACGCCTGAGATATATAGAAACACAAGTCGAACTTCGTCGTTCTTATCTAAATAATGATAGTCAAATTCAGTGATACCAGTTAAGTCGTCGGCGATAGACCTGGCGAAACGGAAGCTACTTTGTTTGTCCGAAAGGAGGCCAAGCGAAGTAAGATGCTTAAACAGTTATTATCACTGATTTAGGGAAGATTATGATTTTTGATGACAGGGTTGATGCCATACCATCTCATTATTGTGTATATTAGAGCCTAGACTACTTTACCAATTGCTTCCCTTTTTTCTTGCTTTCTCGAATCTATATTTTATTATTTTCTTCTAAATCTACCTTCAATGTAATATAATCTACTTTGTGAATATTGATAAAGATTCATCTGCTAATAGTAAAATATGGTTAGCTTTCTGCTCTTTTTAAAATCACATCAATGCACAGGTTCAGTAAGTGCAGTGAAAACATCATTTTCGTGACCCTCTTTCAATATTATTTGAATATCCTTTCCATGTAGATCTAGCTTGCCTAAAATTTGAAGAATTCTTCCTACGCTATCGGATGCTTTAGACAATCTATGAAATACAGCTATAAATACATATGTATATACAAATATTTTTTTCGATTTTCTATGTTTGAATGAAAGAAAAAAGAAAAACTGGAATGTCGCTTACCTTATAGTGGGCGGGGGGAGAAGAAGACATAGATTACGTCGAACCGGACAAAAAGACGAATTATGGGAAGGAAGAAAGAAACCATAAAACTCAACCGAAAATAGGAGTCGAGAGTTGTTTTTGTTTTTTGTTTTTTTTGTTTTGTTTTTTCGTTTCTGCGAGCTTGACAAAA
>OZ010581.1:53758123-53815623 GCA_963932145.1 Acanthosepion lycidas | reverse complement strand
ATATTTGCCGTAACGGAGATGGCATTTGCTCAAATAATTGGATTTCCAATTGGATGCCTACAAATTGTTTAGCTAGATTTCGTGTATTTGTTTTTCATGTTCAAGAATATCTTTTCTTTTCACTTTTTATCTATCGGTTATACAGATATTATTGATGACTGCTACGCGTTACCGTTATATATATATATATATATATATATATATATATATATATATATATATATATATATATATATATATATATAAAGAACAGTAAGATATATAATAAAAAAACATATTTTAAATCAATTAATTTATAATATATATATATATATATATATATATATATATATATATATATATATATATATATATTATTTACATTACTGGGACTATTGTCCTCATCTTTGTCGCCACATTTATAACAACGTGTTTCGGCCGTTCCTTAAGGAATCATCACATATGATGGGCCACAAAAATCTCATGAGCCGACCAAGCATAGAAATGAATAGAATCATAGAAATGGATACAATATGGGAATCAGTAATAAGCAGTGCCAGAGAAAAGCGATAATAAAAGCAAACGTTTCTATATGAACTCTGGTAAAAACATGTAATGATAACAGCAAAATTGCAATATGAGACTGGTAAAAAAAATGAAAACTGAAGACATTAGGTTTATAATACCCAGAAATTCATAAAGAGATGAGGGACACGTGGCACAGTAGATGAAGGCGTTAGTTAGATCCAGTGACAGGACACAAAGTGTGTGAGTTCAATACCTGGTTATGGTAGTGGAGAACTTGGAGAGGGGGAATTAACAGGAGATAAATGATAACTGACATCCATTAAACATGGCACGTGGAATTAGAACAGTCTACCCCAGTGAGCGAAATTAAGGGTTCAGTTCGACATTCCAACAACCTGAAACGGCCGAAACGTTTTAATGAATATGGAGACAAAGATGAGGACAATAGTCCAAGTAATGTAAATAGTGTACATAATACCACATCTCAGATATATATATATATATATATATATATATATATATATATATATATATATATTCGATCCTCCAGATCTACAAATCAACAATTCGCCCTTGCATGGAGTATTGCTGCTATATATGGTCTGGTGCCCCTTCTGTTTGCCTCGGGGTTCTTGATAGGCTCCAGAGGCGGATATGCAATGTAGTTGGCCCTGCTCTGGCATCTCGTCTACAGTCACTTTCTCACAGAAGCGTCGTCGCCTCCCTCTGTCTGTTCTACAAATACTTTCAGGGAAATTGCTCCGAGAAGCTGCATCCGCTGGTTCCCAGTCGTCATGAGTTAAAGCGCCCTACGAGGCTGACATCCCGCTCTCACCCCTTCACTGTCGAAACTCCTAAATGTAGCTGTCTCTTCTACTCCAATAGCTTCATGTCTCGCACCTCTCGCCTGTGGAACTCCCTTCCCTACTTCTGTTTCCCTGAGAGCTATAATCTCCAGCTATTCAAGTGTAATGTCAATCGACATCTCCAGTTGCCTTAATCTATCCACTACCCTCCTCCTCATCCTTTCTTCTATCACTCCTATCTGATCTTGCTCTAAATTTTCTGTAACCCCTTGCGTCCTAGTGGCTTCCCGCCTTGCTTGCGGTGAAATGCTTAAAAAAAAGAAAAATATATATATAAGTAGTTCATGTATTATTTTAATACAACATTACTAAACTTAATACTAGGAACTAAAGTATAAATACGAATATTATCTGCGAATTCAAATATAAAAAGACTAATATTAAATTATGGAGTCAAGTATATAACTTACTGATGTTTACCTATGAACTCCTATACCTGTGTTTAACTCTGAAATCAAAACTGAACAAACATTGATTTGGACCGTAAATACGGTGTGATATGTCTTAAAATCTACCAATCTAACCCATTCTTATATCGGTAGATTCACACTCGTATGGGAAAATACAGCATATGAAATTTTTATATATCAAGTAAATTAGGTAACTGAAGGACAAAATGGAAAATGTTTATGTAACGCATTTCATTCAGTTTCACATCTGTGATTTTCAATGTAAATTTGAATCAAGGTTCTTATAAAATTTCCCTTTTCTTAACACATTGTCTCTCTTCACTATTTTGGATACTAAAAAGTAAAACAATGAAAACAAAAGCAAAAGTCTTGGAAAATGGAGTGAGTTCGGCTGTGCTGCACGTTTTGACATATCGGACAGCAGACATCTTAAATATCAGCACCCTCACATCTTCAGCCTTTCGCGTCAGTGCATAAATATAACTGTTCACGTTTGTCTTCTCCCTCCCCAAACATATATATAATTCCATCAATAAAAACCTTATTCTCATGAAGTAAATTTAGAGGACGAAATAGTTTACAATTTATTTTCTAATTCATTTAACTTATACTAGTATATACGAGTGTAGGCTGAAAAGTTCACGAGAGATTGATGTCAGAGGTGTGACATCTTGCTAACATTATTTTGCACATTTATTATTAATAATTTCATTGTTTCTCTCCAGGTAAACTGACATCTGACTTTTCAAAGATGACTTCAAATGTAACTAATAGCAACCTCTCTTGAAAATGGATAAATTTTGGAATCATTGTGTTATCAAGTACCTGCTGGAAAAAGGGTTTAATCCCAAAGGAGATTCATGCTGACATGGTTGCTACATTAGGGGATAACGGTCCAGCTTAAGCAACAGTGCAAAAGTAGGCAGTTGAAACTAGGAGGTGGCACGTCTTGAAGATGACCCTAGGTCTGGACGTCCTGTAACTACCACCATCGGGGAAATCATTGATCGTGTTCACACATGGTGATGGATAACAGATGACTGACTATAAATCAAATATCCAATGCAATTAGTATATCCCGTGAGAGAGTTGGGAATATTCTGCAAGATGAAATTACTATGACTCCTGTAACTACCACCATCGTGGATATCATTGATCGTATTCACCTATGGTGATGGATAACAGACGACTGACTATAAATCAAATATCCAATGCTATTAGTATATCTCGTGAGATAGTTGGGAATATTCTGCAACATGAAATTACTATGACTAAGTCTTCTGATAGTCTTCTGGGGACCACGTCTTCAAATCCTTAATCAAAATCGCACTAGCTGATCATATCACGGGAATATCTGACATTGTTTGAGCTAGATCCGGCTGGTTTCCTTGAACGTTTCTTAACCCAGGATAAATTTTGGATTCATTACATTGATCCAGAGACCAAAAGATAATCCATACAGTGGAAACACATCTTCTCACCTGCTCTAAAGATGTCCAAGATCGTGTCATCTGCAGAAAAATTGATAGTCTCAGTTTTATATTAAATAAACACGGTACCGTTTGCATCCCAAAATGTACTGTGTTTATTTAATATATTCATAAAAATCATAACATCAATATTCTTCTTCTATACTATGTATCTCTTCAGGGCATGAGTGCCCATGGCTCCACACAACGTTGCACTTAGTACAGTTTACATTTTTGCTATCTTCCTTAATCTTTATTCTGTTAACCATTTACATTTAGGACGTATGATCAGATTTTCTCTGTTGCCCTTACATTTAAACTGTCTTGTGGGATTCATGTTTTTCAATTACTCTTTCCTCATTAAGTACGTTAGGAATTTCTACAGTCTCTTTCTGATGTTAAGTAAAAGTGTCCTTTACCTTTCCATTTTCTTTGTCTATTTATTTATTTTTCTTTTGATAATAGCTGTCTTTTGTTTAATCAATTTGAATCAACAAAAAATTAATATCTTTCACTTGCCCTCGTTTATAACCGGACATGTAATTATAAAGCAATTCAGGTAAAAAAAAATATTAAAAAAATACTGATACCAGTCTTCACAAGATATAGCTCTCATATCTTTTGTTTCTAATTGATCAACATGTTTACGTTGGTGAATTAAGGCGGGGCTACACTAACTATACCGTTCAGTGGCAGAACTGAGTGAACTTGGGTACCCGATTTGCAGATATTTATAAGTGGACCTCACTTGATAAATTATGGCTTTTTTTTTATCAAAAGCTCTCAGAACTTTGCGTAAAAACGTCTGTAATGCATACGCTTAGTATGCTCTTATCAGATTGGAAGCTATGACGGATATATTGATTAAGATATTGATTGATTTATTTTTACGATTTATCAAACTTTTGCGGGTTTTTTAAAGCTAGAAAAATATTTTTAGATTCTAAGACTTTTGCGGGAGACAATAATGATTTACTTATCGACGTCCTACTAAATAAACCATATAAATGGAGTAGAAAAGCTAAATCCATACTTTTCTCAAGTAAGTGAATATAATGAAAACGACTGGAATTGGAACTCGGCTCTCCGATTTTCAGTTGCGAGCTATTAACCATTACACCAAACGCACATTCAAGTTTACAGCCCCGAATACTCTCGGGCAATCATCCATCTAGGTAATGACCGGGTCGATTTTGCTTAACTTTAATGATTGTACGATAACCGGCGTTTCAACGGATATGGTCTTAAGCCGAATATATTGAGCATCTTATATTTGTACACATTCATCACTTTTGGCATGAAGCTCTGTCACACAATGATAATAACACTAATACTAATACTATTAATAATAACAATATTAACGGAGTATTTAATAAAATATTTCCATAAATCAGACCTCTTATGACTTTTATGATACTAATGAGAAAATATTATATAATTTTATTCTCGGTAAAAAGTTAGAAACTCATTAATAGATCGGTAATTAAAAGTAACAAAACCAAGATGCGAACAATGAATTGGCGACACAAATGCATAAAAATCGAAATATCTAGGAAGTGTTTTAACAGAGGACGGGAAATGCGACAATGAAATGCGACAATGAAATGCGACATCGCATTGCAATTGCGAATGATGCTTTCCGAAATTTCTATAAAATTTCGTTAGAAACAAAAATTTATATAAAATTTCGTTAGTAACAAAGAAAAAGTACTGAACTGTTATAGAATTTCTGCCCTCCAAAATGTCAGTGACTGCGGGGCAATCTCCATACAGGCTTGAGACAATACAAATGTGGTTTTACCGAAGGGTATTGAGAATATTAAAGACTGAACAGAGAAAATGGAGACAAAAAAGACGCATACTTAGAATCAAAACAGTTGAATTTTGAAAGACCCCTAATGAGAAAACAGAGTTTGGAAAATTTAACACTCACCGGATATATTAAAGTTAAGAGAGGCAGAGGAAAGCAGCGAATAACCTGCCTAACGCTCTTGATCAAACGTTTAGCAGAACAGGTATGACGACAGGTAGTAACGTCAAACACTTTTAAAAGCAAAATGCGATACGGATTTGGACAACAATGCAGAAGAAGGAGGAGGAGGAGGAGGAGGAGAAGAAGAAGAAGAAGAAGAAGAAGAAGAAGAAGAAGAAGAAGAAGAAGAATAATCTCAATATATAAATATTTGTTTAGTCGACTACGAACGATAGCTTTTTCTGATTTACTAAAATAAATTATTTCTAAAAACTAATAGATATTTAAGCAATGAAAAGATTTTTCTGTGCCAAACTTACAGATGAGTGTGGAATATCTGGCTTAACTATCTCGACTTGAAACACTAATAATACATTTGGAAGAGAAAGCTGAATACTGGCACCTATTGAAACTAAGCAACTATTTCCACTGGCAGGCAATCTACAAGTTGAGTCGAAAGATATTTGCTAAGTTGAGCGATGTCATTCTCTAATTGGTTTGACTGCTTAGAAATTAACACATCAATGACGTCATGTTTAATGTCTTTCTAGTTAAGTTAATCGCTTTGCAGACATCTGTTTGTCATATAATATGAACGAGAAAGAATTGACAGAGAAAGATAATCGATGAATGGTGACATTGTGACCGGGATCTGCAGCGAGTTAATTACGGAGCCCGGATGATCAATTAGAGAAACCGGACGAGAATTTAAAAAAAATGAACAATTTTAAATGTGTTCTGAGTATAAATGTCGATACATTTTTTTTCACAGTTTAATAGGCACAATCTGTCTAGCTAGGAACGTATCGACAGTTTCACTAAATCTTTCTGTACTGAAAAAAAAATACATTAACTCTATCGCCATTTAGGTTAGTTTCCCCATATCCATTTATTCTTAGATGATAGCAAAATCTATCTTCACTTTTTAAAGCCAAGGAGCAGGAACGAACTGCTGTGTAGCATAGGCCCTCTTAAATTCGGGTAGGGAATTTCAGAAAAAAATATCTCGTTTATAATACGCACTGATTTTTTTAAAGAATTTGTAGCAAGTTTGGTCGCGGTATCGTGCCAGAAAATTTTTGTCACCAAATTCCATCTTGCACATTTACAAATCTACGATTCATCCGTGCATTGAATATTGGCGCTATATCTGATTTGGTGCTTCTACTAGTCATCTTGAGATTCTTGACAAAAACCACACAAGGATCTGTAATTTAATCGATCCTGACTTGACATCACAACTTCAATCGCTTTCACGCCAAAGTGCCGTGGCTTCCCTCTGTCTTTTCTACAAGCATTTTCATGACAAGTGCTTTGGCGATCTTTTTTCCCCTGGCACCCCGAATAGATGAATTTAAGCGTGCATCTAGGTAAAACCCTTTTATTGTTGAAATAGCTAAATTCAACCGCCACTTCTACTCCAACAGTTACTTTTCTAGCACTTCCCACATGTGGAACTCACTTCCGTTCACTTGATTCTCTGATAATTCACAAATTTAAATGCAACGTCAAATGTCATCTTCTATCTTCTTGAATGCCGTTCATCCTTAGTCTGTTCCTCAGTCCTCGCTATACTCAGTCTTTTCTCTCTTGTCACTCTATATAACCTCCTGCGTACTAGTGACATTC
Source organism: Acanthosepion lycidas (assembly GCA_963932145.1). NCBI lineage: Eukaryota > Metazoa > Mollusca > Cephalopoda > Sepiida > Sepiidae > Acanthosepion > Acanthosepion lycidas. The sequence goes on along the minus strand of OZ010581.1, from coordinate 53,808,770 downwards.
CAGTCGTGCTTGGGGTGAAATGGTTTTAAAGAAGAAAAAAAGATTAAATTTAACATGAAATTTAGCAATTCTTCACATTTTTATCCCAAGACTGAACATAAATGTTTCAAATATGCTACGATAAACAACTTTTTTAGTCAGTATTTAGAAATAATGTGGACATTTTCATACAAAAATACAACAGGCTTCCAGCGAAAACCAACACAGACTATTAGGAAAGAATTATAAACAAACATACATTCCATTGGCTTGTGGCTATTGTTCTGCAGCAATGTAAAGCAGAATTGTACATAACTAAGACATCCGTATTGGGTATGACAATAAACTGTAGACTCGTCCATTTACCGTATCACCCCTAGCAACAAGAACATTCTATTCTATACGCCTACGTACATAAAACTTAACTAATAAAAACATTACTATGCGAATCAGAGATTCCCATTGGCTCACAACACAAAATTCGAAAGCTTCACATGCAGAAATAAAATTGCGCAAAAACTTATCTGAGCCAACTTGGACATCTAAAATCCTATAAAAGGAAGAATATCAACTGACCAAGTCAGTCAGTCGAACGAGCACAGAGATATGCTAATATAATCCACGTCGCTTGCAACTGCAATCTTGCCGGGCAAACTAAATCATTACTGACTCACTTGCAAGCCCTAATCGAAGAAAACTCTGTGAACACCGAAACTTTTATCCGAACAGCTTTAGTTATCTAAAGTGAATTAACACTCACTACTATTCTAAGTAAATAACATTATCGAACGAACTCAACATTTGCAGTCAAAGGTAGACTACTTCGCAATAACTCAATTCTAAAAACATAATACCGACATTCTAAATACTAATTACAATTTCCTAAAAAGACTGTAACACAGATACACAAGACATAAAAAAAGACATGCATAAACTACAAATATCACGAGCACACCAACACAATAACATCTTCAAAATATTCTGTACATATTATCTTATTTGTATATAAATGCCTTTATCGATTTTGAATTGCATGTATGTTTCGTCTTGTTTACATTGAAATTGTTTATTTGTTTGTGGATGCAGAAAAGTTCACGCAACCTAACATAAAAATTCCTTCTGATTTAACTCAATGCTACAGCAAATTCCTTAGTTTATTCTGCACATCCCCAATAAAACTACATCTGGCATAATGCCTCTGATCGAGAAAATGGATAAATTGAGGAGCGTAGAATTACTTCCTAATTGCTGTTGTTCAAATGTCCTCCCTGATCTGGGATGGTAGCACCTGTTAAGGTCCAAGCTTTGGACAAAGTGAACCCACCAAAAAAGCCAGCAGTACATTTTCATAATAAAATAACCAACAACGCAATTTTATATTAAAACAACAATCAAAGCAACACTAAAAAATTATAAAAATACATTTTTATAGTAAAATTACCAACAATACATTTTATGAGCTAAAACATATATATTTAAAAAAACCTACCTTTACTCTGAAAGTATAAAATTATGTACAAATTATCTGCCATTGAAAGCATAATTTTACGTACAAAATATCTGAAATTCGGAAATGCGTGGCTTATAGATGTTTGTTATATTGCTGAAAAAAAACAACTAACCAACAATACCTATTTATATTAAAATTACCAACAATATATATTAATAGTAAATTTACCAACAATATATATTTATAATAAATTTACCAACAATACATATGCTATGAATAATCAAGAGTAGTCTCCACTTATTTTATATCTGTCCTCTTTGAAAGAGCTTTTCTGTTTAGTGGGACTATAAAAGGACACTGTAAGCGAACCTTGTATTCTCAGTTGAATAAAGCTTTCTTAAAGCCTACGCCTGCGTACTTTTGTCATTACAACATATTTATAGCAAAATTGCTAAAAATACATTTTACCTGCAGTTGCAGAAATACTTTCAAAATATTTAGATTTCGGCGTTAAATGATCCATAGAGGTTGATATGCAGCTAAACAAAATCAACCAATCAACAATACTTATTTATAGTAAAATTCCAGACAGTACATATTTAAAGCAGCATTAACCTCAATACATTTTATCTCTAGTTGAAGGTATACAACTATGGTCAAAATATTTAGATTTCAGAATTTAATAACGCATAGAAGTTGATATGCAACTAAAAAATCAACCAACCCACTAAGTCATCCATCTTTTTAGAATTAGAAGATGCTTCTGTGAACGATGAGGACGAAGACAACTACTACGTCATCGAAAATGTCGAAGACCACTTCACCACTGACAAATGAATGAAGCTGCACAGTTTGCAATGAAAAAGTTTAAAAGTAAGGATGAGTTATGATTTGCGAATTATACATTAAAGTTACTAACATGCAAAGTGCTACTGAATGTCAGTGAATATGTGAAAAATAAGAAATATATCATTAAGGAAAGAGAACAATAAAAGAACTTGTATAAAAATCAGAGAATAATGATTGGCATTGCATTTAAATTTTAATGAATGGAAAGCCAGAATATATTTTCACAAGTGCGAATTGCGAGAAAAAAAATCTATCATAACAGTTACTGTTACATCTAGCTATTTCAACAGTGAAATGCCGAGACATAACAGCCAATCTAGTTCAGTGTTTAATTTCGTATAGTTGAGGTACTAAAGAGGAAAACTCATCAGAAAAATTATTTATAAATTGTTGTAACCTAGAAAGGGTGTAACACTATTTAGGGTTGCGTCAAAAAATGAAAAAAAAAGGCGAGAATTAAATTAGGTGATAAGAATCTATCACGAAAAGACAATGTTATTTTTTTTCTAACAAGGAAAAATGGTAAAAATTTTATTTTCATTAGCGAAGAAAGTAAGATCTCAGTTCTGCGGGTTTAATTTGATTTATGACGACACACCGAATAAAATACAGCCGTCTACCCATGGCGATAATGAAAATTTCAAATTGGTCGAGTGGCCTACGGACAGAGTGCCAAGAGATAATATTGATTAGGTCATGTACTGACCGCGAAAAAATGTCTGCTGGACCACCCGTAGGGTACAAGGAAGGAAAGATTAAACCTTTAACTCGCTGCAGAAATATCATTTTGAAAAGGCACCTGTTTTATGTCAAGAGCTGGCCATGATAGCAAAATTATTTTATCAGAACGAATAATTGGCACCAGGGTGCGAAGTCGCCAGATGACCACCCACTTGATGCTGGCGAAAAGTCTCGATTGATGAACTCCAGATGGGATTCGGTTAAGATAAGAGTCTAAGGGTTTGTTGTCGGGCAGGAGAAAAGAAAGAAAAGAAAAAGAAAGAAAAAAAGGAAGATATTTTTTTTTCCTTGAGCAAGATTTTTTAAACCGAGGCCAGTCTGCTGGGCGTCCATTGGCTGAATGGTGGCGTGAGCAGTAGGCGAAGGTAATCATGTAAAGAAAGAGGGGAGGCCTGTTGACGCCCCCCTGAAGGGATCGGTGTGAGCTGCCACTGTGAGAGAGAGGGGAAACCCGTTGACACCCTCTGAGGGTATGGGTGAGATACCAATATGAGAAAGGAAGAATTTGGGAGGACGAAAGACTTCCAAAAATGGAAATTAATAATTCTTCCTGACCGAAAACAAAGAAAAACACTTAATGCGGATTTAGAATTATCAAGGAACCTCAAACCCTAACAGGCCCACCCCGGTTTTGGTCGGCGTCCATATAAGCAGTGTCACAACGAGTTGCGGCAGTTGAATTAAGGAGTCCGCTGTTCGCAGCTGAGTTGAATTGAGTTGGGTTGGAGTTGCAGAGTGAGAACCGCCTCGCAGAAAGCTGACTAAGATTGCACGCAATCACGACCTCAACTTCTAACCAAGAACAATTTATTTTTGAAGAACGACTTAGACTCGCACCATTAAAACAAGTTTTACGAATATTGCCTGAAGATACACCAAAACCAGTTTCTTAAAAGAACAATTTAAGATGTTAAGTCTCGCCTGACAAACGCAAAGTGTCAGGTATCCGTATTAGCGGTTTGGGAAAAAGACGCAGTCCTGTATTCAGCAACCAGATATAAAATATTGTTATTCCTTTTTAACACATTAGAACTTTTCGAGTTATTACTTTATTTTCTTTTACATATACTTGTGCGGTATTACCCTTGTTCGGACTCGACTTGCATTACGGCCCGGCGACTGATTGATTTCATCTACCTAAGATCTAATCACAACGTGGGTAGGTTAGACTAGAAATCAAAACAGTTACTTCGGTAACCAGACGTTGGAAGCGAGCTGGGAACAACAAGGCTGATACCGAATCAGCAAAAGGTTAGAACGTCACATTTTGTGCCGCGACCAATACCAAGCCAGTCGGTCGTCACAGGACAGGATAGGACGGCGACGGCGCGGAGACAGACGGGGTGACATCACAACTGGTGCCGTGACCGGGATAGCACGGCGGGCGCGGCCAGGCAAACGTTACATTTGGAGCAGCGACACCGGGGGACGTCACAACGAATACTGAATGATTAATAACCGAAACGGAAGTTGGAAATGAAATGGTAATCTTTTCAACATCAACAACATACAATACTCTCCAGCAGCGGGAAATAGGTTAACCACTGCTAATGGGGGACTACTTAGACAGCATATTACCAGCCAATTACAATAATGCCGATCCCTTCATATTCATAGGTACGGTATATAATAAATATTTATAAAAGGAAGCACAAGGAAGCGACGTTACGGCGGTGGGAAAATGACTAAAGACAGGATGCCAGCTCAGTACCGGTAATATTGCACATTTTCTAAATATATAGCAGAAGAGCCAGACCAATTGTAACAGAATTATTGAATGTATGGATGAATGTTAGATTTATAAATCTGCAAAATAGATTCTGATGAGAAAAATTGTCTAGCACGTCATACGGAACCAACTTCCCTAGACATAGAACTTCAGTATATGCAGTATTTATCAAATTAGTTTCAAATTATATCGCACATCATTAGTAAATATCCAATTAGTTAAACAAGTTCAGAGAAAATAAAATTATATTTTTATTTAAAATCATTGATAAAGTATGATATCCATGCAGGTGATAGCAACTAAAAAATAATTTAATTAAATCATAATTTATGGATAAATATTACCTTTCCACAACGTTTAAAAAATATATGAAATTATTAATTTACCGATTTCTTCATTTAAGCATGCTTAGTAATTAACTGAAGAAGAATTGTTGACTCTTGTAGTAACACCATTTATAACGGAAATGGGAATGTTTCAGTTAAATATTGGTGAATATTCTTGTATTTACTACTACGCCCGCACGCCATGTATAAGCAAAAGCCAACGTAGCAAGTCGTCTCTCGGAGTCAGTCGAAATAACGATCCAAGTCGAGGTAGTTAAAGGAATCAATGAGAAATATTACAGTATCTAATCTTTTTTTTTACTCTTGTACAAAGAATCTGTTCAGGAGAAGAAACTACTGGGCAGTTTTTTGAATGTACAAATTGTTTATATAAACTGGGAAGCGTATTAACAGAGGAGGGAATATGTGAAACGGAAATCCAAAGGTGCATTGGGAGAACGAAAGATGCCTTCCAAAAACTGAGCAAAGTATGCGGAAACAGACAATTAATATTAGAAACAAAGAAAAGATCACTGAAATTGTATGCAATATCAATCCTCTTATATTGCAGTGAATACTGGACAATCTCACCACAAATAAAAAAAAAACTTTATCAACAGAAACATGCTGAGAAAACAATGGACGAAACATGTGAGCAACGACGAAGTTATCGAAACAATAACAACAAAAAGACAATTATACTTAACATCAAGAAGAAATAGTTGAAGCGTGCATAAAGAGGAAATAGGGCTTGGAAAATCTGATAATCGCTGGAAAGATTGAGAGTACGACGGATTGAAGAAAGCACTGCATTACTTACATATAGAGTTTGAGTGAATATATGGCGGAGCAAGTTTTGAGAGAGATAACAAAAGACAATATATATTAAGAGATAAACAGGACAAAAAATTGTGGCCAAAATCCTGAGGAGACGCGATACAAAGAAAAAAAAAGAAGTGGGTGTATCACCAAAAATTTTTGTTAAAGAATAACAAGGATTAAACTATGAGAATTTTTTTTCTTCTTTTTCTCTGTATCTCACTCTCTGGTGAAACTTTCATAAAGGTTAAACATATTAGAGTGATCAAATGTTATCAATTTGTTCTAATACTAGATTTCTCATTCCGAGCAGCTACTCATACCACTGTTATGTGGCTGCGTGTTTTTTGGCCTGTGTATAACTTTTGTATAATAAATGATTCAAGACGACAACGAAACTCCAAATGTGATTCAACAAGTATATACAGAAATAACAAACATGAATGAAATATACAATAATATTGTGTGCAATGTATAGATTAAGTGAAAAGAAGTTGCTTCCCTTTTACCGTATTTTGATTTGTATTTGATTGTTCGAAAGAAAGTTCTTGTGAGAGAAAAATGTTCAGGAATCAATATTAGAAGAAAGGACTGTTTGTTAGAATAGATAACACAAGAATACAATTGATCAGAAAGTGTGTTGTGTCAGAGAAATTAACAGAGTCCTGGTTGATTGAACATGGCTGGGTCACAGAGAGATAATTCTGTGTCTGTGTGTGCGTTTGAAATATTGTGAGTAAAGTCATAGATTTGTGTTGACAGGCGAAATTTGCTGAACTCTACTGGCGACTTGCGAAAACGTCGGTAAGAGTTGCTGGCAATGATCTTTAACGTCTGACCTCACGGTTAAGACGGGAGCTCTTGAAGACTACATCTTGGCAGCAAGGAAAAAGATGAACGAAGAGAACGAGAGAGGCTTATTCGTGTTTTGTTTATATAATGTTGTGTCTCACGTGACAGCCTCCCAGCCTTGTACGCGGGAAAATTATTCCCCGCGTGCAGGTGATTTGATTGATCGGAATTAAGCAATCAGCAAGCTAGTTTTGAGAAGATTAGCCAATGAATGCTTGCCGTATGATCTGTATGTATGTATGTATGTGTGTGTGATGGCGATGATGATCGCTACAACACCACCGGCACACCCTGAACGATGTGAACCTATAAATGGAATATTTGAATAAATGTGGATATATATAATAATAATGATATATATTATAGCGATTCTGACAATGATGCCAGCGTACTTTATTATATATGCGTAACGAAATTGTGATCAGTATCAATTTCATCACCTTAGATGCATTTTAGAAGATTTCTTTAAATAAAATGGTAAATTGGTCTATATAATTATCAGGGAATATTATGAGGACGCACAGACATACGTGGTTATGAGTTGATTTTCATATTTTGTTTTCACTCCTTAAAGTTGATTTTCTTTTGCTTATATTCTTTTAAACTCTGTAATCCTCTGTCTCTTAGTGGCTTTGTTAACTTGCTTGAGTTGAAATGATTAAAAGAAAAAATGTGAATGAATAAAAATATAACGCTAATACATGTCTTCATCATTGGCTTATATTTTCTTTCTTCTCCACCCGTGGGGCATTTCGGCAGTGGAAACGAGACAGTATTTTCAACAAATCATATATTTTATCTGTTGTAGGTTCCTTCTCTGCGGGCTATTATAAAGTGTTATATATATATATATATATATATATATATATATATATATATATATAGGATTTATAATATATCTGTGGGGGAATGTTATAGTGTGGTTGAAAACACAAACGGCATCAAATAAGAATTAACACATCAATACTCACAGTAAAATTCGCATTATAATTTCCACGGTTTTTACCGGATTAATTAAAAGCAACTGTAAGTTATTAAATATAGACTGCTAGAAAGCAACCTTGTTTTAAAAACTCAATTATTAGGTTGGTGCAAAAATAATGTCGTTTTCTCCCATAAAGTTGAACGTCAAAAAACGACATTATTTTGCACCAACATAATATTAGTAATTGTTTTCTATCTATAATACGTCCAAAATTGTATGTTCATCATCCAAAAAAATCGACGAGGGACAAGAATGGGTTCGATATAAATGTTACTTGACATCTTACTTAGCGATAGAAGTGAACTAGCTACACCTTGGATAGAATAAAATGTTTAGTTCAAATTCGCATTTCACAATCTCCAACAGATGCATAATAATCTCGAATGCTGTAACGACCAAAAGGTTTTGAAAATAGCAAAAGCGACGAAGAATCTTGTCTCAATAAATCAGTGATAAATTTTGATAATTGCTGATAAAAAAAAAATAGCAAAATGTATATTTGTGTCATTATGTCGTTTAATTAAAAAAAAGCATTTATTGCAGCATTGACGACTTTAAAATCAAAATAACTTTAAACCCTGTGTAGGTTATCCCACTTGTATTCGCCAAAAACGCCCGTACGGCAGAGTTAAGACTATAAAAAGGCAAACATTTGCTTCTCTTTCTCGCTTTTTCCTCTTGCTTCTGTTACCCGAATTGGGTACGTTTATTTCCTCGATCCACTGACTATTGAACTCTCTCACACCTACACAGATACATAAACGCTTGTTTCACACAAACACAAACTCACGCATACACACAAACACACGCACACATTCTTATAGCTAGATTTTTCTTTGATTTCCATTGTGTATACTTGCAATTTCTTCAGAGTCTGTCTATTTTTCTAAAATGAGGTATTATGTACATTATTTACATTATTCGGACTATTGTCCTCATCTTTGTCGCCATATTTATTACGCCCCGGCCTTCTTCACGTGGTTGGAATGTCGAACTGAACCCTTTATTTCTCTCACTGTGGTAGACTGTTCTAGTTCCACGTGCCATGCTTGATGGATGTCAGTTATCAGTTATCTCCTGTTAATTTCCCTCTGAAATTTCTCCACTGCCTTAACCGGGTATTGAACTCACACTCTTTGGGTCCTCTCACTGGATCTAACCAACGCCTTTATCCATGTGTCATGTGTCCTTGCAATTTCTTTTGTTATTAAAATAAATTAATTATCGTTTATTTTACATTCCTTTTTATGTGGGTTTATTTTTACCCGGACTCACAAAATATCGTTTACGTGACAAATGTAGCAAGAGTCCATAAATATGTACCAAAAATATCCACATTTCACAACCGAAGAAATGTTTCCCGTAACAATGCTGTGACAAGTGGACGTGATATTCTGATGGACAAGCTATAAGTAAACTCACTAATTCCTCCAACACCTGTATTCTGTTGTAGCGTGGCCGATCTTGACTTGATTAGTTTGGATACTTGTCATATCCATTAAAAATAAATAAATAAATATTAATTATACCATCAAAAACAATTATGACAAGCCCATCTCGAGGACCATAGCTCTAGATATGTCGAAGGCCTTCGAAATGGTGTGGAATAAATGTCTACTACACAAACCCTCCAGTTATGGAATCACTGGAAGGATCTTCTCGATCATATAATCCGTCCTAAGAGGTAGGTCCCTGAAGGTAGCTATTAATGGCGAGTCCCCCGGTGTCCTAACCGCCAAAGCAGGCGTCACGCAGGCGTCACGCAGGCGTCACTTGTTGAACCAACCCTCTTTTTCATCTATATAAATCTGCGTGAGTATATATTCACGTCATTCATAAACAGCAGCCTTATGATCATGATTGATTATTGGACTTTGCCCGACAGACAGATCCTTCCTTTCATACGATCTGGATACTTGGGATGCTTGTTTTACTCGCATACGCTCAAAGCCCACCATATGACCTGTAACAAGACTCGAAAACCCTTGTAGATGTAGCAAAAAATATGTCACTAAATAACATCTAAAACTTAATACTAGACTATGTAGGATTATGAAGCCAAAATAATTAATAGCAAAAGAAAAATTAAAAGTTAAGTAATTACTTTAAAATAGAGATAAGAATGATAATTAACAATAAAGAAAGGAAAAGGGACATTAAAAAAAAAAAATTCAAATATGCAAACTTCAACCATGCATCGGCACAGAAATCAAATTTTCTCTCTTCATTTTCGACGGTCAAACAAAGCAGATGTCCGAGGACAGCGCTCCCATATCACATGTTGCTTCCAAACAGATAAGCATAAACGTTTTATCCCTGTATACAAATATGTACTTTAAAATATACATTTCTCTGGCATGTAAGCTAAAGCAGTTTATACTTTTTTGTGGTTGCTTATCGTGTTGTACCTTGTATATGATTTGTTTGTAATTTATATATTTCCCTTCTGGGGCTGATTATGTCTTTTTAATCCCAAAACAAAATTACACATATACATAAAAAGGAGTGCATTCAGACAATGCCGACATATCACAGAACAACCCACTACATATTCGTTTCCCGGATAAGCCATTTGGACAAATTCTTATTATGTCTATCCTGAAATATTATCTGATTATCAAGAGGAATAAGTACACACCTTATTTCAGCTCAATTTTAACTTATCCTAGAAACTTATATTTTTTATAATTATTATTTTCTTTTTTACTTTATTTCCAATTTAAAACTTATTATTATTTAAAGAAAACGAAAAAAATGCCTAAGGATTGATTGATTGATTATTACACCAGTGTAACAACTACTATGGGTCATTAATGCCGAAACTTTTGATTGGTTGGTTAGTCGTTTAGATTTTTTTTTTGTTGTTGTTGTTTTCTTTTTCAGTGGCATGACAACAACCATGGGTCACTCAATGTCGAAATCCAAATATTTTGTATGCAAATTTATAGCTACAACTAGAAATGTTTTGTAAGCAATTTTATACTTTCATGGTAAACTTATGTTTTTTTAAAGATATGCATTATATAGATAATAAAATTTATTGTGCTTTCTTTTATAAATGCTGGGAGCAGTCTACTGATTTCAGGTAATCTATTATTTCAGAAGTAGACGCATTTTTGAAAAAGCATGTTAAGATTTTGTACATCATATTATTTGTTGCACGTTTTCTTGTACGCTTTGCAGTATATTAGAATATGCTTAACAGTAAGCAATTGATCGCAAGTAACGTACCTCAGTGCAGATTCTGCTTTCAGTAAGTATGTGTGTGCGTATAAGATGTGTACATGTAATCCCAGAATAAATATAACCCAAGAATGTGAACGTCATTTATTTTCTGTTTACAAACTATATACAAAGCATATATTTCTGAAAACCAAAGAAATTAATTACTGTTACAAACAACATGTCACTAGATCTAATGGCAAAGATTTTATCGCCATTTATAGAATATGCCCCAAATGTGCTCCGTTCTGCTGAAGACACACTTGAATTCTACGGGCGAAGTAGTCGATGAATTTGATGCGCTCTTTAGTATAGCTCTGATTTCTTGAGTGATTGCTGCCTTTAGCTCTGAGATGGTGTGGAGGTTATTCCTATAGATTCGATCCTTCAATCCTTTATAGATACCCCACATACATAAAAATCTGGGAGGTTGATCTCGGGGAAATGCGGAGACCACCCAGGTTAGCGTCTGCGGCTGCAAAGTTGGTTGAGAAATTTCTAGTCCTTTCACTCCAGAGAGGGGTGGCTCCATCTTGTTGGTAACACTCGTTCTCTCTCTGAACCATGGCTGTAACTCTGCCACAGCTAATGGGAGGATTTGGTGAGGCCAAGGTTCTAGCATCTTCTCTGGGCGGATTTGTTCGGACTCCTGCCGACTGAATCTCTAACAGATGCTATGTTCTCAGGAGAACTTACAGTAGGTCTTCTGCGAACTTTGACTGCTGGAGAATTTTTTCTTATCTAGTTGATTGTCTCTGTAGCCTCAAACTTCTTGATCCATTGGTAAATGTCAGTTTTGCTAGGGGTTTTATTCTTGTCATACTTTCTTCGAAATTTCGCGATGCCATGTTTATAGGAATTTCCTTTCAATTTTCTCACCACAGAGAACATTTTCTGTTCTTCTGTAAAAGGCATTGTAGTTGGTGTTCTGGTTTTGCTATCTTCTCGGCTTTCTAAATCTGAAAAAAAAAAAAAAAAAATTAGGTTGGTGCAAAAATAATGACGTAATAATGTCGTTTTTTGACGTTAAAAATACGTCAACAAACGACATTATTACGTCATTATTTTTGCACCAACCTAATATTAAAAAACAACAAAATTACATACTTTTATTTGGGTTCCATTTATACTGGGACATCCTTTATGTTCAATTCGGGCTATGCTTAGTACTATGTTCTGTTTTCAATCAGGTAATGGTTCTCTATCTTCCAGTCTGATTGTCGACTGATGTTCGTACATTTTTTTGTTTGGAAACATATTACAAAATGTTTACCATTTTCCTCAGACTCCCGAGCGGTACACAAAATTCACCAAGATATTTCCCCGCTATTATAAAGAACACATCACACCATCAGAGTCAATCTTTCACATTTACAAATCAACCATTCGCTAGTGTATCAAATACTGATGCTATAACTGATCTGGTTCTCCTGCTATTCATCTCGAGGTTCTTGACAAAATTCAAAGGAGGATTTGTAATGTATTCGATCCTGACTTGGCATCTCGACTTCAGTCACTTTGTTATTAACATGACATGATTTACCTCTGTCTTTTTTACAACTATTTTCATGCTCACTGATCTAATGACCTTTTTATCCCTGTTGCCCCGACTACGTGAATTTTGGAGTGCTACTACATTGTCGTCTATTCCCCCCATCCGTCTGATATTGAAATAGCTAAATGCAACTGACACTTCTACTCCGATAGTTTCTTTTCTCGCAAATCCTACATGTGGAACTTCTGTTGCGTTTACTTGCTTCCTTGATAACTACAATTTTCAAAAATACTCAAATTTTTCTATCGTTTTCACTCCTTTAACCGCCAGGGTACTAGTGGCATTCCCGCCATGTTTTCGGTTAAGTTTGTGTTAGCGTGGGCCGCTTTGGAGGGACCTCATTTGTCTTATGTGAACAATTAAAAAGTATTTTGGAAGTTGTTATGTCCTCAAATTTGAACATAGATCTACGAGGTATCGAAACGTAGTCAAATTTATCAGGAGACACTTCTTTCTGTACATTAAAGGCTACAGCAAATTTTGAAGTGACATATTTATATTTTCCCTCCTCACAAGGCAATTTTATATACCAATATTCTTCATGTTCCCTAGAATTTTCTTTTTTAATGACACTAGTAAATAAATTATCAGCGTCAGAAATATCACAATTTTCATTAGCTTCAGAAATATCACAGTTTCTATCAGTGTTAGCGATATCACAATCTTCATTAGCGTCGGCAGTATCATTATTTTCATCAGTGTGAAAAATTTCCGAAACTTCAATTTTAACAGTATGAGAAATTTCCCAATCATGGCAATTTACAAAGACACTAGATAATTCATCAGTGTCAATAATACTCAGTTTCAAAGAGTATACCAAATAACTTATCATTTTCAGAAATTTCCACATTATCAATTATCGTTATCAAAGAAACCAGAAATTTCATCAGTCAGAAATTTCTCAATCATCAATTCAATGAGTATGCCAGACATTGTCAGAAAACACCACAGTATCAAAAACCTCAGAATTATCGTTATCAAAGAAAGTCGACATTTCAGAATTTTCCATTTCAAAGAGGATATCAGGCATCATTGTCAGAATTTTTAGCGGTATCAGAAACATCGCAATTAACGTGACCAAAGATACTAGATAATTCATCATTGTCAGAAATCTCTGAATCATCAACTTCAGTATTATCGTTATCAAAGAAACTAGAAATTTCATCATTGTCAGAAATTTTCGAATCTTCCATTTCAAAGAAGATATCAGACCTCTCATCATTGTCTGAATTTTTAACAGTATCAGAAAGATCAAAATTATCGAGATTAAAAAGGTCACTAGATAATTCAGGGTCAAAAATCTCAGAATCATCAACTTCAGAATTATCGTTATCAAAGAATCTAGAAATTTCATCAATCTCAGAAATTTCCGAATCATCAATTTCAAAGAAAACTTATCATTGTCAGAATTTTCCACACTATCAGAAATTTCAGAATTATCGTTAACAACAATGACACTATTATTTTTTTCGCCTATCTTGGCTAATTCTTCCAAAGCATCACATCGGAATTCTTCATAGGTATAATCATCATTATCTGATTCTTCTATATTACTAACAAAACAAATATCATCTATTTGGTAAGTAATAGTTTTCATGGTATCTAACCACCTATTAATGGCATGCTCCTGAACAAAGTGATGGACTTTTAGAATATATTCTTTGGCCTTCAACGTGTTTATAGACTTCTCAACCCTTTCTTTGAAACTACATTTTCTTTTTAATAGACTAGGAAGCTCCTCTATATCTAGATAAACTTCCAAAGTTAAGCAAAAACAAAATTGTTTATAAAAACAGAACTTTTGTTGCTTCAGTAAATACAATATATATATATATATATATATATATATATATATATATATATATATATATATATATAAATATAAATATGTAATGAAAAACAAACCACTTTAAGGTACCATTACGATAATTTATTTCACCTAAATCCTTTTTTAAGGATTCAGGATCATCAGGTAAAACTTCCCACAGAAACTCATAATCTATTCTTAGAAAATTTCTCAGCCAGACGGCATAAAAAAATTTCCTTAAAAATTCACGCGACAGAGTTGTGTAGGAACGAACACAAATTTTGTTCTTTGCATTCAGGAATTAACAATATAATGAATAATTCTATGCAAGATATAAAATTTATACTACACCACAGTAACATAAAACATTTTTTTTGAGCAAGTTGTAGAAGTTTTAGACAGCAACATAAAATATGCTTGTGCAAGATATAAAAATTTTGCTTTCCTAACAACTCGTAGATCTTGTGTCAGAGACAAAACTTAGTTGGGAGCAACAGAAACTCCCGATAATAGGCACAACTTAAGAAAAACACAAGACGACGACATTAAAAAGGAAGAATACATTTATTTACATGGTAATTTTCTTTCTTTCTTTAATAAAGATACTAAGAAACGCGTCCGTAAATATGAGAGGATTCTATTAAGAATAAGTAGACAAAAATACGTTTGGTGTGCGATTTAAGTTTCGGTGGTTACCCAACTCGGGCTAATTGTTTATTTAAAAGCTATATATTCCTGAGGAAAAAAACTATTGCGACATATCGCTATATTAATTGAACTATATACTTAGTTCATGTCATGTTAACTGAAAAACACCTGTAAAAAAAAAAAGATATTCGTGGATTTGCCATATTACAAAATTCAAATAAAAATTCTCACTTAAAATTTTGAAATTTAGCGTTGCAACACGCACGTTCAGAGATTGTACAACCGTCAATAAATAGCATATTCTTAAAAAAAAAATCGTTCGGTCTACAAACAATTATTTCGTCTTAAAGTTTTAACTTTAAAATAAAAAAAATTACAGCCTGATGATAAAGACGTGGTTTTTCGAAAGTACTTGTTTAACTTTAAAAAATATACACTAGAAACATCTGACAACAGTTTTATAAATGAGGATCACATCATTCAATGGATTAACAGTATTTTAATGCATCCATTATGTTCTACTAGCGAAGTGATTTCGCCATTATTCGCATTAATATTGCTGATTGATTCTATGTATGATTATTTCTTCATATATATATATATATATATATATATATATATATATATATATATATATATATATATATATATATGTATATATATATGTAAAATTGGTGTATACGGAATGAATTCCACTAAGCAACGATTACTATTCTTAAAAGTGTGCTCAATACAAAGTAGAGCAGATATAATTATTTATTTAGAAAATTTACAACTTAAACTTGTTATAAAATCACTACAAAAATAGGCATTTTCTTTCAACACTCCCGGTGTCTTATCAAGTGATTTGTTTTGCATTCGACATCATCACCGGGAGTGTTGAAACAAAATGGCTATTTTTGTAGTGATTTTATAACATGTTATGTTACAAATTTTCTAAATAAATAATTATATATATATATATATATATATATATATATATATATATATATATATATATATATATATATATATATACTGCGAAAGAGAAAGAAAAAGCGAGGTGAGATTGTGTTGGAGATAAATCGTTATTTACCTGTTTATTGATATTTAGGTTTTTACTTTCGAAAAATAAACTTAACTCGGCATTAAAATCGAGTAGGAAAAACTTTGCTACGATAGACAACTCTAGAATAATATAGTACGAGTTATCTCCCACGATTAAAAACGGAACGCAATTAGAAATGTTTTTCTAGCTAAAATATCTTTCTTGTCAAGCTAAGGACTAGAAGCTGTATCCATAAATTTGAAAAATACGAAACTAATTGATATTTTTATTCACATTTTGAACTACTGTTTTAAATAAATTTGGTGACCTTTGACAAATTTAATCTTATTTATCTCGTCATGACCATGCCGTCTTTTAGGCAATTCGTATCTCAACGTAATGACCGGTTTTATGAAATTCAAGAACATAGTAGAAAGCGCTAAGGTACATATATTCAAACTATACTTATAACCAATGGACGCAAGCATACGTTTATATCTACGCAAATAATAAAAGATAACTGAAAATTTTTAAAAATCATACTTTAATGTGTTTTTTTTTTTTTGTTTTTTTTTTTGTTTTTTTTTTTTTGGTAAAAGATTAATGCAAGGAGGAGGCTTATACTTAACATCAGGAAGAGGCAGCTTAAGTTTCTGGGACATATAATGAGGAAGGAGGGCCTGGAGAATCTGATACACACGGGCTGAAAGAGAGACAAGGGTAAACAACGCATGACACACCTTAATCAAGTGGACGACAGAACGTGGTTTGGGGGAGGAAGCAGAGGGAAGGGACTTGTTGAGATCTGCAAGGGATAGAGGGAATTGGAGAGCCATGATCACCTAAGTCCTGAAAGGACATGGTAAAAAAAAGTGGCTTCCAAAAGGGGACGGAATTGTTAAGAAAAAGAAAAAAATAATTAGAAACAAAGCGAAATATACTGTAATTAGTTAATGTCAATCCTCCTACATAGCAGTGAATACTTGGCAATTCCCACATGAATTAAGAAGAGACTTGAGGTAACAGAAACAGGGTTCTACAAAAGCATGTAGAGAATACTATGTAAAACAAATAGAACAATTATGTTTAGAACTATAAAGAGACAGTTAAAATTTCTAGGGAATATAATGAGGGCAGATATCTTGGAATATTTAACATTACAGAATATGATTCAGATAATAGGAACAAACGAAAGCAGCAAATCTCATATATATATATATATATATATATATATATATATATATATATAAGTTTGGTGCAAAAATAATGTCGTTTTTTCACATATGTTACTATGTGAAAAAACGACATTATTTTTGCACCAACCTAATATATATATATATATATATATATATATATATATATATATATATATATATATATATATATTATGAAATGGACAAAGTCCGACAATCATTTTAAGACTTTTTTTATGTTTATCTATAAAAAGAACCTATAAACATAAAAATATCTTTTTATATATACACACATATATATATATATATATATATATATATATATATATATATATATATATATATATAAACAATACAGGAAAATACTTGTTGACAAAACCAATACCCTACTCCAGTTATGCGCCATACGTGATACACGCGTAAACGATCATATATCTTTCGATACATGTCTGACGGAGTTGATTTTTTCACGCATTAAGTTGTCAATTCTTTCTGTGATAGACCAGTTGCCTTCCAAGTCTATAGAACCCCGTCTGTCCTGATATTTACCCATAGCTGTGATGGGGTGAAGATGATTCATAACTTTCTCAAGGGTATTAATTAGCCCGTAAGTGGGTGTAATGGATTCGACTGGAATTCGAACTCGGCTCTACGATTCCTCAATCCGAGCCACCACGAAAATAATTTAAAAAAAAAATTAACTTATCAGGCCATCTATATCAAAATCAACCAACCAGCACACAAAAAATGTATTATGAATATAGAAACAACATATTAAAGTGCATATAACATTTATATACTTTATATCATTTTATAGTTCTATCAATTCCCGCAGTAACGCGTGTTTTGTAAAATAAAAAATTAAAAAAAAATAAAAAAATTCATACCTGTAACGGTAAATTTTTAAAATTTTAAAATAACGATAGCAGGGCGCGTTTGCATATTTTATCTTTGTAATTTACCGCTGAAGATTAACTTAGAAAAAGTTCGAAAGAACTAGGGTTGAAAAAAAATACTACGGCGCTTTCCTTAATAAATTTCTTATTGACACTAAGAAACTGATTATACAACTAGAAGAATTAGTATAAAAATAAGTAAACACATTATTTCCATATTATTCAATGAAACATATGTGAATATCTATAGGTAGTGTGATTGACTGGCCCCCTAAGTTTTAAAACCTAATATCGCTACATGTTAATTTTTTATTTTTTTATACGTGTATTGAACACTTTTTAATACTACTGTGTTCTGGTCTAATTCAACTCTGATCAATAATATATATACACACACAGTGACACGCATAAGTATTGGATGCATGTTATTTTCTGTTATAACTCTAGTTTATGTTCGCCATTTTGCCTGATATTTGGTAAGTAATATCTTGTAAAGTTGTTTTATTTGGATGTGGAAGGAAAATTAAAAACTCATGGTTGAATTCATTTTTTTTTATCAAAGTTCAAACTTACCCTATGCAAAAGTATTTGATACATGGCACTTTTTTCAAATTTCTATTCGAAACTTTGAATTTTAAAAGACTTTAAATATTCAAATTCCACACCATGAATCCAAGGTCGAATCTTCGTATTTCGTTGGCTAGAAGAAACTTCCATTCGGGCATTTCTTTCAACTAAAATACGCTTCTTTGTGGAACAGTCTCCCAAGACTATACTTTCCCGATCCCTATAGACTTAACTTCAAGTCTAGAGTCAACCGTTATTTGTTCTAACTTTACTGATAATCTGCGCTTCTTGCCTCCTACTCTTACGTGCAGAAAACAAAATAGTTTTAAAAGCCCTACCTTGAGTGGCTCTTGGGCCTCACATTGGGAGAACAATAGTGTTAAAATCAGGACTGTAATAATTGTTAATTCGAAGAAATTAATGGAATTCTTCAGACAAGAGTTTTACAAAAGTGATCTACAGCGGAAACTTGCTGTCACTTGACCCCAGAGAAACACAACCAATACTTCTCACGTGAAAATACAGGCCATTGGTGGGAATTTGATACTAAATGTAAAACAGAAAACAGTCATCATCGTAGGAATAATAATGCGAATAAGAAGAATAAAAACAAAATAAAAACAAAGGGGTAACAAGCTATTTTAACGTTAATGATTTCTGTGTTTGATGACTCAGACACTGTAATTAATATTTAATGATCAAATATTTAAAACTTGGTTTATTTAAAGAGTAGAACTCTTTGTTCGTGCTTAGTCGGTAATTTCCGTATTAAGCTGACAAGGCGAACAGCGATTTCTCGTAATTACCATGACAACCGCTAACGCTAAGTTTGTTTACCGCCCGAAAATTTTAGAAACGATTTTTGTAGACAGACAACAAAAGTGATTTTAACGAAAATTGTTTTTCATTACGAACAAGAAAACAAAGAGAAAGAAATCTTCTCTTTTAACTTCAGTGCTCAAAGAACGATAAATGCCAGCACGAATTAATCAGGAAGAATCAGGTAAGTAAATGAAGTTACGTTGAATTTTCTTTTCTTACAAGAAAGAAAAAAAAAACATTTATATATACACACATTGCAAGGATCATTTATTATTATTATTATTATTATTATTATTATTATTATTATTATTATTATTATTATTATTATTATTTCGTAATATTAAAGCATTTGAAACCATTTAAAGTTTTGTTTTTTTAGATGTTATTGTTTGATACAAAGAAACTGGTATTTATATAAACATTCAATGAAGAGAGACACTGCTCTATTTTAAGCACAGATCCACGACGACGGTGAAATATGCTCACAATTATTACATCCTCTTGAACGCATCAAATTAAGAACATACTTTGAACTAATTACATACAAGGACACACACACACATACACACACCTATAAGCATATGTCTTAAAATCGCTCTCTCCAAAGACACGTGTTTCTTTTTTTTTTCTCTCTCTCTCTCTCTGCACACTCACGCGCGTACATACTCACGCACGCACGCGCTTGCGTACACACACAGCCGTACTTAAAAGCGTTGATTTCATACACCAATTTTTTTTTTTTTTTTTCAAATATTCCCGTTTTCAATCTGTTTAATTTAGTATCACTAGTGAATATGAATTGTGCAAATCGATCATTTATACAATCAAAATTTAAGGTCAACATTTATCACTCTTACTACTTATTCCTACATTCTGTTGTATTCATGTATTAAGGTTTTAGTGAAAACGAAACCATAAGATTTCTTTATTTAATTTTTCTAAACTTCACACCAGTTTCGTCACATTAACTTACGCTCAAATACACTTGGGAAAATTATAAATCTATCTCGTTTCTTCAGCTATGGGTTAAACAGTTGGAATTGTATTGGAAAATCAATATTATTCCCAAGAAATATAAACGCAATATTCTCTCTCAACAAAAATGAATTATTCTAACAATCAAAAATATGTTTCGGCTTTAAATAACACACAACTACTTCAAAAAGCAAATTAATGAATCAATCAAGCGGATCCTTTTCTGATTTTCTGTGAAAAGTTTGATACAAAAGGACCACTGAATTCTGAGGGCATTATAGTTTTTTAAACAAAGTTTTATGTCTGTGTTGATAGTGGTGTGTGTGCGTGTGTAATTGTATGTGGGTATGTGTATACGAGTGAGTGCGTGTGCGTACGTGTACGTGCGTGCGCACATACGTGTTGCAGGGGTATAAATGCCTACAAACATATTATGCACACTTAACAGATTTTGCCAAATCGTGGTAGATTTTGTTCTAAAAGATTATGATTGCCTAAGAGGAATATAGTCTCGGGTATTGACCATGTTTTGCAAGTAAAACCCATTACATACCATAGAATGGTTTGTGAATTTATCCTTAATAAAGTCCTTCAAAATATAAAGTCGCCATTAAATCTGGTTAAAAAAAATAATATAAGAACAAACATTCAACACAGAGACATATACACAATGTATGTGCAGATTTTGTATATATATATATATATATATATATATATATATATATATATATATATATATATATATATATATATATATATCAATAATATACGTGTCTCTGTCTTCATGTTTTGTTTAAAAATCGGGTACACGTATAAATATATGAATAATTTAAAACTGCTTACCAGTATAAAAATATTAAAAAAATATCTACTAATAATAATCTAATACATTACTAATTTTCGTACAAACGTCGCTTTTCTCAACAACGCGTCAAGACGAATCAACGTATTATTAAAACGAATGAAACGCAGCCAGCGTGAATGTCATGTAACTGAAACATTTATGGAACATAAATTGAAAAAGACAGATGGACTGCTTAAATATTGCTAAATACTGTATATTCTTTTCTTTTTCTTCTCTAGGTTTTGAAAAATATTGTTTCGCATGTCATTTTGTTTATTATTATAATAATTATTATTATTATTATTATTATTATTTACTTGTGTCTTATATACTGGAGAATGCCGGTTGTTTCTAAAATGAGATTAATATTTTATTTCAAACTAAAAAATAATTTAGATCAATATTAAAAAAAAAAAAAAAAGTTACATCAATAATAATATGTACTCACCGTAACTGCTATAAATTGGAGAGCTAGGAAGATATTGTTATTGTCTTTTTTCCAAGTTGGGAGGTTCCCTCTCATGTCGACATGAATCGCTATAAAAAGAATGATTAATTTCATACAATTATAAATTTAGAGAACCTGAGTCATGAATACAAAGAAAATCTCCCGGCCTCTGACCCTGACCTCACAAGGTAAACCGCTGTTCAGCTGTTATTTATCTTCGACAGAAAAAAAATGGTCGAGTAGGTCCCAGCAGTCTGCGTGTAAAAACACGTCTGTGTCATTGACACACAATTGTTTGCTGTTTACTGACCGATGTCTACATGTAGCCAGAAGAATAGACTTATGTACAATATCATTAACTGAACTATATTATTATTATTATTATTATTATTAATAATAATAATAATAATAATAATAATAATAATATTAATAAAGAAACAGCGACCAGATTCAATTTACACAATTATTATTAATATAATGGATATTATTGAGTGTTCTCTTTTCTTTTTTTATTAATAATGCTTCAATTATGTTTAGCCATTATTTACATGTGCATTATGCTGTTAGATTTGTATTATCAACGAGTATGTTGCGGATAGAGTTTGTTAGGTCTCGAAGTGTATTTAAATGAGACAAATAAACACGATCACAATATGATGACCGTGTTTAGAATAAAAATATTCCTAATGTTATATTCTGTACTAATAGAAATATATACTTGAAAAACAAGGTGGATAAAATAAGTAAAGGTTTATAGTAAAGACCAATACAATAAGAATAAAGGTAACAGTTGTGCAAAAGGTCATCGCAAGTTAGTCCAGTAGTAAATGCTACTATTGGAAGGTCGATAGTTCTCACGTAAGTCTGAAGCGTACTCAACAGATCCCAGTTAGTTATACTTACCAACATCCCCACTAGGTAGGATGTGGCACAAGGCCGAATGAAGGCTCGGCCAAAACTTCCCCCTAAAACCCGCATAAACGGGTTCGGGTCTGTCTAGCTCCCCGGACGAGACTGCCCTTCGGCATAACCTCGTCCATGTTCCTTCCCCTCTGCCCGAAGCAGACGCCGAAAACCCAGTCAAACCACTGGCAGTGATCGAAATGCTGAGCATTTCTTGTACCGAGATTTTTTGGTGTCACATTATCACCATGTCCATCTTTAAAATAATCACTGATAGTATTATGGTAATTTACCCACACGCCAGTGAACTTTCCCAGCTATAAATAGGAGCAATGAGAAGGAAGTTTCCAGCAGTCAGCTCTGACAGTCGGACCTAACATTCTTGTTGTAACACTCTCGTTTGTATATGTTTGTATTACTGTTTCGGTTAAAATATTTGTTTAACACAATTCTTCTCTTTGTGTCTTTATTTCTGACCCTGACAAGACCACACAGATAGTGACCTCTGACTCTCACAAAATTTCAACGCTAGTGACAAAATCCCTCCAATGAATTCGAAGGATTATGAGGAGGAAGTGTTAGTGAAAACACTAGTGGTGATAGTGATTTAGATAGTTTACTGAGCGGTTAGGTAAGCTATCTGCTTACTAATGTCTCTCCTGTTTTCCCATGCCATAAAAGCTTTGCGTATTCGCCAAACAAATAAAAGTACATAAGTATCTATAAGTCAACGGACTACAGAGACTACCTTGAATCTTTTCCAGCTGTGCTGGCGAAACTCTCTGCCTCCGGGCAGAGAGAAACCTCAGACGAGACTTTGTCGAAGGGCCGAGTCTCGTCACGGGAAACAGCTACCCGTCCCTGTTGTATACGGGATCTATGAGGAGTTTTTGGTTGAGCCTACGGTCTCGGATGCCCCACATGAAATTCGGCTTTGTGGCACATCTGATCGCGTGGGGAGGTTTGTAAATACACTTGCTGGAATCTGTTCCAGTTGTGCTGTCGAACTCTCTGCTTTCGGGCAGAGTGTAACCCGGACGAGGCTATGATGAAGAGCAGAGTCTCGTTCAGGGAGGTAGACAGACCCGAACCCGTTTATGCTGGCTTTACGGGGAATTTTTGTCCGAGCCTACAGGCTCGAATTGCCCCACATTAAATTCGGCAATGTGCCACAACCTCCCCACCGTGGGGATGTTGGTAAATATTACTAGCTGGGATCTGTTACTCAGCTCTTAGCTGTTGTCTAACTCTCTGCTTCGGGCAGAGAGGAAGGAACATGGACGAGGTTATGCCGAAAGGCAGTCTCGTCCGGGGAGCTAGACAGACCCGAACCCGTTTATGCGGGTTTTGACCAAGAGAACTGGCCATACAATGTCCCGCGAAACGTCTTTTCCTCCGTGAATGGGTGACGTGCTGACTTGATGAACAAGAAGAGAAACCATGTCAGCCGTGTCACTACAGCAACAACCCTGGGTGGGGGGAACTCCTCTTTCAGTCGTTGTGGAGCTATCTGCCTGCACACATTGGACAGATCCGCAACCAGCGATCTTCCAGCAGACGAAGTTAAGCGAAGAACATATACATACTTAAATTATTTATCTTTGTTCGCATCAGTTGGGGGGACCGCATAATCAAAAACGTGGTCCTCTCTCGGATATCGCTCCCCAGCATCGTGGCTACCATCCTTCAATATCGCCTCCGCTGGGCTAGTCACGTGTCCAGAATACGTTCCACTCGACTCACACGTATCATCCTGTTTGGGGATCTCGCCGTTTTGAGCATCTGAAGCGTCGTTTTGAGCATCTGCATAGCTTCTTGATATCAAGAAGCTATGCAGATGCTCAAAACGACGCTTCAAGAAGCAGTTGAAAACATCCATGATACAGGTGAACATCGACCCTGAGACCTGGGAGACCGTAGCTGCAAATCGGGCTTCCTGGCGTAGAACCACCACCGAGTCTTTCGAATCCAACTGTCAACATGAAGAAGATGTGTGACGTGCTATCAGGAAGGCCCGTTCACAACCCACATTGCTCTGTAACTCCTGCTCTCGTCGCTTCAGGAGTAGGCTGTACCGTCACAGTCATCGCCATCACTGTCGCCAGAGGGAAGAAGGGAAATAAGAAAATGACAATGTGATACTCGTATGCAAGGGTTTTCCGACCTTGTTTTTGTCTTCGATTGGGTTTAATGGTACATTTCTGTCAAAGAGAGTTGTCTTCCATTCTATACTTTATGAAGTAGCTTTCTTACGTAGTTATATGAGCTCGTGACACTATTTGAGCGTGACGGACTTCTTCGTAACGATATTGAAAACGCAGCAGTTGATATAATATTTGAAAACTGACAAAAATTCAAATAATCGAGAAAAACTTACCTACCATTTAAATATTATAGATAATGATTTCGGCAGCAAATATAAAAGCGGTTTAAAGCCAGTAATCTACGCTACACAGCTCCTTCTTCCTCATTTGAGTCTATTCGATAACAGAAAATACTCTTGGCGTTCATATCAGGCAACCTTACTTTCATTTACTGTCAGCCAACATATCAGCCTGCATTTCAGCCAACAACTCTGGGTAAGTGGCACATTTCTAATCAGACTGAATGAAAAGAAAATCTAAATCTAACCAAGAGAAGAGTCATAAGTTGTTGGTGCATTTGAATCTTATTTAGGGAGAAAAGTTTAAACAATGTTTTAATAGGAATTATTTTATTGCCTTAAGATACGAAGACAAAAAAGATTAAGGTATTCTTTTATTATTTTTTGAAATGATTTTACTCCATTGTAGCACGTTCGAAATTTTGGTTAAAAAACTTGATTTTTTTTTTACGTCAGCGGCGAACCAAATATAAAGGTTATTTTATTTATTTTTTTTTTTTCACTCTTTCCGGTGAAAAACACATTAATTTGGAAATTCTTTCGAATTCAAATAATTGTTGGATTTTAATAAAACTTTGAGAACATATTCAAAAATGAATTAAATTTTTTTTAAATTATTTTTAGAAAATCTTGGTTAATATATATATATATATTTTACATATGTTACCACCCATTTACTTTAAATTAAACTTTTATGGCGGAATTTTTTTTTAGTTAAAAGCGAAATTCTGTGAAGAAAGTAGTAAATCATCATTATCTTTTTTTTGATACATTTCCACCGAAAATCTGCTTTCATATATATATATATATATATATATATATATATATATAAATGATTGTGTGTGCGTGTGTGTGTGTGTTATTATTATAAACATTATTTTCTCATTATAAACGTTTTTAAGTGGCTACACGTAGTTGAGTTGCGATCCCAGTTTTCTGTTTTTTTCTTAACAAAATCCATGTATATATATATATATATATATATATATGGACTAGTAATCATTAAACTGAAATATAATTCAACCAAACGCAGACTAACGTTATATTTGGCTGTTTGAAAATATATATTTATACATGTATATAATGATCGAAAACCGTCGTATTTGCACTGTGTGTGTGTCTGTGTGTGATTGTGCCTGTATGCGTATATGTGTATTTGCGCTCTTGTGTGCTTACTCCTGTATGTGTATATGTGTGTGTTTGTGTATGCGCGTGCTTGCTTCTCTATGTGTGTGTGTTTGCACCTATTTGTATGTGTGTCTTTGGTTTTGTGCCTGTGCGAGTGCGCGTGCGCGTGCATGCGTACTTGTGTTTATAAATACAATCTGATGAGGAACACAAGGTATATTCCACACAAAAAAGTATCTATTTCCAACATAATTTCCTCTCTTGCCAATGACATTCTCTAT
The DNA here is from genome assembly GCA_963932145.1 of Acanthosepion lycidas. Taxonomy (NCBI): domain Eukaryota; kingdom Metazoa; phylum Mollusca; class Cephalopoda; order Sepiida; family Sepiidae; genus Acanthosepion; species Acanthosepion lycidas. Next base: position 53,782,341 of record OZ010581.1, on the reverse strand, counting down.
TTACGAGTGAACTTGAACATTTTACAATGTAAATTTCACACCTAAATTCATCTAATAACTAGCATTCAGTATTTTTTTTTTCTTCGGCTTCCGGGACTTTGCGCAGACGAAGTTTGATGCTGGATTGTCTTTCTGACTTCTGACTTAAGAGTTTGGCTCATTGCTTTTACACCTATGATTGCTTGACAGATGTCACTTTGAATTTGGAGTGACATTTGTGCACTGCCATTCTCTAGGAGGATTGCTCGGTGTTTACAGCTTTCAGGGTTGATTTCTTTAGCTCTCGTTCGCACTTAAATTTTAGTGTAGTTGGGGCGTTTTCCATGAGCCAGCTCTGCGAACAGGAGGTCTATGCATATTCAACTGTCGCACATTCGCAGGTCATGTCCGAGCCAACAATACATACCGTTTTGAGGTCATTCTTGTTGAAATCTCTTTTAAAGAGAGATATTCTGGATGCATCGAAAACAGTGGATGTGGAAGGAGTTGACCTTTCGTTCCAAGATTCAAATGTCAATGTTAGGCATTCACACAGAATTCCCATTGGGAAAATTCCCAGGGTTTTAATTTTTATTTATCTGATAGTGCTTTAGAACAAATTCAGAAAAATGGAACGACGTTTTATTAAGTGTAAACATATTTACATTATTCAGACAGTTGTCGTCATCTTTATTGCCAAGATCACGACGTTTCGGCCATTGTTTGCTCCGGCCTTCTTCAGATGAATGGAATTTCGAACTTGAACCATTTATTTCATCCACCGGGGTAGATTATTCTAGTTCCACGTGTCATGCCGCTTCCGGATGTCTCAGTCATCACCCTTTAACTCAACTCTCCAAAATGTTGTTCACCACTGCCAGGAATTGAATTCGCAACACTTTGGTTCAAGCCACTGGATTCAACCAACGCTTTTATCTACTGGCCATATGTCCTTGAGGAATTGAAAATACCTTAAAATCCAGTAATTGAAAATACCATAACCTCCAGTTTTTCGCGGAGAAAAGTATATCTTGATGAAAAAAACACCAAACCTAAAAAAAATTAAGTTTGTCATCAAAATATTTGTTATTATTAAGAGAAAAGACAAAAGTATTTTTTTTTTAATTATATTTGAAATTTTTAGATCCTTTCTAGCACTTTTGAAATTTTGGTTAAAAGTCTTGTTTTGTTTACGTCAGCGGCCGACGTAATAATAACTATTAGGGTGTTTTGCGCTTTTTTTTTCCGGTGAAAAACACATTGATTTGGAAATTCTTCAAAAATCAAATAATTGTCGGATTTTAATGAAACTTTCAGGACATATTAAAAAATGAATGAAATTATTTTTGCAATTTTATTTTTCAAGAAAATCTTTTTTTTTTTACATACGTTACATCCACTTACGTAATTTCATGAAATTTCGAGAAATTTAATATTAAGGACGAGAATTATTTTCATTAGTTAAAAACAGAATGTAAATAATTTTTTTTTTAATTTATTTATTTTATTTTATTTTTATGTACCTCTTCCACCGAAGATCTTCTCTGAATTGTAAAATAAAAGAATGCAATAATATAATGACATTATTTAATTAGAAAAGCCTTTAATGCTTTGATAAATAAGATTTATTAAAGACACTATTGCCTTAAGAAGAAAAAATTTTCGGTGCATAATTAATTTTTACAAGAATTGTTTTCATTTTTTAAATTTTAATTAGAAAAATTAAAAAATCGTTTAAAAATTCTGCATTAATTCAAGGCAGCGATTTGGGGAAATTTTTAAGTGAAAACTACATATACCAATCAAAAATTGAAAAGCTCATGACAGTCCTTTGTACCCAGATATTTTTTTAAACCTTAAAAAAAGAAATTTTTTAGTGTATAAACTTTCCCAATTTCTAACTATGGCAAGCCATAAATCATATTAGCCTTTAAAAGGTCTCGTGATTTAAGAGATGTCGGACGCTCTGCAATGCTTTCATTTTCATTATTCAGGTCTGTTTCATCATTAACGTCTTTGAAAATCATCCCTTCAAAACTTAATTTTAAATTTGAATTTTTTCAAAATTAATTTTAACTTTTTTAAGACATTATTTGTTTAATTAAGTAAATTAGACTAAAGAGGAAACCCAAATTTCATAAAGCATCTGGAAACGTAACTAAAATCAATAAAATACTAAATAATTGCTGAAAATATGATAATTTGTAAAAATTACTAGTTAGTTAAAAACAAAAAAACATACGTTCACTTAGATCTCGTAAATTTATGTCAATTATGTTCATCCATACTAACTGTGTTCACCTCGGAACATATCGATACGTCAATAAAAATTTAAAAAAACTTCACTTACCGTTAAGAAATGCTTATACATTGTTTATGCTATAAATAAGTAGTGTATATTTTAAATTAGACTAATTTAACTTTAAAGTTGCGAATTTTACTCAAGTAACGTGCCACACATACTTTTTTTTTTTGGAGGAGGATTTTTAAATCCGATGTTTTGTTTACAATTTTTTTTTAAATTAAGAAAATGGCCGCATGTAAGAAGATTCTGAAATTGGCTAAAAAATTGAGCTTCCGATTCATATAATTTCTATTTGAAATACACCAAAATATTTTACTTACTGAAAATCGTAAATTTAATTATTTAGCTTTCAATTAAAGCTAACATGAAATATTCAAGAATGGTTTTCATTTTAAAAATTCATTTTAAACCTTACATATCGAAAATTCAGTGGAGTTGCCTACGTAAAATTAAACTAAAATGAAGAAAATTAAAAATATATACAAAAAGTAAAACTTTTTTCAAAGATAATACTTTTTTGGATTACGAATCTCATCTCCTCGTTGGAATTGTAGCATTTTTATTTGGATTAAAATTTCCTACTGCTTCACAATTGCAATATATTTCTCGATATTTGAATGGCATTATGCGATATTTTTGAAAAAAAAAATTCTTTAACCATTCAATGCTGTTGTTGGTCCGGTAGCATGCAACGAACGCTGCACTCTAGAATGAATTTTCTACATAAGGATTGGGAATAACTGAACTGACCTTCTATTTTTACCCCTACCTCTCATAAAACCAGTGTACGTTAATTCAGAATAGGACAAATTCTTCAGGAATATCATTATTTTCGGATAGCTCTTCAAAGCCTATAAGAATACCATGACACGCTGAAAAACATCCTACCTTTAAACTAAAACTGCTTTCATTGTTGTATCGATTTTTGAAACCAAGGTTGACATTCTTTCGAGAGAGTGCCAGTGGTAAAAAGACAGTGTAGTCAGTTTGGGGAAAAATATTCATTTGTCCATTTATCGAAGTCTTTTCATAATCACTCATTATGGTGTGGGGGTCTAGTTGTACTAAATTCTTGACTATGTTGAACAGGTTTTCATAAGTTGTTTAACATATTATTAAGAAGAACTGCAAAAACGCGTGGGAAATGAGTATGTTCTTATACATGAATTGTAAAACACTAATATACATCAGATGACACTTTTAACTGTAACCCAATTTCTATATTTTCTTAAATTCCGAATGCCATAGTATATTTCTTTCGTACCATTTTACAATTTGAATCAATTTCCTCTCTAAGTAAGTCAAGTAAATTTGAGTTTAATTTATAAAATAAATTAAAATTTGCATTTAACACTTTTCCTTAACAATCACATATTTTTACACCTAACTTTTATTTTTTTTATATTTCTACTTACAATTCATTTTTTATTTAGCGAACTAATTATAAATAGCGAAATAAAGAACATTTTCTTGAATTTTTAATGCATTCGAAAATTAAAGAAAATAAAATAATAAAGAAAATAAAAATAATAATTTCTAAATTTTCTTTATATTTTAAAGGTGCTATATGAAATTTTAGTTCATTTGAAGGGGGTTTTATTTTTAGGATTCACAGAAACAAAACAAAGGAGCTAACACATATTTAAAAACAAAATATTTTGTCAATGGCAATATTTCGCATTGGTAATTTTCTCAATGGGAATTTTCTCCACTGAAAATTTTCCGCCTGGCAATTTCCTACAACAATATATAATAACCATATTTTATCATTAACATTTGCATTAATTGTATAACATAGAGATTAAGGCAGCGTTACATTTTATAACTTTAAATAGAAATTTAATGTTATAAAATCTTACACTTAAAACTTCAGAGAAATAGATTTCCCATGTGTTATAACTGTCATATCTCTTTCTTGATTGGAGTTTCCTTGCTAGACTTTTGTTTAATGCAGTATGGAAAGTCAACATCCGTATTATTGTATCATTATTCCCCCTGTAATCACATGTTATTCATTTTAGTTGTTACTAAAGTTGGAAGAATTATTATCTAAAAAAGAAATCTTACGATATAACAATATTATCTGGTATTAAATAAACTTCAAATGTTTGATAAGCCGTAGAAAACGAATCTATCTATCTATATATATATATATATATATATATATATATATATATATATATATATATATATATATATATATATATTAGGGCTATTTTTTATTTCATTGTTTTATTTCTGTTTTTCCTTCTGTAATATTTTTTGAGTGCTTTCCGAGTCTTATTATTTTCAAAAAAGTTTACTATGAAGAAGTTTTCACCCTGAATAATCAGATGCGTGCCCTTAAATTTGTCAATAATTTTAGTTAACTCGACAAACCAAAGAATATAAAAAATGAAACAAAGGCCATGTAACATAATATTACTGAAAAACGAAAATCTTTCCAATTTCATTTTGCAGCATATCATATCCATAATCTAGAAAGTCATTGATACGGGTTAATTACGCAAAATACGAAGAGCGTTTTGTTGAATCACTTCAGTGTGACATGAAATGAGGAGAAAGTTTAAAGACTAGAATTATTTTCATTAGTTAAAAGATAGGCAGAAAGATAATGGCGTACTGTTGGAGATTTCAGGTATGAAGTGTTAAGGGAAGCATCTTCGTGGGAGTCTGTTCCACAAAATAGGAGTTTTGAGAAAGCTATAAGATTTGAACATTGTACTCCCAATTTGAAAACGTGGAGGGGGAATGGTTGGACACTGTGGAAGTTTCAAATCTGAAAATTTTAGAATTGTTGGAACTGAAGAATGGAGCTAATCTGTACATTTGCTTTAAGAATAGCAACAGGGTTACAACATTTCATCTGTGAGAAAGAAATTCGGACCGGTTTTGGGAAAGACTTGCAGTACTCAACTTCTGACTTTGACTTTTCAAAATGACACTAATTGAAAATGGAAGACAACGGTCCTGGTGGGCGATTCCACGGTATAATCAATGGCCATGTGTCTGTGACTTTAAGTTGAACCGCTGTAGTTTCACTAGGAGAGGGGATGAGCTTCACCAGGTCTACTTCCCTAAATACACGACACATGAAGGAATACCTCTCCAAGCTCTAAAAACCAAAACATGTGGTGGGAACTTATCAGGTGTTCATCTGCGATACGACCCTATGACCTGACACTGTCAGAGGACTGATAATGATAACGATGATAATGTGTGATCATTTTTTAGAAATTTTGGTAGGTAGATGATTTTTTTTAAAGAACACACACTGATATTATACGTTTAGTAGAGAAAACAAAAATATTGGTTTACAAGTGGTATTATGGTGTAGGTTTTAGAATCAAGAGAATCCAACGGGAGAAGTACAATATTATCGTGGCAACGAATAATTTTCGCTTTATATGCTGCAAGTTTACAGCAACTGCGATAATCGAACTACTTTAAGCAATGAGCCTGTAAGCATTCTACTAAACGTAGGCGAGGATATATTTATTTAATCGTTTCACACCAAACAAAGCGATGATACCACTAGAAGTAGGGTTACATTGAGTGAAAGTGAAAGAGAATGAGAGTGAGAAGATTGGAAATGGGGAGGATTGAGGAAAGGACAAAAAAGGAACAGGGTCCAAGAAGACGACGATCAACCTTGCAATTGAATTATAGAAGATTGTTGTTATCTGGAAAGCAAAAAATCGGAAGGGATTTTTACAGGTTGGAGGTGCACGAAAAGAAACTGTCAGAATAAAAAATGGTGGTTGCATTTAGCTAGTTTCACAGTAAAATGGTGCGACCGAGATGCTAATATAAGAGCACGCTTAAATTCATATAGTCGAGGCACCCGAATTAAAAAAAAAACTCACCAGAAAAGTTGCCATGAAAATATTTGACAGGGGGAAGCTACGTCAAGTCGGTGAGAAAGCGACTAGAATGAGATGTCTAGTTATGATCTGTTTTATCGCAGACTCTTAGGACTTTGCCAAGAATCTCGAGATGTACAGTAGGAGCATCAGATTATATATGGCAACAATATTCAATTCACGGAAGACCGAGAGATTTATGTTCAAGATGAACTCTGACTAGGATATGTTCTGGCGTGACACAGTGACACAATATGAAAATGAATATAAAAAATGAAGGAAAGTAATAGAAAAAAAAATGAAGAAAAAAGAACGCAAAATAAAGAAAGAAATAGCAGAGAAGAAAGAAAAGTAAAAGGCTTTTCCATATCCGTTTCCATAAGAGTAAAAATTCAGCATCTTGTGGAGTGGAAAATAATTCATCGTCCAAAGGACCGCGAAAACCCTTCTACGTTCTATCAACGATGTTATTTTTAATAGATTGATTCGTTTTCTATAGCTCATCAACCCTATGCAGGTTATTTAAATCCAGAAAATAAAAAAAAGGATTCTTTTCTTTCGTTATGTTTTTTTTTTAAGATAATAATGATTTAATGATAAAAGTCATAGTAATTAACCCATAGGTTAGAAGGGGAGAAGAGGTGGATTCATACATTTCTCAAGCGTATTTGCACGTAAGTGAATATAATGAACTCAACTGAAATTGGAACTCGGCTCTCCGATTAGCATTTCCAAGCAATTGTCTATTATATGCCCCGCACACCCAAGCTTATAAAACCTGTATTTTCAAGCGGTCATCCATCTAGGTACTCACCAGTTCCGACGTTTCTTAACTTCGTTCAAAGTACGCGAACCGGATTATGATTGGAAAGTGAGGACTTGGCAGCTACAGCCCAGACATGACAGTATTCTTAATCTGATCTGGCTCATGCAAAGGGAAAGCATAGCAGACAAAGCCAGTTTTTTACAACTGTGATACAAGGAACCGTATATAGGACTATCATATAGCATTCTTATTAAACTTAGTCAATAATAACGATATAAGCAAATATTGGTGGACGGAAATGACGATGAAAATACTTATCTAAATTTTTTATCCCATAACTTGTAGGGACTTAGGAGCACCACATGTACTGCAGTCGAAGTAGAAGTCTTTTTTTTTTCTTGGCCAAGATAACCTGACGGATTCCCACACACTAGAGGCCGATTTTGAACTCAGAGTTTTTCCTAGACCGGTTGCCACTTAAAGCTGTAGAACCAAGCGGGTTCTGCTATTTACCCTTAGCTGGATATGGGAGAGGAAGAGGACCCATTTCTTTCCCAAGAGTATTAGCACGTAAATGTATGTAATGGGTCCCAGTTGAATTCGAACTCGGCTCTCCGATTCCTCAGTCTGAGTCGCTATCCATTACACCACAACTTAAACTTTATGCTCATTAAAACAACGATGAAAAAAGTAAATACAAAACAGAAATTTTACAAAATAATGCATATATTCTGTTTATTAGAATATTTAGACAAAAAAAAACAATATTCAAGATGGGGTTAAATAAATTTTAGATCGGCATATTTTGTAGAAGAAGAGTAAATAGATTTTCAGAAATTTAATGAATATTTCTATTCGAAGAAATGTCATTACAGATGGTGTATTGATAAAACAAGCAAGAATAAACTTTTTGAATTATCAGTGAGAAAGATGCGCAGATCGGGAAATTTTTTTGATATGTGAAAGACATTTTCATATTAATCCGACCGATTGAACATAAGTGTTTATCTAATTTTGTGGAATGAGGAAAACTATGAGAGATAGGCATTAAAGTGCATGAGTTCAGAGTGTTTTAATGAAGAATGCGTTCATTCCCTTGTGAATATTGCATCTCGGAATTTTCTTTTTTTTTTTTTTTTCGATTTTGTCATTAAATTACCCACCATCAGTCTGAGATACGGTGTTGTATTTGATATTCTCGCATGTAGATAGATAGATATAGCGAGTGATTGAGAAATAGAGAGAGGGAAATAGATAGAGAGGGATAATATATATATATATATATATATATATATATATATATATAGAGAGAGAGAGAGAGAGAGAGAGAAAGAGAGAGAGAAAGAGAGAGAATGAGAGAGAGATAGATACATAGATAGATGGAGAGAGAGAGAAAAGTAGATAAATAGATAGAGAAAAGATATAGAGGGAGATCGAAAAAAGATAGATAGAAAGAGAGATCTAGAGAACGAAAAAGATATATAGAGAGAAAGCGAGAGTGAAAAACATAGATAGATAGATAGATAGATAGATAGATAGATAGATAGATAGATAGATAGATAGATAGATAGATACTAAAAAGTTACATTGGATTGTTCCCTCGTCAGATTTGAACTTTTATTTATTGATTCGCTATTGTTCGTTTTTTCTTTTTAGCAATAAGATTTGAATTTATGACCAAGAGATTTGGAAAAAATCAACTTATCTTGTACGCGTTATCATCTAGTAACATACTGGTTCCGCTTTTTTTGAAAAATACATGTTCTATATGCATCTGTTTGTACGTCTGTGCGTGTGCGCGTGCGTATCTGTGCGTGTGTGCGTGCGCACATGTACACGTGAGCGTAAACGTTGTGCGTAAACATCGTTGAGAAAAGTTTCTTTGTAGCAAGACGAGGAACGAGAATTCCAAAGCCACAATTTCACTAACAGGTTAACACACTGTCTTCGTCTCTCTTGGTGTCGTAAAATCGTCAACTTTGGTTGATAAGATAAGCGATAAACTTGCCCCCCTCGTAAGTGTTCATGGAACCCAATAGAACGATGCCTAATGTGTTTTGCGCACCCAAATGCTTGCGGTATTACACCATCAAGAGGCGTGGGATGTCGTATCATATGATAGTATTTTGATAACTATTCAATTGTCTTCATTTACGAAGGATGGCCCAAGTTTATTAATATTAAGTCTATTCATTCAGCCTCTAGTCCGTTCATCGAAGTTAAGCAGTGTTGAACCTGTTCAATACTCATATCGATGACCGCTTTGGTGTACCAGGTGTTGTCAGCTACGGGCCAGGCTAAGCAAACTAGCGATGAATACAACCTCTGATGGATCCCAGTTGTGATACTAAATAGAACACCTTCATATCAGGAACTGGTTCTGAACTGACAGGTCGTAAAAGCTACCTGGAACTGGATGAATGGTGAGTGTTACCGCGCTTATTTTGGAACGTGGGAATGTAGTGCTCTGTGTATAAGATAATCTAAAGTAATCCAAATAGATTACGTACGATAACTCGGATATGTTTAATCTGAATTGCATTTAGAGATATATTTACCACATTGCTAGCGACAAGCACAATTATAATCCCATAGCGTGATTCTAATAAACTTTATTCCTAAATATATATATATATATATATATATATATATATATATATATATATATATATATATATATATATATATAGGTTGGTGCAAAAATAATGACGTAATAATGTCGTTTTTTGACGTCAAAAAACGACATTATTACGTCATTATTTTTGCACCAACCTAATATATATATACATGCATACACACATACACACACACACACATATATATATATATATACGAAATTTCTCGGATATTCAGGCCGGTAAATGTAATAAATACTGTTTAATTAAAAACAGAGCTTGTATCAATGAATATAACATATAAACAAAATATATTAAAAATTGTCGGACTTAATCCAAATCATTATATATATATATATATATATATATATATATATATATATATATATACACACACACACATATATATATATAGATTAAGATTAAGTCCGATAATTATTTAATATATTTTGTTTATACGTTAAATTCATAGATACAATTTGTTTAAGTAAATGCTCTGTTTTTAATTAAACAGTATTAATTACATTTACCGCAGAAATAGAGACACACACAAACACACACACAGACACAGACATATATATATATATATATATATATATATATATATATATATATATAAGGAAAAATAATAATAAAGTGTGAAAAAATTCTCGTGTAATACGTTTCATCGGGCTAAATTAATAATGATATTTTGACTACATATACTCACAAATGAACAGTCGTTGTCACTTTTGTGATGAAAAAATTTCTCGTTGCCACTTTCGTAATGTTCGTTGTAGTAGAGACTTTGAAATCGTAGATACCACTAGAGTACGCCGTTGAACAATACCGGTGTCAGACGCCTTCGAATAATTTCGCACTAATAATACTTGCTGGATAATACTCGCTCGACAAGTAATCCATATAGTGATCCGAATAGAGATATAGTATCGTAAATAGAGAAGAGAATAGCTGTCCGCACAGTAGTTGAGGATAGAAGTGAATATCCGTATAGTATAGAGGATAGATTAGAACAAGCAATCCATTAGACGCAAAGCTAATTTCTATTTCCTCTATGGTCATGTGGTCTACTTCATTTAGTAATAGGATCGCCTGTGTTTGCTCACTGGCGATCTATGTTCAAATCCATGTGTCGGCAGCGACACTTTTTTCTTATATACCAAGAGGGGACGCTGAAGTTTTACAATAGAAAATTTAGTTTTTAATATACTTTAGATTATATAGTCTAACTTATTTCGTTTAGTTTCTTTTTCCGTTGATGTATGTTTCTATCGTTTTTTTTACTAAGTATCCCAAGGGAAATGTCGTAAGAAATTGGTTTCAAATTTACTGTGGATGAAAAAGCTATTGAAGACACTTCTCTACTCCTTCGTCTTTGGAAATTGCTTTCTTTTAATTGGAGTGTCTTTGCTTAATCTATGTTTTGGTAATTGAAATTTCTGGAGTATGTAATGAGGAAAGAGGATTTGGAAAATCTGATACTCACGGGACAGATTGAGGGAAAGGGGGACAGGAGAAAGCAACGCGTAAAGTATTTGATGAGCTTGAACAAATGGATGGAACAGGGTTTGAGAGAAATGACTAAAAGACAAAAAAGGTTATAAGAGCTAACAGGTACAGAATGATGTGGAGGACCATGATCACCTCCGACCTGAAGTGACATAGTACATAAAAGAAGAATTTAGAGTGTGCTGAATGTGCTGTCTTCCAAAAGATGCCGTATTGAAATAATTAAGCACAACGATTATCTGACCCCTTCCACTTTCCATTAATCGTCTTGTGACCTCTTTCTTGAACCCGCTATATATATATATGGTCCTTTAAAGGAGTAGTAATACATATTTAAACGGCACACACACAGACATTCACACTCAAACGCGCGCGCACACACGCACACACACAAACACAGAGGAGCAAAGTTTTGAGCAAAGGTGCATTTCTTTAAATAATGGCTAAAATTAGATATTTTTGCATTTGTTTTAAGTAGAAGATATATTTTCAATAAGTACAGAGTATTGGATTTTATTTTTCAGTCATTCCCCAGATTTCCTTTACTTCCAAAAAGTTGAAATTTTGATTCGTTTGTCCACAATACATTTTGCTAAATTATGATTAAATTGTATGGGAAATATTTTATTCTGTTTTCACCAATAACCCTTCAGCAGACTTTCTGAGATTACCAGAATGGTGAACTAAGTTAAATGTTAATTATAAGTTTTAATTGTTAACGCAGCACTGACTAATTTTGTAAAGAAATATAGCTCTCCCTATTTGAAGAAGAAAAAGATTGTGTCATTTCGACAGCATTTTCAGAGTGTTTTTTTTTTTTTTTTTTTAATTTTGAAATAATTTGCACAAAATATCAAAGTCAAATAAGCTCAGCATTGAGCTGAGTGTACAAATTGATATTTTATTCAAAGAAGGCTACTCTCAAAGACATATTGCCAAGAAACTGATAATTTCTGGACATGGTGCGATATGTGTATATGATATTAGCTCCCGAAAAATAATAAATTCGGTCGAGCACTATGGGGAGAAAATTTCGAATTTGCATATAGTCACTGTTGCTGCTGATAATGCAAGTCGCTCCCAGCTGGATTAAGTTCTCTTTGTCACTGGCGTGGTTATGAAAAAAAAAATACGCAAAAATTCGCCTTTCTCCCTGCCGAGCGTCGGTAGCCAAGGGGTTAGAATCTCCAACTGATACCAAATCAGTCGGGTTTTTGATGTCTAGCCACACTTATGATATGTGAAATAGCGGCGATGGTTAAATTTTCGCCATATTATTTATTTTTAATTTCGCACATGCGATTTGCTTGTTTTTGATTTTGTCGACTGCATAATATAGTAAGTCAGTTGGGGCAAAGTACAATTGGGTCAGTTGGATACTGTCTGTCCGAACAACAGCTCTATTTTGCAATTCACACCGCCATAAATTTGGAAACAGCTTGCTCTACTGCTTGAAATTCGCGCGTGAAGCTCCAATAAAAACATTTCAGAGTCTTTGCGTCTCAATCTGAAGAGAGTATAGAGGATTCGGAAAGAGTTGAATGAGTCTAATGGTGATTACGAAGGGACGGCAGCTCGGAAAACTCATTCAGATCGTTTTGATAAGAACTCCCGAATTTGTTGGTGAGGGCCTCAGACTCAGCACAGACTCATACATAAAATGCCTTGAAGTGGTAGTCATGTGCTGGGTCAAGAGAATGTTTGCTGGAAGACTCTATGTCTGGCAATAGGACTCTACACCATGTCACACAAGCAGGAGAACTGTCAGACAGTTTCTCCGACCACATTACCCCTTATATATTGGTCAAGTAACTCCCCACACTGCAACTATCTTGATTATTATTTAGATATAGGTCTTTACTACAATTAGTTTAGACCGAGACAAACCTGAGTAGTTGGTCTCTCCGTGACGATTGCCGAAGCATATTACGAAATTCTTCTAGCAGATGAACTTATTAACAATCATGTTATATTATTTATTATACTTTACTCAATTTGGCAAATAGCCATGATTACCGTCCATCCTGCTATGAGAGAGCTGTTTGCTCTCACGAATCGTCTAACGCGTCTGAATTATTAACCATCGCGCTTTGTCCAGTGACAGATTGTAACAGTTCTTGTCTTAGAACGGCAGACAACTACGAGTGAGGGTTACTTAGTGAGGATCCACTTTACTAGAGTAGTAATTGCCCACAATAACTGATTGACAAGCATTTCCTACAGGTGAAGTTATAGATTTATTTTTCAATGAATGCATATTTGAGCACGCAGTGAAAATCAAATCCACCTTGCTTAAAATAGCATTTTTAATTGCATGTCTTTACAGAATGGAGATGATCATGACTCGCAGCACATAAGATTTCTTTTATTAACTGTTAGCAGCCATAACTTATTGGGAAAGATATCGGAGTGGTTTAACACTTCTCCATTTAAATTGGAGTTGTTATTCTCCTACAGTTGTTAAGAAACGATTAAGCATAAAATACAAGTAGACATAATGCATGGTCATCAGTAAGAGAATAAGCCCGAAATGCGATTTGCAGGCCGGAGACACTAGGATCAAGCAAACGCGGAAGTTTAAATATCTGAGAAACGTCTTCACAGAGCATACTAAGTGCGACTCTGAGATAGGTAGACGTATAAGGACACATTCCAAAAGCTGGCCAGAATATTGCGAGACAGGAGGATTTCTTTGGTAACAAAGAAAAACAAATACTGAGCTGTTACGCGACATCTGGCCTTCTTTACGCCAGCCATTTCCTCAAAGATAAAAAACAGACTCGAGTCCACAGAGATGTGGGTCTACAGAAAGATGCTAAGGATATCATGGACCAAGCGTATGAGCAACGATAAGGTCTTAGAGAGGTTGAAAACAAGGAGGAGGCTTATACCTAACATCAGGAAGAGGCAGCTGAAGTTTCTAGGACACATAATGAGTAAGGAGGGCCTGAAGAATCTGATAATCACGGGTCGAACAGAGGGAAAAAGAGACAAGGGAAAACAACGTGTGACATACCTGGCACACCTAAGCAAGTGGATGACAGAACGTGGTCTGGAGGAGCAAACAGAACGAAGGAACTTGTTGAGAGATGCAAGGGACAGAGTGAGGTGGAGAGCCATGATCGTCTACGCCCGGAAAGGTCATGGCACATATAAACAAAGAAAAGGTTGAGAGCCAAGCTCTGCTCATTGAAACTATAGCGATGGACGGGAATAACGGTTTCTTGTCTTCACCAAGGGTATCTTCATGCGAAATTAACGCCTTATTATCCGTTACACTGAATCGATTAATTAAAGCTACGGCCTCGTATCTTCATCTATGTGATATGTCATTTCTTGGCTCTATACAACTTCCTACCTTTCGTATTACTTAACAGCGTTTCTCCCTTTACCATCTGTTCCGCCATTCATTTAAACAAGCACGTCGGGTAATGTTGTACGCTGCCTTCATCTATCTCTCTTGCCCTTGATATGTCCACCAAGAGTTAAGCTTTTCAAGCCGCCCATCCTCTTTATGTGTCCAAGATATTTCGACTTTCTATTTCTGTTTCTGTATAGACGAGTTTTTAAACCGTATATACATCTAGCTTACATCTCTGTAAACCTATCATTCGTCCATGCTAAGAATATTGCTGTAATATATCGTACATTACTCCTGCTATTTATATAGAGGTCCTTGAGAAAATACAAAGAATCAAAAATATTATCGGTCCTGATTTAGCGTCTTGACTTCAGTCTCTTTCTCATCGCCTTAAGTTTGACTCCCTGTGCCTTTTTTTTATAAATCCTTTCATGGCAATTTTTCTTATGGGCTCTTTGATATAGTAGCTAGACTCTGAAATTAAGTGAAGCACCATACTGGCGACGTGGTTTCATCAGGTTACAGTTAAGCTGACTAGATGTAACCGTTAATTCTATGCTAAGAGTTTCTTTTCCCACAATGTTCGCTTGTAGGACTCCATTCCGGCTGCATGATTTCCACCCAACTTTAATCTTCAAAACTTTAAATGCAATGTAAATCGCTCCCTATTGTCCTCCTGTTTACTCTTCTTTTTTCTCGCTCTTTAGCAATGTTTCTGTTTCTAATTCTTCCACACCCAGTAAAAAACTTGCGTTTTAGTGGCTTTACTGTCTTCAATGGGGTAAACTCGTTAAAAAAATAAGTACGTTTTACTAACTAAATATATAAAGTGTAATCTTCTTCCCTTTCATTATTTAGTTCTTTTCTTCTTTCATTAACAATTATTCCCACTAACAATTTCCATTATCAACTTTTCTCATTTACGGAAATTTATATTATTTATACGGGACGTAGGCGATGACGATTGTCCACAGACCTCTTTTCTTTAATAAATGTGAACTGCTTGACTTCTTGGAAAAGTTCAGAGGGTTGTTTGCTATTGCATTGTCCACGGTTTTGAATTTACAGTTTTCCTTCGTCTAGATTGATTTCTACCCATGGCTAAAAATCCCAGTTTGCCTTGCTACTTAATCCATAGCCGAGATGTGAAGAGATGAGTACATGCCTTTTTCGAATGTATCGATACAAAGTGAATTGAACTTAACCCGATTGAAATTAGAATTCAGCAGACCGATTTATCCTTGCGCACCGATAACTGTACGATATAAATAAATCATACTGAAGTTCTGCTCTGTCCGATGACATCAATCCCCAACTTTGTATTCATGTAGGACAGACTACCATTTAGGGCTGGTTCAATAGAAAATCTATCAGATCTGACAACGTAAACCTGGCAGCTGCTGTTGAAAAGAGCTTTCAATCAATGGTTACCTACGGCAGTAAAACACTTGTAAATGTTAATGCCTCCAAAAGAAATGCTTTCATTTAAACACCACAGAGAACTTTTTCCTGTCCGTCATCAACATAGCTGACCTTAGATTCCAGGAGGAGCAACATACTGCGTCTTCTTGGCCTTACGTTTTCCAATGACTTGAAGTGGAGCGACTACATCTAATCAATAGCTGCGTCTACTGCAAGGGATGTTAGATCACTATGCCGTGCCAGAAATTTTTTCCATCATTTTTTCATCTTGCACATTTGAAAATGTTGTGGATTCTGAGATGAAATTCGGTCTCCAATAAATGACAAACGCAAGAATTAAATGTATTTACACAATAATACAATGGGTAATACTGTTAGTAAATCCAGGAACGCGGTTAGTCGCAATAATATATATATATATATATATATATATATATATATATATATATATATATATATATATATATATATATATATATATATATATATATATATATATATATATATAGTTTCGAAGTAGGACTTCCTTAGAGTCTACGTGCTTGTAACTGAGACTTCTACAAGCGGTTACCTCACACTATTACTCTACCTCCAACTCAATCACGATCTCTGCTCACTCTCTCTCTCTCTATTCTGACTGACTCTGGGTATTTAACGGCAACAGTCCAAGTAACACTCTGGTCGAGTCCACTTATATGAAAAAGGGGAGGACCCCATAACAGAAAATCTACCGTACGTCCGGGAAATGAATACTGGCCGGGTGCGCATGCTGTCTGTATCTATAATATGTATAATGGTCGGTCCTAACCAGCCATCACGATTCAGTCACTCTCACACTGACGTATCGTGGCTTCCTTCTGTTTTCCCACAAATATTTTAATTGCAACTGCTCTAAAGACCTTTTTTCCAATGGTGCCCCCAATATATATTAATTTAAATGAGCTACTAGTTTAGCATTTAGTTCCCATCTTTTTAGTGTGGAAATTGCTAAATACAACCGCCACTTTTGCTCCAACACTTTCTTTCTTCCCACTTCCTTCAGCACCCTGAATTCCCTGATAACAACAATCTTCAAAAGTTTAAATGCCATGTCAATCTCCATCTTCTGTCTTCTTGAACCCCGTTCATCTTTTGTTCATTCTTCAATCCTCCCTATTCTTAGTTACTCTTTCACTCTCACTTGCTGTAACCCCATGCGAAATAGTGACATTTTCGTCTTTCTTTGGGTGAAATTATTAATAAAACAAAAATAAAAAAAAAAACAAAACAAAAATAAAACAAACATGGTACATGGCTTCTCAGCTTCATTAATACTTCGAAATAAATTATGTTTGGTTACTGAAGTTCTGCTCTACAGGTTTTGCTACCAACTCCGAATAAGTTGACAATATTCTCCCTTTGGAAGTTATTTTAACCTTTGGAAACTGTGATTAGATTAAAAGAAAGGACTGTTGTGTAAGTTGGATAGTCTAAGCACACAAACGGCAAATTCTTGAAAACATCCATCGGTTTCCCAGCCACATGAGCAAGGGTATTTTCCTTAAGCGTACCACAACTTTTCCACTAAATCTTGGGTTTCTGTCTATATGTGTCTCAAGGATACATGGCACAGTGGATAAAGGCGTTAGTTAGATCCATTGACAGGCCCCAAGGAGAGTGTGTTCAATACTCGGTTAAGGCAGTGGAGAACTTGGAGAAGGGAATTAACAGGAGATAACTGATAACTGTCATCCAATATACATGGTACATGGAACTAGAAGAGTCTACCCCAGTGAGCGAAAGTGTTCAGTTCGACATTCCAAACACCTGAATAAGACCGGGGCGTACAACGTCCGAAACGTTGTAATAAGTATGGCGACAAAGGTGAGGACAATAGTCCGAATAATGTAAATAGTGTAAATCTTGGGTTGTTTTACTTTCAATGAATTCTTTAATCAACACAACAAGGTGCATTCATCTTCTTCATTAACCCTTTGAATATAATTAAAATACTTTACTTTAGCGACCGGCTAAAATGAAAAGTACATATCTTGGTGATTTCTGGCGGATGAAATACTTCGATTAAGGTGAATTTGAATGGTGTCACTCGCTGGTCTCTTCCTTGGTTTCCGGCTTTTTGTGGTGTAACCATAATTCATCAAAAGTGAAAAGCCGTTCTAATAATCCTAATGAATTTTAAACACAAATTGTTCTCTGGAGGTCCCTGCTGTCTCAACCGCTATTGTGTTATTAACATAATGAACAATTCTTTGAAATGATACAATTGAGTGTTCCTCAGTTTGTGAAGAAACATGCGTCTAAAAGTCCCCCATTTGCTAGTTGGCCTATCACATTTTCGCTGTCGATTATGACCGGCGATTTTCGCAGTGTTTGCCACAGGGACTCATGGATTGTGAGTGGTGTACTGGATCAATAATTTTCTAATGGCCTAGAATTCTTCACTTGAAACTTCTCCAGCTACTATTGGCTGGGGTTCAGCCAACGATCTCAAATAAACTGAATAAGGAGCATTAGGTTCTTGCTCTTCAGAATAACAAAAGCTGACTCTTTCTGGTTATATTGGCAAAATAATACCATGATTTTGGAAAGTGATTTGGGCTGAGCACATTTCAACGACGCCACATGTCTGAATGTTTTATGCATCTTACTTATAAATTTACAGGCAAGTTGTAAAGACATAACATGGAATAATTAAGGATATTTTTAGATGAGATAGTAAATAATTCGAAGGTAAACAGAGAAAAAGAAAACGATTGTCATAGACATTGTCGTTGGTGCGGGCATAACTGTGTTTGTTTCCCCGAATGTTTTGTGTTTTAAATAATTCAAGGTAAATGTCCTCCCTACTTTGAGTAGAGAGAAAGATTTTCAGCGGGGTGTTTATTTATAATTGCCAAGTACAATCTGCAATAGATTCGTCACAGCATGGAAACTGAGTTAAAATAAATGTATTTTGGCAACTGTTCAACCTCTATAAGTTTTATTTATATTATTCCGACTATTATGCTCATCTTTGTTGCCATATTTATCACAAAGTTTCGGCCTTATTCAGGTGGTTGGAATATCGAAATGAACCCTCTATTTAGCTCGCTGAGGTAGACTATTCCTGTTCCACGTGCCTTATGGACACATGGCACAATGGATAATGGTGTTGGTTAGATCCAGGGACAGGACCCAAAGAGCTGTGGGTTCAATACCTGGTTAATGCAGTGGAGAACTTGGAGAGATCAATTAACAAGAGATATCTGGTAACTGGCATCCATTAGACATGGCACGTGGAACTGTGACAGTTTACCCCAGAGAACGAAATAAAGAGTTCAGTTCACCATTCCAACCACCTGAAGAAGGCTGGAGCGTACAACGGCCGGAACGTTGTGATAATATGGCAACAAAGATGAGGACAATAGTCCGAATAATATAAATAGTGTACATAATACCACATTTCAGAAATATAGACAGACACTCTATAAGTTTTATTAGACGTTTTCAGTTCTGGTAGCTTCCTGTGTTTAAAAGATGTCATTGCTACTCTTAAAATGAGACGTTCATCTTTGAATACATTTCCAAACTTTTAACCTAGGATTGTGCGAGCAATTATACTTCAACAAATTCAGGTATATTAAAATTTTGAGAAAATCTATGATTCAAAAACATTTTGAATATAATATTATGTATCCCGGTATTATATTCCTAACATTATGTGCATATTACTTAGCTGACTACTGGAATACCAATCATAAGCCCCTTGCTAAAAATATTCTCATTAATTGAAATTTATTAAAAAAAAAAAATGCAGACTAACATGTTTACCTCCAGTCAGAGGGAGGAACTACTTATACTATATGAGGACAATAGTCCGAATAATATAAATAGTAAACGTTTACTTATACTATTATATATATATATATATATATATATATATATATATATATATATATATATATATATATATAGGAACTATATATACTATTTATATTATTGATATTAACTATTAGGTTGGAGCAAAAATAATGTCGTTTTCTCACATACGTTACAATGTGATAAAACGACATGGTGGGCATCTTAGGGAAGGGAGAAAACTGGTAAGAGACACCCGAGATAGAAAGCTGTGGAGAAATATGATCGCATATTTCCTGAAATATTATTGTCAAAATAAAAGTATTTCATTTCTTTACTATAAATTAGTACGAAATTTTATTACAAAAAGTTAACATTCCCTATCGTGCTAATACCCTTAGGAAAGACATGTATTATCTTCTCTCCCTAGCTATGGGTAAATAGCAGGGCAAACCGGGTTCTCATAGCCTTGGATGGAAACTTATCTACAGCAGAAAGAAATAGCAACAACTGCGAAAAACAATCTGGCTCGTCAGTCATGTATCCAAAAATACATGGTCGCTTAAGCGTGTTTCACGCATGGCACTGATTATATATACTATA
This sequence comes from Acanthosepion lycidas, assembly GCA_963932145.1. Classification (NCBI taxonomy): domain Eukaryota; kingdom Metazoa; phylum Mollusca; class Cephalopoda; order Sepiida; family Sepiidae; genus Acanthosepion; species Acanthosepion lycidas. Next base: position 53,762,081 of record OZ010581.1, on the reverse strand, counting down.
ATCTTCCCTAGGTGTTTGTTTACTTGTCTGTCTGTCTAGACAATCTAATCTCTGGAATCGTAGATCTATGAAACTACTTCATTCGGCGGAAATGCCGCATATTTCCACCCATTATCAGATAGTAACATACTGATGTAAGGGAAACAAGTGTAAATTTATGTAGACATAAGTAACGAGACATTTTTTTAATATTTAAAGTTCTATTATTTATCAGGAAGCGAACTCGTAATAATTTTATTATTACCGTGTGCCTTAAAGACGTAGGCAAGCATGGCGTCCCCAAAGATTATTTATCCTTATTATCTGTGAAATGCTACAAGAAAAAGACAGTAAGTTGGTTTCCAGTTGTCTTCTCCACGATTCTGAATTAAGGGAAATCCTTCTTTTATACTGGTTACCCTCCGACATTATAGAGCCTATCGTCTACCCTAATATTAATCCATAGTCGGAAAAGAAAAAAAAAATGATGTGTTTATGCCTTTTGCATACTCATTTATACGAAAGCGAACCCAACAGGCTTAGGCTGTAATTTGAACTCGTCCTGCTGAATCTACTTTCCGCGCCAATATCTGTTACACTACATCGTAATTTTTTATTATTTATTTGATTCATAGTAAACAGCCAATTCATTTTAACTAACAGAAGTAATCATCCTGTTGAAGTCTTACATCGAACTTTGTATCCAGTACAAAAACGTCATTTGTTTTACTCATTGTTAACGCGTCAAAATCTAACCGGGAATGTCATCGAGTTCATGAAATATATATATAAATAGGAAGTTTTAAACACACTGGTTAAAGTTTGAAGATCATATACTTGCGATTATATTAACTTCTACAGATGTTTAAAAAAAATAAAACCGGATGTTTTGTACAAAATTACTATGCCGTAAAGGTGAAATGATCGTTAACAATACATTGTACTTCGAACCTCCTGTTTCCAATTTGGGATTCACTCTGTTTAAGCCTTTTAACAATAAGAGATATTCAACTTGTTTCGTGGTTTAATCAATCGACTTTCCTCCGAGATGAATGGATTTATATTGAACGTTCCAGGTTAGTATGTTTAAGAACAAATCTAGGCCTGATTTAAAATGTTTTCTTTTCATGTCAAACGTTTGTTGTAACATCGACTTTTTCAGCCTAACTCAGTATCGTGCAGCATCGGATTTATTAAACAAATGTATCAAATTTTGTATCCATTTTAATCATTTGCTTGTATAGTATGATTTTAGCAGATTCTGGTTTCGACGGAAAATAACTTAAAAAATATAACATAGCTTTAAATACGGATCCCATAGAGAAAGCTACATACAAGCGAACAGTGTGTACTACTTGCAAAATATTGCTGCCAAATTCCATATTACGCTCAGTTCCTGCAATGTATTCAATTTTTCCGAATATTTGGAGTTATATGATTTTACAAATTCACACAAACAAATGTACTCATACACCTTTATACGCGTACATGCTTAGCGTTGTACGACTAAATCGAGGGCGGTCATTTCGTATGGTTTATTTTCATCACTCTGAAAATGGAAATGCCTGACTTGTGCTGCGCTCAAAAGTGTGGGAAATACGCAACAATATCAGCACACAAGCAGACATGCATTATTTACGTGCTTTTGTGGGTTTGCCTTGTATGACACAAGCCAAAAAATGGCGAAAAAATGAGGCAATACTATTTTATTTTCCAATTTAATAATCGGGTAAGATCTGTCTGGTTTGATAATAAATAAAGTTTTTTGTATTTAGCCGACCCACAACCTTGAAACAAAGAGAAAAACGCGAAATAGTCTATTCTACTACAAATGCACTTGAATGATTTATTTGTATAATGTGCGATATTTTACATTTCTTTGCCAGTCATGGGTATGATGATAAACTACATCGGGCAGCAAGGCCTCTGGTCCGGAGATTAGAGGTTTTGATGAGCGTAGAACCAATTCGTAATTTGTGTTGTTCCTAGATTCACCCAGACTAGGGGTTATAGCATTTTAGTGTCGCAGCTATGGGCAAATAGTGCCCTCAAAAGAAAACACTATGAAAGAATACAATTACATTTTATAGTAAAAATACCAGCAATATATATTTATATATAAAAAGATTACACCTTTTGATTATTAACATCTCGTTTTATAGTAAATAATAACCATCAATACATTTTATCTGCAGTTGAAGGTATACAAATAGGTTCAAAATATATATTCGGCATTAAATATTTCATAGAGTTTCATATGCTGCTGAACCAAACTTTGAGATTAAATACATCTATGTACATAGCGTTGCATTAATGATTATGGTTAGATTCAAAATTTTAATTACAGCGTCCTTATTTTTAGATGTTTAATATCTACGTTCGAAAGCTGGTTGATAATAAAGCAGTGATAATAGCGATTGTAGTCAGTATCTAGACATTCCATCGCCGGAAACAATAATTACATTTTGTTTTATTCGGAATTGATATCAATGTATGGTCGTGATTTATATGATACTCTTACTTAGAAAAGCGTTAGACTTAGGGATGAATTAATCTGATGGAAAAAGTTATTTCCTCTGATAGGTTGATCCGTCTTGAGAATATTTTCCTAAAGAAATCATTGACCTCTTGAATAATGATGGCTAAATTGCGCCTTAGAGTCTTGTAAATTCCCAATGCATTCGGGACATATGGATTTTGAAATAATATACTGAATTCTGTAGAATGTGTTTCATATGAAAATATTAGGTTGGTGCAAAAATAATGACGTAATAATGTCGTATTTTGACGTTGAAAAATACGTCAAAAAACGACATTATTACGTCATTATTTTTGCACCAACCTAATATAACAACAGATCAAAAATCAAATCCTAGAACAACATTGGAAACTAATTTAAGATTTTTTTGTATTTTTAGCGATTTATCAACCTTTTGCAGGTTATGCAAAGCCAACAGATATTTTTGGCAGTTAATATTTTTTTAATTCTGGAGTTTATTATGGTTTTCTGATAATAGGCCTAGAATTTAACTCATGGCTGGAAGGAAGATGTGGATTCATGATTTTGTCAAGGATATTTTGCGCTTAAGTGCATAAAACAAACACAACCGGAATTCGAACTCGACTCTCCGATTTCTCATTCCGAATATTTATCGATTAAATCATCTGCGCATCCAAGCGTACAGCACCTGATATTCTCAAATAGTCTACCCACTAGACACTGACCAGTACTCGAAGTTGCTTAACCGGTGACTGAACAAGAACTTATCTTTTAACGTAATAAGACAGTAACAGACAAGTTTAACATCATAGAACTTTTATTTCACATTGATATTTTTAACTTTGTTGTTTTTACGGTGACATTGTTTTGTTCCAAATGTTTGTCTTTGTAATGTTCTGTAATTTTAACTGTTACATTTTTTTTTGTGTGTTTCAATAAAATGGCTACGTATTTGAATCTGAACATAATGATTAACACAGAGTCTACTAAAATCTATGCATATTCTGCAAAATATGAAGCGCATTTATTATGGAAATATTTATAAGCATTTTCTAGTTTTCTGTAAATTAAGAGAAATTATAATTGACTAATATTGAGAGAAGTAATTTATAAATAAACTGCACGAATGCTTGGCTTTCAAACTAATGCTAAGCTTGTAAACCAAGTTTCTTTTTTTTTTCCAATAAATAAAAATAAAACGATATCTTTCTGTTTTCAGCTTGGTTTTATCATACACCTTTCGAGAGTTCTAAATCCGACAAGCCCGCACCCAAGCCGCTAATGTCCCAAATACCTGGAATAAATGGTTGCCATGATGACACTGCATCCGGATCCACCAGGCCATACTATAAAGACACGGACACAAAATACGTCCGTCTGGCAAAGCAAGGTGGTAGAAGAGGTAAGACATTCCTATAGGGTTGTTTCTTTTTTTGTGCATCTCCTCTCCAGCGTGTGTGTCTACGTACGTCAATGGGT
>OZ010581.1:53703123-53755623 GCA_963932145.1 Acanthosepion lycidas | reverse complement strand
CATAGCGAAAAGATGCATTTGTTTCGCTCCTGCAAAATGTAGGTAATCAAGTACAGCTTTTAAAAGTTGCTTTGTACTTTCTACATTTCATTTCATTTCTTAATTTGTTTCGTTTGTACAATGTTATGACAATATATTTCTTAATATTTCTTTATTCAAATTCTATGTCTTATTGTTCCTTTGTCTTTATACGAGTCCACCAAAAATTATTAGCTGGTAAAATGTACAGGAGCTTATAGAACCTCATCAGATATGTTTATACCCGTTACACTTTAGAATATGCTCCAACGCCCATTTTCATATGTCTTCAAAATACCTCTGTAATTTATCAAATTTCAGAGTTATTTTAGGGGGAGTGAGCTCTTGCAGCGTCTTCCCGCCTGCAAGCTGTATGGGATCGTTGAGATGGCCCGAATCCATTCATAGGCTTTGGTAGTTGGAATCTCTAATTTACTGTTGCTGGTTGTTACCCTTCAAGCTTCAAGGACCCCAAAATATATGTTCGCTACAGACAGTATTCTCAGCTCTTGTAGTATCTCAAGTAACGGCTCATACCCGCTTTGCTATTTGTACAGTCTTTTACATGAATAAAGGATGAGTAAAAGAGAATCAAATTTAAGAAAATGCATTTCATTGGCCTTCAGTATCGCATTTAGCGTGAAAGAATTTAAAATTCACAATAAACAAATCATTCGCATATATGTCATAATTTTACATCGCTTATCAAACGAAAGCCTTTTTTCAACAGTTGACGATTGAACACACCACCAACCGGAAAAAAAAAACAACAAAAAAAAAAAACAAGCTGCGTACTTTTTTTCCCAGCCTAATCATGTATTTTTGTGCTTTTGCGTCAAAATATACCAGCTGCTGTGTATAAGTCTATATCTATCTATGTATCTGTGAAATAGTTAAAGAATGATAAAAGAAATGAAGGTTTTGCTCTGTTAAATTTCATGAACTATTCCATTCGAAGAATTATATGCATGAGACAAATTTATCAAATTTGCTACCTTCTCTTGTGAGTTATCCGACTAAATTCAAAACAAGACATTTCTCTGGCAATATGTGTTCTGAACATTTTTCCTGATTTCATGACCACCAATTCTTAATATAATTCATGTCAACAGGCAAATATGGACCAGGGAATAGCTTAATTTATTTTTGTGATTAAATATTATGCCAAACTTTTGTCGAAATCTTTCCTCCGTAAATAGGCAGGCAGGCACCTCACCCAAATAAATGTCAGAGAATATTGGAAGTACACTCTTTTCATATATCAATATATATATATATATATATATATATATATATATATATATATATATATATATATATATATATATATATATATCAATATATATATATATATATATATATATATATATATATATCTGTGTGTGCGTGCGTGTGTGTGTGTTTGTATGTATGTGTATATATATATATATATATATGCACATATGTACATGTATGCATAAATACACACACGTGTGTGTGTGTGCGTATGTCTGTGATTGTGTTTGTGTGTGTGTGTGTGTGTGTGTGTGTGTGTGTAATTAAACTTATATTACTTTGCATATTACAAAACTTTTGACTGATTTAAATGCTCTCCTCAGGTCAACCTATGCAATGTTGAACCAATTTAATCCTATTTTGTGCTGGAAAATCTCCAGGCATATACACGTTCGCTGTTCGAAATTGACAAATATGAACTCATATGAAAAAAAAAAAAATCATATTTGGCGTAAATTCTAAAGGTCTGTCGATCATTCACTTGGCCATCATTGCCTCTGAGGACAAGACCGGTATAAGAAAGGTCGATCATTGTGTTGCGCTGCCACCGTACCCTGTTTGGTAAAGATAAGGTACTTAATTATTTGACTCATTTGATCATACTCGCCCACGTCGGTTGCATCGCAACGGATATTTAAGTTTCATTTTGATGTGTTCTCGTGTGATGATACAATCATGTCTGTCCAGACGAACCTGACGATAGTTTTCTTTCTTTTTATTGCGTTCTATAATGACGTAATTCATATTTAAAATAACGATTGCCATTTTCAATTCTATTTAAGTTAAACGCTTAGGCCTTCCCACTTCGTATTGACCTACAATACACTCACTTCGGGCGCCTCGAGGCGGTGTACTGGTTAGCAAGCTTGTCTCGCTAGAATAATTACAACTAGGCAGTGAGTTCGATCCTCACTGGCTGCCGCCTACTTTCGGCCTGGTACCACATCTAAATTTGGCTTCGTAAATCACAATACACCCAATTTCAGATTTTAACCGTTTCCTTGATTCTAGTATACGGTGAATTTTCTTTTATGATTTCTAGTAAATTAAATAATTGTCAATAGTAATTCATTTTTTAAATGTCAAAGCGTTGAAATAGTGATTATTTACGCTAAGCCCTTCAATAATAAAAAGCATACTTTCTCGATTTCCATGATACAATATTACGTCTTTCTTTTTCATTTTGTTTTGTTTTGGGTTTTTTTTTGTGTGTGTGTGTGTGTGGAACGCTGTCGTTAATGAAAAGTGAATTTCTGACCATAACTGAATATCATGTACTTGTAGCAAAATGAGTCAGCTGAGGTTTTGTTAAATTGAAAACAACGGGGTCTATCGCAAAAATCAATGCGGAATATTTACTTTCGATTGAGGGTTATCAGTAAGTGAAGTGAACATCAAAGTACAGAGCAAGAGAACGAAAAGCACTGACGGAAGATAAATGATTTTTTTTTAGACGAAGATGAGAAGACAAAGGAAATTCTCAGCTATAAAACTGGCCATCCTCCGAAAAGGCACACAGAAAAAGGAAGCGAGCTTCGTAGAACGGACAGGGAAGACGGTCGCTGAATTGTGCACCTCTCCCTCACCTATGCCCCATCACTACTTTGCTCGCTATTAGCAGTAGGTTAAACCCCAAGAATAAAATCTGGTTTACTGCTATAAATTGTTTTGTTTTACGCTCGTGGGTAACGAACTCTACGAAGGGTAATTTTTAAGCCACAGGCCTTTGACTGACTACGAACCTGATGTCTTGTCTGAATGTAACTCAACATAAGATATGTTGATAATTTCTGCTTCAGTTTAATAATAAATTTTAGGAAGTTTCCTTAGAATTAAAAAAATATATATATCGACCACCGTCTCTTACGCAAAGAACAACTGCTAACTATGATCTCTAATTTTACAAATAAATTTCTGCTAGTAAGTGTAGCTGTAAGCGAACACCTATATCTAACTCCCCTGTAAACATTTCTGTTCCAAGCTTAGCTCAAATTCAATATGCTGCCCCTTTATACAATCACTGTGAAGAATGTAATAAACATTTGTAATTAACGATGTATTAATCTCTTTGAAAAGCCCGTGGATTTCTATCATCAAATAGACTCTATGATCGGTAGAGAAATAGGAATGAAAGAAAAGAACGGAATCAAACAATGGCTTTTGCAGAACAAGTGAAATAACTACAGAAATAAATGTAAAAAATTCGAAAATATTTTACTGTCGGTTTTCATCACACTCATTGTCTCATAAGATAAAATGTGTCTCCTTATTGGCATGGCTGTCCCTGCAGATTGCAATGTATCTTTGAAAAATACGCGGACCTTGAAATCGAAATCTCAAAAATGTGGCGCATGAGAACATTAACAATTCCAGTTGTAGTTGGAGCCCTCGGATTGATTGGAAAAAGATTCCAATAGACCCATTGAAGGAATCTATGGTAGACCATACCTTAAAGAAATATAAAAAAAATTGCACACATAAGTACAGCCAGCACCTTACGAAGGGATTTATCTATCTAAAATATGTGTGATTTTTTTTTTTTCAAAACTGCTCAATGGAAAATATCATTATGCAATTTCCGACCTTAGGTCTCTGGTCGGGACCCGGAAAGAAATGAGTATACACCAGAAAGTAAAGGAAATAAACAATAATAATAATGACAGGCAGTGATGTATTTGCTAGGTATACACTTATCGGATTTATTGAATGATTCTTTTTAACGGCTTATCGACCCATTGCAGGTTTTTAAATAACCTAGCAATGGGTTGATAAGCCGTAAAAAAGAATCATTCAATCAGAAAATATTTTTTAGATTATAAGTATTTTGTTTCTGGGAGATAATAATGATTTAGCGATACGACTAGTACTATTTAACCCATAGCTGGGAGAAGAAGAGATGAATTCATAATTTCCCTTGAATTTGCGTATAAGTAAATATAGCTAACCTAAGCGAAGTTGGTTATCGGCGTTCCGATTAACATTTCCGAGCCATTATCCATTACACTCTGCACATCCAAGTTTAGAGCACCTGGTATTCCCAAGTCACCCATCTAAGTACTGACCAGGCTCGACTTGGCTTAACCGATGATCGTACTGGATCCGTAGTTTCAATGACCTTACGACCCATTGATCAGGCTGGGTTCCATGGTGGGTATATTGGTCTCTATATACTAATATCATAACATCACATTTTCGGTGTGTTACCCGCTTACTTATTTACTTAATAATAATAATAATAATAATAATAATAATAATAATAATAATAATAATAATAATAATAATAATAATAATAATTCGTAAGAGATTCCACTGTGAATTATGCCTTGAGTTTGACTTTGGTGTAAAAGAGAAGTGGTATGAAAATCAGATAGAAGCAGTAGTAGAAAAAGGTACTCACAAGATATCATTGGATTTCTTAGTCCAGAACGATCACACATCACTGAAGCACGAAAACCCGAACTTATTGTTGTAGATAATGAGAATTACTAGTGTCAAATTATTGACATTGCTGATTCATGTGATACAAGAGTGGTCACTAAAGAAACAGAAAAAATATTGAAAAATACCAGGATTATGTCTAGGGTACTGAAGAAATTATGGAACACAGCTAATTCTAGTAATAATGGGTGCGCTTAGGATACCACGAAGAAAACTTTTAAGATCGCTTACGAGGAATCTGAAATGAGACTAAGAATATGGACTTCCAGAAAAGAGGGAAAAATCATTTATTCTGAGAAGATTCACCGAAATGTCCTTGGGTTGATGTCTCTTTTTGACACTATATCTCAAAAACAGAAATGCAATTTACTGCTACAATGCACAAAACCAAAATATTAGGTGGGTGCAAAAATAATGACGTAATAATGTCGTTTTTTGACGTATTTTTTAACGTCAAAAAACGACATTATTACGTCATTATTTTTGCACTAACCTAATAATAACAATAATAATAATAATAATAATAATAATAATAATGATAATAATAATAATAATAGCAGCAGTAGTAGTAGTAGTACTTTGTTGTAAATAATATAATTATTATTGAATCGTGATCTGGCGAAGTGATCGTTTTAGAAAAAAAAAAAAAAAATAAAAAAAACACTAGCCTGCGATAGTGAGTGTTTGGCATAAAAAACATCCGACGGGAGGTCCCAATTTGTCAAACAAGACACAAGTTGATTAAGTTTTCTTCATTTCGGAAAAAAATTACATATATTCTTTCAAACATCTTTCAATAGACACGGCAGACAAGGAGGATTTGAATGATTTTTTTTTTCAGTTTTTCCAGCATCCTTACGTTTTCTGTCTTGTAGGTGTAACGAAGTACAACAGTTTTCTATAATTTTCATTATACCAAGCGCTTTCGACCACTTCCGCAGCCACTTCCACGGCTTTAAAATGAATACGATCAACATTCGAAAATAAATGTGTATATAACTTAAATCAAAGAAAATATTAATAATAGTAATTTGGAACTTTAAGAAATTTGATAAAAATTTTTTTTTCGCAAACTACTCATATACACCACGCTAAGGCAAATGTTGACCGTTTGTAGCTGCCAATGAGCAGTGTTGATAGATGCATGATTCAGCTGCAATTTAAATACACTGTTTAATAAATCAACTCAAATATGGATATCCACTGAAAATATCTTTTACAGTGATAAAACTAATATCAAGAGATAAATTCATCCATTACCAAGGGCAGGATTAAACATTAAGCAAAAATAATTACGTTCTTAGTGAATCAAGCGAAGGTGGCATCACAAAAATTGTAATGATATGATGTTGTACACATCTAAAACATGTCGCCATTACGAAGGGAGACAACTGACCTGCAGCAAATCTTTATTGACATTCTGATTGGTTAATAAGGGAATGAGGTAAGACAGATAATGAGGATTATATTTACTCAGTACAATACATCTTCTCTCTTGAATAATTTAGTATTACTAATTAACTTAATGGGATGTAATTTTGTGAACATAGGTAGGCTACCTTCATGTTCGTTTGGCATCATTCTAGCCATATTTGTATGCGAATCGGTAACAGGCTGGTCTGTTGATGACACAGCCACTTCTGGTCACAGCTCTGTTAGAATCTGTCCGTGGCTCATTTGACAGGAGCTGCACAGCTGTGATTGTTTCTTTCTTGGCTGGTGTTGTTCTGGGTTGGAACTGATGGTCAGCCTCTCTCGGTGGTTGTATGTGCCTTCGGCTCATTCTATATTTATTTTCAGCTAGCGTTTCCACTTTGCACGTTCTCGGTTGATAGCCTTTATTTACTTGCACTACTTATCGAGACTTCATGCTAGCATACTTGACTCACAGGTGTATGCGGACACCAAAATCTTTTATTAAGTGCTTAGGTTCCCTATGGCTCTTAATCCGGCCCTGTCATTAGCTCTATAGTATATTATATCTTACATCAATCTGTAGTATTAATCGTAATAGCATAACCATTATTTGTTTTTAAAGAAAGATTTGTCAAACGGTATTAGCTTTTGAGTGCTATTTCTTTCTTTTTAATTTTAGCTAGAGTAAAGAGCAACTATTTTCAGATGAGATAAATTCTAACCAATATTTATCAAAGGAAGGAATCGTTTCCTCATGTTGACACCAGAGTCCAAGCTCACATTAATGATTTATTTTTCTTGTTTGCAATCTCTATACTTTTTTCAACTGTGATTCTTTCAGATCTGCTCAACTATCAAGAATTTGACAAACGTAAAGATGCAGTTGCCTATCCTAGAGTCAACTGGTTTTATCTGGAAGACAATGCCCTTGAAGATGCTAAAAAGAAAAAAGAAGTGTAAGTCATTGTGATGCAGTATCTCTGTGGAAATTACACGTGTTTATGCAAATAACAACGTCTGACATTCCATATTAATTTGTATTTAGATTTAGTAGGGCTCAGCTGTACTAATGAAAGAAACTTTTGATGTAATATCACGATTTGCAATAATACCCACAACAAATTCAGCGAAAATAAAAATTCGGAAGGCATATTTATAGGGTTTTTTTTTCAGAAAAATTTAGAAATAGAAAGATAGCATTACTTGACCTTGTGCGGCACTTAGCATAACTTAAAAAAGTATATACTCACATATATACATACAGTAATCTACATATATATATATATATATATATATATATATATATATATATATATATATATATATATATATATAGTTTATGCAAAATTAGGTAATCCGTATGGGTAGACCCAAGGAGGATGATATCCGGAGAGCTCAATGTAAATTCAGAGCAAATATGTTTGAATAAAAAAAAGACCACTTTAAGGTTCCATGTAATAAATTATTTCACCACATAAAAGAAAAAATTCTCATGATCAAACACAAAGATCCATATTTATTACTAAATAGACACAATGAACTAATTTTTAAATGCCGACATAAGAACAACCTAAACCTAAGAAAATACATTGAGAAATAACCATATATGAAAAATAATATTGAATGGCCTTTGTTCTTTTTGCTTTTGGAAATGTTGCTATGAACGCATGAACGCGAACACATGACTGTATGTGTATAACTATGGTATTGTACTTGAACACTGATACGTCTTTTAATATGTACATGTATATGTTTTTGTATGGAAAGAGAGGCATGCAGCTTTTTTTATGTATATGTGAGTGTGGATGTGTATAATTAGATTGGTACTTATATGTCTTGCCACAGATATGGGATGGCGAGTAATATATATATATATATATATATATATATATATATGTATCTATAATTATAGGATTTTGTGTATTCATAATGTAATAACGTAGTGATATTGATATGTTCTTTGAATGCATGCATTCGTGGGTGTATGTATATATATATATATATATATATATATATATATATATATATATATATATATATATATGTGTGTATATATATATATATATGTGTATATGTATGTGTACGTGTATATGTGTATATGTATGGATGTGTATGTATGGGTGCTTGTATATGTGTGTATATCTATATAGATGTGCATATAATTATATATGTGTGTATATATGTAAGTATATATGTGTATGTGTGGATATGTAGGTATATATGTGTGTATGTGTCTTTCTACAGGTGTATATGTGTATGTATGGGTATATACATATAGATTTTGTGTGTATGTGTGTATGTGTATATATGGATTTATAGGTATATAGGGATATGTATGTATGTATGTGGATATAGATAGATGTTCGGATATGTGTAGAGGTGTGTATGTGTATGGATATATAGAATAATATAAAAGAAGGACCTAAGTTTCTGTTAGTAATGTTTTATCCAAATGTATCCTCTAATATTCTCCAATTGGAAGAGAGTCTGAATAATACGGAGGTAAATTTTAAATTGATAATTTAATTTAAATTGAAATATATTACCCTTTAAGAATCATTATTGATGATAAAATTATTTAAACTGGAATAATCTTTGATAATTGTGTATGTATCTAAAAACAGTCACGAGTTTAATTTATGAACAAAAATCAAACGAATAGATGTCAACTTAATAATCAACAAGAAAAAAGTTTAGGAAAATAAAAAGATTACTAGATGTAAAATGATTTCAATGTAATTTCTATGAATTTTTCCAATCGACCATTTTATAGAAAATACCCAAAACTCCAACAAACATCAAATTAAATTCTTCGTAGTTTTTGTAGACATTTAGATTTATATGAAACTTTAACCTCCAAATATACCCTTTAAAGAAATGCGAAATAACAGCATCCAAGAAATTGATTGAAACCTTCTCTCATCAGAATTGTTTTATTGTATCTTCTTCGGCTTTCCTCGTCACCACTTACCCATCTATATCTAAAGATAACATAAGTTAAGTGAAGCATTTGTCTGGCCCACACCAAGTGGGGTTAGGGATAAAGAATTGAAATGGTACATCTAACTCACTCATGTCTTCTCTCCCCACTCACTTCCTCACTTCGTCTTCTCTCGCCCTCACTTCGTTAATTTACATATGCTTAATACGGTCCGTCAAAAATGTGTAAATTTCTTTTGATTTTTCATTTCAACCTTTGGGAGTTAAATCTAATGATCCAGAGCCCTTTAAAAGGGTTGTGGTGAAATAATTCATTACATGGAACCTTAAAGTGGTCTGTTTTTTATTCAAATATATATATATATATATATATATATATATATATATATATATATATATATATATATATATGCACACGCACACACACACACACACACACACACAGAGGGGGTGTTTTAAGGCGTGATATATTTATTTATTGGATAAAGTATTCAATATCAGAGATAGAGCGTATGTAAAATGAAATATGTGTGCGCGCTCGCGTGTGTGTGTGCGCGCGTGTGTGTGTGTGCGCGCGTGTGTGCGTGCGCGCGTGTGTGTGTGTATCTTCCCCAACAGTAGATATAATATATATATATATATATATATATATATATATATATATATATATATATATATATGATGTGGGTGCCAAAGTTGGGCCCACAGAAGTAAAACACGGAACACGGATTAGATGTAAGAAAGATATATTAACAATAGCTTACAGAGATAGTGTAAGCAGAGCTTACTATAAGTTAGTGTTCAACACTGGTAGTCGTACGAGACTCTCTGTCACTCGCTGTCACTCTCTATCACTCTCTTCACTCTCTTGTAGAGTGCTATGTCGCCTACTTAATATAGGCCTGGAAGAGTCTATTGTGTAGGTAGTTTCCAGTCTCACAATACCCCCCTTCCAAAGAGTTTTCTTTTTGAAAAGGAGAGAAAAATTAAAACTGTTAATACTTTTTCCTCTTGGGATTTATTGCTTCTCAGCTGGAAGTAGAGATCTTGATACGTGAGTCACAGCTTTTCGCGAACCGTCTGGCAGTTTATGTAATATGCAAGCGCCTATGCTGTACGAGCTTGCATCACTTGCGACTATGATATCGAGACTAGGGTCGTAATGCCTGAGGGAGAGGTCTGAAGTAAGAGTTTTCTTGATCTTCTCGAATGCGTCTTGGCATTCCGGGGTCCATGACCATGGTTTGTCCTTTTTTAAAAGTTGGTTTAGAGGCCCTCTCAAATTTTGCATGTTCTTAATGAACCCTTGGTAAAAATTAGCTAGGCCGAGGAAGCTTTGTAACGCTTGAACGTTATCTGGGGCCGGCATGTTTCTGATTGCGTTGGCTCTTTCTGGATCCGACCGACGACCATCTTTATTTATAATGTGATCTAAGTATTTAATCTCTGGTAAGAAAAAGTCACACTTTTCCTCCTTAACCTTCAATCCGTATTCTTGTATCTTTTCGAATACGTTTATTATCTGGTTCCTGTGCTCTGCCGTAGTTTTACTAGTAACTAGTATATCATCCAAATAGGCTGTTGCGTAGTCAAGATCGCCCAGCATGGCGTCCATGACCTGCTGGAAAATTGCAGGCGCAACCTTTACTCCAAAAGCCAGCCTGTTGTATTTGTACAACCCTCTATGGGTGTTTATGCAGAGCAATTTGGAACTTTGTTCTTCCACCTCTATCTGAAGGTATGCGTCCGAGAGGTCAATTTTAGAAAAAAAAATTCCACCATTGAGTTTATTGAAAATTTCTTCAGGGCTTGGGAGAGGATAGTGGTGATCTTGCAAGGCATCGTTTAACCCTGTGGAAAAATCTGCGCATACTCGTATTTGATTGAACTTTTTACGTAGACCGTAGGTGCTGCCCACTCGCTGAAATCTGTTTTTGGCAGAATACCTGCTTGTTCGAGTCTATCTAACTCTTTGTTGATTTGCTCTAGAGCAGCGAAAAGGACATTCCGTTTCTTTTTGAAACCGGTTGTGCACCATCCTTCACCTTGAACTTAGCTTTCATTTTAGTACATTTCCCAAGGCCGCCAGAAAAAAAAAACCTGGGGAAATTGTTGTTTGATTTCTTTTTTTAGATTTACCAAATTGGACGTTGTACTTTGTATCTTGCGATAAAATGTATTCATTGGGCAATCCCAAAGATTGAATTTTTCTATCCAATCAGTTCCAAATAAGTTTTTAATACGTAGGCTTTGAGCTTTTTGGTAACTCCATTTAGTGTTACTGTAAGTATTACCTCGCCTAAAATGTTAATATTTTCGCCAGTTACGGATTTTGCTGTTTTATCCGTTTTTAATAAAGTCGGCTTGTTCAATTTTCGCCAAGTACGCCAGTTACTAGTTGAAATATCAGAACCCGAGTCAAGCTGGAATTTAATGGACTTATTGAAAATATCCACTGTTACATATTTTCTTCAATTCCTATCAACAATATTGTCAGATTGAGCTTGCCTGATTTTATTTTTGGGTTTTCTCGTTCTGTTGGCGTACCAGCACGAAGTTAAAGTATGCCCACTTTTATTGCAATTTCCAATATTTTTTGTTCTTAACTGGACAGAATTTCATCCAATGCCATTTACCACAATGGTAACATGGTCCGGGCGGTTACTTTAACTTATTTAAGTTTTGGTTACTGCGTAATTTAGGACATGAGATTTGCCTTTTGTCTTTTTGAGGGTAATAGGAGGTAGACTTACTTTTAATTTTATTAATCTGAGTCACACCTGATTCCTCGATAGTGTTTGAGTCACGCTTTACCGATATTACTCTTTGACAGTCCTCTGCCAGATTTGGAGAGTTAATCCTTGTTCGTTCTCAAGCTTGGTTAGTACACGTCGTCTGACTTCGGCGTCTTCTGCAGATACTAGACCTTGTGCGAAAATTAAGCACTTAAAATCATCGCCAGTCAGTTCGACTAGTTTAAAATCATTACATAGCTTGTTCACCGATGCTGCAAACGTTAGAAAATCTTGTTGGTTGTCTTTGACTGTGTTCAGGCATTTCCAACGTTTGTGGAACAAGGTTGTGTTAGGCCCGAATAATTCCGATAGGAGCTTAATCGTCTCTTAAAAATCCAAGTTTTCTTGGGTAGTATGAAGTCTACGAACCTACTATGTTCGTAGTTCCCAGTTTTCTCAATAGAAGACGTACCTTTTTTTTTTACTGGGCCATTGTTCACAGTCTACGTTGAAAATATCTTCGTGGCGCCTGTAAAAACCTGGAACGTTTTGCCGTTCTCTGGTACGTATTCAAAGGTTTCTATTGCATTGTAAATTGTACTCTGGGAGAATATTGTATCTTTTTCAGAGTTTGAGCCTTTTAATGCATTTACGAGTAATTCTTTAAGTTGTTTCTGTTGTAGTTCAGCGTTCTGAAGCGTAATTTTTTGGAATTCCATTTGTTGTTTAAGTAAATCCCAAAAGAGTTGTTGTTGTCTTTCTTCTGATTTTTGTTGCTGGTCCAAATTTAGTTTTAACATTTGGGCAACTACTTTTTGAAAATCTTCCATATTTAAAAATGACAGCGCTTTTTTGTTGCTTTGAAACACGTGTACTAAAAGGAGGTACACAAAAAAATCTTGATAGATATTTGTTCCTTTTTTTTTTCTTTTACAGAAAAAAAAATATGGACAGACAATAGTTAAACTAAACTAATTATGTGTGTTTAGCTTTTTTTCCCCGTGGTTCCGTTAATTTTAACGTAATTGAATCATTTTTCACCACACTTATGTATTTTTTGTGTGTGTGTGTGTGTGGGTGTGTAGAAATCGTTCTCGTATTGAACAGACTTTGATATTCCGTAGATATCGAATCACTGCTCGTCACTGCTGTTTGATATTGAAATATATGTAGACGCTGGGTTTTTAGCTTTTAAATCGCTAATGTATTAATACCAGCTTAATTTCACGTTCAACACTGCTGTGGGAACGGGTGGAGTTTGTGTATTTTTCGAGTACTGTCTCTATTGATACGGTGAGAACGAAATTCTCGAATCTTTTCTGTCACCACTGTTGTGGGACTGGCAAAGTACTGCGATTTTTCGACGTGAATGCGTTTCTAGAATTCTTCGTCGACCCAGATGTGGGATTGGTAAGGTATTTAGGTTTCGCCGTGAGTGCGTTTCTAGAATCCTCGTCGCCACTGATGTGGGTGCCAAAGTTGGGCCCACAGAAGTAAAACACCGAACACGGATTAGATGTAAGAAAGATATATTAACAACAGGTTACAGAGATAGTGTAAGCAGAGCTTACTATAAGTTAGTGTTCAACATTGGTAGTCGTACGAGACTCTCTGTCACTCTCTTTCACTCGCTGTCACTCTCTATCACTCTCTTCACTCTCTTGAAGTGTGCTATGTCGCCTACTTAATATAGGAATGGAAGAGTCTATTGTGTAGGTAGTTTCTGGTCTCACAATAATATATATATATATAGAGAGAGAGAAAAAAAATTGAACATAGAAGTCAACACTTAGATCCGACAGTCTGTTTCATGCTATATGCTATCATCGTGGCCTGACGATTGAATATAGCATGAAACAGACTGTCGCCTCTAAGTGTTGACTTCTATGTACACTTTTATATTTACACACGCTCTATCTCTGATATTGAGCACTTTATCCCATAAACATAGCACATCTGAAGACTATATATATATATATATATATATATATATATATATATATATATATATATATAAAACAGATGTAAATTTAATATGTAAAAATTCTGCGTCTCATTATTTTCAGCGATTCCTATATGTGGATAATTACAACCAATGTTTACGTTTTTATATCCACCTCCCCTTCGTAGGAGGACGTGTGTGTGTGTGTGTGTGTGTGTGTGCGATTATTCTTCTTGTTTTTAAATGTTACTATACTCAATGGAAAGAATGTGCATTATCAGCGATATTACGTTTGTAGACATAAATCTGTAGATAGGGATATCAACACTGGATAATGGCTGTAAGCTTCAAGCCTTAAAATATCAAACCTTGTGTGTATAAATTCGGGTGTGTATGCGGGAGAGAGAGAGAGAGAGAAAAAGAGTTGAAACGACAGATTGAGAGAGGGAGAGAATAAAAAGCTAAAAGCGAGAAAGAAGTGAGAGGAAGTTTATTATTTCAATTTTCTCTATTGCCAGGAACTGGAAATTTGGTGTCCCTGAATACATGACACAAAACCTTCCGCGTAATCGAGACTCAGGTGATCAAAAAGATGAGCTACAGCAGTTAGAATCGTTAAAGATGGACGTCCATGAAAGAAGCATGGCTGCCTCAACACATGATCTCCACTCAGCGAAAGATTTGCCCAATCCGTCCATCGATCAAAAGATGGCCACAGAACGCGAAACTGAACCGGTGTCTTCCAACAAGGCAGTGAAAAGGCCTGAAAATAAAAATGATTGCAGTTCATTGAATTATAAGATCGAAAGAGTTAAAGCTGTCGTCCCTGAACCAGAGTTTAAAAATCCTATTACACAGAAAGAATCTTAGTAAGTGTTTTCTTTTTTTACCTTTCTTAATCACCTATATCGAATCGCATTTTCTTTTCATATGAATGTCACCGTTTTCGAGCTCGGATATAAATCAAATGTTAACAAATGTTAAGTTATTTCTACAAAATCGAAAAAAATCCTTTAAGCAATAATAAAACAAACGTGAAATTACTTATTTTTTCTTCATTTAAATAAGTATAGAATGTGCGGGTAGTGCAATGGTTAGCGTCTTGGAAAGATAGAAATCAGCGTGCCGAGTTCGAATTCCGACCGGATTCGTTACGTTCACTGTCGCATAACTAATTTTTAGAAAAGATAGACATCTATCTCTCCTTCATCCATCTATGAGGTAAATAGTAGGGATGATTGAGTTATCTTGAGGTTGCAAAACTCGGAATCCAAAACTATTAGGTTGGTGCAAAAATAATGTCGTTTCCTCACATATGTTACTATGTGAGAAAACGACATTATTTTTGCACCAACCTAATAACATGACGAAGGATGTGATCAGTTGGATCAAGTTGCCTGTTATATAGGAAGAAAGTGTCGCTGCCGACACTGCTTTGAACACAGATCACCAGAGAGAAAACACAGGTGATCCCCTTTGAATAAGTAGATCATGTGATTTTAAATGAAATGTATATATAGGAAGTAGCGTGGCGTCAAAGTAATCATTATATGGATCACTATTCGGCGATTACTACTGAAGCGAGTATTATCGAGCAAGTACTATTAGCGCATGTTATTCGAAGACGTCTGCGATTTCAAAGCCTCTACTATAGCGAGCATTACGAAAGTGACAACGAGTATTTGTTGACATTACAAATGTGGCAACGAGTGTTCGTTGACATCACAAAATTGCCTTAGACACAACGCTGCTGCTATGACTGCAGTACATGTATTGCCATATGATCCTAATGTGTCAGTGACCCATGACTTCACTTGACAATATGTAATAAATCACTATTGTAATGTCGTAGAATACATTGTTGGAATTTTGGGGTACCCTGGTGTACTAGTGAGCGAGCCAAAATGAGCTGACTCATTTTATAGTTCACCAATAGAAGGGTTAACCAATCAGAAAGCTGAAAATATTCAATGCGACGTGTACAAAGGCGGCCATGTTTTTTAACGAATATGCACTGCCAGCCTTTGATATCGAAGACTGAAGAATTACCGAACAGCTGCTGGTGGTATTGGAGATATAGTCAGATTCAGTAGAGTGTCTGACACGTGAGTGTTAATCTTTAACTTTGTTTCATAGACTATGGAGAACATGGTCAACAGACATTTGGTAAAATATGATAATTATCGTCTATTAAGGCATAGAACAATTAAATATAATTAACTAGGTTTATAAAATTGGATACCAAAATACTTTGATTTAGTAAACAGAAAATATAATTCTTTGTAATGAAACACAAATCAAAACAAATCTGAGAAAACAAAATTATTATATGATCGAATTTCGGATATCACTGAAACTGTTTCATGGCGCAAAACAATTTAAAACCTTTGGATTTCTAACAACAACATGAAAAAAAATGAAGTTCATACTGGGAAGTTGTAAATAAATATAATAATTCCTGAGTTAGCTCTTATGTTATTCCTTGTCAATATCTCAAATAATGGGCTATTACGTCTTTTTCGCGAGAAAAGACAGAAAAAACAAACATATCAGAGACGCTTTTTAGTGAGAAAAAGAAAGAAAGAAAGGAACGTTAAAACAGTCGGAAACATTCTCATGTTTCACGTCTGCTTCATTGAAATAAAACAAGTTTTAATCTTTGCATTTATAACTTTTTATTTCTTACAAAAAAAGACTACTATTCACATTTATGATTGCTATCGCGATATTTTGTCCCAATTGTAGCGCTCAAGTATTTAACGATGCAATAGGGTGCTTTCCACGGATATTTTATAGTCGTTGAACTAACGTGGACCTTACTCAATCATTAACTTAAAAATTATGACTCATCAGAGAACTCAAGGAAATCGCGAAATTTTCACGAGTATTTCTAGCCATGTTTTATTTTCGCAGCAATCATTTGCGTCGATATTTAAAACATTCGACGATACCCCTGCTGTTGTGAATGTATACTTATCAAAAATATATATTGTTATGGGGTCCACCCTGTTCTGATATAAATGGACTCGTCCTGCTGCCATAAAATAGCCACAGTCAGTCAGAGATGAAGTAGGAGTCTGAAGGCAGAGGAACGGTGGAGGAACGGGGTGGAGAAAGAGAGTGGAAAGTACACTGTGATTGAGTTGACGTTAGAAGTCAGTTACAAGGATGCCCGACTTTAAGAAAGTTGACTTCGAGACTGTATATAGCGATCTTTGATTAATACTAACCGGCGTTCCTGGATTTTACTAACAGCATTACCTTTTGTATTTTGTGTAAATACATTTAATTTCTTAGCTTAAATACTTGCGTCTGTCATTTATTGGAGACCGATTTTTCATGCGGAATCCACAACATATATATATATATATATATATATATATATATATATATATATATATATTCTTTTCAAGAATTGTATGTGGGATGATTAATTTAGTTCAGTTTTTCCATCAAATCTTTTCGATAATATTAAATTATATTTTATTTAGACTGTGATAATTTTGATTTCCCCGTAAAGTGTTTTCTTTTCATACTTTTCTTTCTTTGTTGAATTTTTCATTCCAATATTATTTTCATTATTTCTTCTATATTTTTAATTTTTTTTATTGCCTTGATGCATTATTTTGGAAAATTCAACTTGATCAATTTTTATGCAGTCTTATCTAATAGGGCCTTTTTTATATTTTCCCTTACAATTTCATTTTCTTGTCCTTGCAATATAGTTTCGTGTTCATAATCATGTCTACCAATGGCCGTTATTGTTGGTCGATTGATTTGAATTAATTATTATTATCATCATTTATATTCATTAAGCTTTCTCTCCAGTAGTAGTAACTACTGGTCGGCTATCTGGCAAGGTTAATCATATTCTTTTCAAATTTTCTGGTTTGGATAGGATTACCGTATATACTCGATGTATAGTGCGAGTTTATATGATCGTTTTTTGGGGATTTTTTTTACGCAAAAAACGGGGAGTCGCAGAATGCACAGGTAATATTTTGAAGCGTTTAAAAATCATACATTTTAGGTGACCGTTTGCATTATACACAAGTAATATTTTGAATAGTTTAATATACATGCAAAATATTCAGGTGTGGCACTATAACTGAGGTCAGCTTTTACACGAGTATATATTTGTGATTACACTTTTCTTTATTCTTCAACATTGTTTTTAGTAACAGTTTCTTGACGCTCTCGATTTTCTTTCGAATTTTTCCATTGTTTCGCAGACTCCATCTAAGATGGACATAACCTTCACTTTTACGTTAAACAATTTATGCTTCTCTTTTTGTGCCAGAACAGAGACATCCATTTAGTCACAGGTTTTTACTTGAAATTCAGGAGCAATATAATTCTGAGATTCAACTTGATTTTTAAGATTAATCTTTTCTAACAAATACTTATTTATTTTTTATCTCACTCTTTCACTTTCTCGTTGTTCTGTAGTAATTCAAAAGCAGCAGGTTACCACAGGAAGCAAGCAAGTAATGAAGTGTCAATGTCTAAACTGTTGTCTCACAGTTATGCCAAGGAGTGGCATGAGCAGCTCAAAGACATGCAGACGAACTCTAAAAGAGTCGCTTCCCATGCTGCCGAAGAACGCAATAATCTGACTGAAAACTGCAGAGACCAATACACTAACAGGTTTGTATTAATAAAGTATATGTTATACTGAAGGAAAAACTAACCAATGAATTAAGACTTAATAAGACGCAATCGTTTTCGTGTAATAAGAGATAACATGGGCGGCCAAAAACTGCTGGTAATGTCTAAATCGTTAAGATCTTTGGTAGACGATGCAATTGCAAGTTTGCTATCATAAATGCTAGCAAAATCGGCAAGCGTAAAACGATATATGATATGAAATTAACTTAAGTCATGAATTGTGTGATTAATTATAAATTAGATGAAATTCTATTTCCATTATGACATTCGAAACACCCAGTAGAAAATGGTGGACAATCCATGTGATGCAAAAATTATATCATCTATTGTATATACAACACGCACGCGCACACACAAGTGTAAACGCACGCATACACAAACACAGATGAATCGGTATTTAAAGAAAAAAATGCAACCCAAAATATGTGTAAAAGGGATAACATGTCTAAAGACAAAAGTAAATCAGATGTTAATTGGCGCATTAACTGAAATAAATGTTTACCTTTATCCAGAGAGCTCAACGGCCGTAATGATTTGATAGCAACAACAAAGATGAGGAGAATAGACCGATTCTGAGTTGTGTAAATTATTATAACTCCTCTGAAATTCAGACAGATAATCAAACATAAATAATATATATGTATATAGTATATATGTACGTGGGAAACGAAAAAAAAAATTATCTGTACTCATGACATAGATATGTTATGACGAATATATATATATACGAATATATATATATATATATATATATATATATATATATATATATATATATATATATATATATATTACATGAATCATTCATACAAAAAACAGATGTAGAAGTTAATGATTTAAATGGTGAGAATACATATTTACAAACAAATCAGCATATTAGTACAAAAATGCACGATCTTTAAATTTAAAAATTCAACCTCAGCGTTGCGACCGCACGCTCCAAAAAATTTCTTACAATTAACAATAACACATTTCTAAAAAACATTTTTCGCATTACATCTATATTTTCGTTGTCCTGTTATTACCGAGAATTAAAAAACAAAAACAAATCTATTTCCATACCTGATGACGTCTGTATGAACAGATGAAAGCTTGTAAAAAAAACTAAAAAAAGACCTTATGCAACTGGAATTTATAAACAGGGATCATAACATTCATATACAGGTTCGGGGTTAATGTACTTTATTAAATTTGTTTAATCTCGTAGGGGCAACCGAATAAGGGTTTAAATATTTCAACACTGTAACTCCAGAATAGTTGTGATGATATCAGTACGAGTATATCTATGTGCAATATAGTGTATACCTCATTTTTGCATTACACTTGCGACAATATATGTGTTGTTTCCGTCATAATTAAAAGACTGATCTATGAGTAACCTTCTCATTTTAATTTTTTTTTTTTTTTTACTTTTTTGTTTTAGATCCTCGGAAAGATTTGAAACATGCAATAACGCAGTGTCCCAGAACTTCGAGGACCCAAGGAATGCTGCAGTGGATAAATAGCGTCCATCGATATTAGCTACAATCAGAACAATTGTCCTTTTCGACAGGGCCTTTCACCCGCAGTTATACTTTTACGATATTTTTTTCAAAGAGGGCAGCTGCATATTTTTTCATGTATTCTGATTTGGAGCATTTGTATGGAATTCCTTTCTCATAATCCGAACTATTAATAAAGGAATTCTTGTTAAACTTATGCATTTTTTATTGTTTTTACATCTTCAAATTAATTACTGCATTTGCACACATACACACAAACACAATTATATATACATATATATATATATATATATATATATATATATATATATATATATATAATTTTCTCTCTCTCTCTATCTATATATATATATATATATATATACATACATACATACATATATATATATAAATAATTTTCTCTCTATCTATCTATCTATCTCTCTCTCTCTCTATATATATATATATACATACATACATATATATATATATATATATATATATATATATATATATATATATATATATACATATATATATATATATATATATATATATATGAAATAATTTTTATCCGACATTATATCTTACTATTATAAAAGTTATTTTTAGTAAGTCGATGCTTTTGAGCTGCTATCCTGTTTTTGTTTTTTTGTTTTTGCTTTTTAATTTTCTTAAACAGGGAAATTAACAACCGGCCATGATTGAGAAAAATCATTTTGGTGCTGTTCCCGCCACAGTGACGTGACTAGAAAGTGAGATGCATCATCCTAATGAAATAAAAACAAAACAAAAAAAAAAAACTTGATGCTTCTGCTAATAAAAAGTGTAGAAACAAATATGGCGTCGAAAGAGGTCGTGGTTTGGAATGATGATTTAGGCTTAGATTTGATCTTCCCCAAAGCCGTCAACCTCACGGAAATTAGTTGGTAAGTCTAATGAGTGCTCACCAGGTTTGTTGAGGCTAAAATGCCTGAGTCAGAAACTTAACGTTTATTATCTTAAGGTTTATCTTAGATTTTATTCCTTATTTACGATCCTATCTTGTCGGCTTTGTCTAAGCTTGATTTCCATTGTAATATGTAACAAAATAATTAGTAATCAAAATTGTGGTGTTTGCTAAATAAAAATTATAACTTGTATAACTTTTCATTTAAGGACATTAAAGCACATTAACCAGTTATAATTTGGGAAGAATTATTACCAGGGACTGATTTGTAAAGACGATTAGGCAGCATATTGTATTTGATTTAATTATTGTTAGGCATTATGCTTAAAAATTAAATAATATATGTAACATGTAAAAATATAGATCAAAAGAAAACTAATTAGCTTGGTTTAACCAACTAGAAATAATGACATACAAATTACAATAAAATTGAATCTTAAAATAAGACTATGATGCGTTTTCTCACTGGATATGATTGACTCATACAGACATTAAGAGAACAGAATGACCGTCCATTATTTTATATCGACAGTATGAGATATGTTAAATAAGGCTGTGTTGATGTCAGTTTCACAAGGAAAACTGAAATGTCTCTTTGACAAGATAGTAGAGGTATACAAAAAGAAAGTAATAATTATTAACTGTAAGAATACCAAAATCAAAAGCTATAGTCCAATGTATGATATAACTTTTTGAGGGTATCACTCTCAATCGATTACAAAAATGTAACACTCTGGTAAGTGAAGGAAAAGACGACGGAAGACGTGAAGTTCGAAGGCTCAACAGATACTTTACATGTGTTAAACAACGTCTTAAGAGATATGAAAATATATTTAGAAGTAAAAACGAGTGCTGAAAATACAATGTAAAAACTAATTTCTTATATGACAACGCTGTACAATCTCTACGTTGATGAAACAGAAACTACATGTAACAGAAATGGTTAAAAAGAATTATATGAACTGAACACATGAGAAAGATTAAAAGAGGAACAAGGAAATCGTGAGTTGCAATCGGGAAAAAAATTATTTGAAATTTCTGTGACGCATAATGAGGAAATAGCGTTTGAAGATTTAACGCATTCAGAACATGTCGAAGACAAAAGAAAGTAAACGAGAAAACGACGAAACCACTGAAAGTGTTTGGGTGAATGGCTGGTAGAGAGGATGTGGTATTATGGTGCATGGATGACTGATTGTTGTTGGACGTGTTCTTGTGGTGAATGAGTAAATTGTAATGCGTGAACGGGTTGTGAATCGGATTAGCTAGGTATAAGATAGTTAGTGTGTGGACCAGCCTTAATCTCTCCCCTTTTTCGGCCTTGTGCCAAAATTATGTAATTTTTACATAATAAATATCTAGAATAAAGATAACGAGTAATGCTAAAGCCTCAAGATATTAAGAGCAACAATAGAGAACATGTTGTGGAGAACATTGACCGCCCACGTTCAGAAGGAATATGGCACGTAAAGGAATACAAAAATGCATGCGATTTTAATAGCTAGTAACACAAGGTAGATATCAATAATAAAAAAAACTGACAACTGCCGCGAGTATGTAGGAGGGAACAGAGAGAGAGAGCGTAGTGGAATTTTAGAACGATTTACACCAGTACCACGCCACCAATAGAATAGGTAATATATGTATGTCGTTGTATTTCTGGAAAGATTAGGACAATATTTAGCTGACTTTGTAAACAAAGACGGAAATGTTTAAACAGGGCGTAAACTTAAATAAAAGAATGTGAAGAGGCAAACTGTAATTTGAAGACTGAAAGGGGAGGGAAACAACTGAAAACGCTACACGCCTCGGGCCGTAAACAGATTGTTGGAAGCAAAAGAACCGACTCATATAGACGCCCGTCCATCTTGATTAAATCAGAAAGAAAGAAGATTACGCGGAGATTTGCATAAAAGTAGAGCTATTTATACTGTGCTTTCGCCAGCACACACAGAAAGTAATTATTCTAGTGAAGGCAAGCGTGCTCGTTGTATAAAGCTTTGAAATGAAAGAAACAGTGACTATCGCTGAAATCATTTATTAATATATTCCTGTGATAATATTACGACAGCCCTTCAAGCAATTAATCATACAACGTATTGATCGTAACTTTGTTTTCTCTTTTAATGCTTTGGGAATTCAGACTTGTGCCGATGTTGACAGCGCTCAAGAAATATTTATAGCAAAGTTTTATAAGAAAAGCCGAAGCCCAAAACGAACTCAAGTCCGTCGTTAACTAGGGTTAAAAATGGCTTGTTAACTTTAACGCTTTCAAACGTAAACTTTTCTCACTTAATCGTCTGAGAGACCCTTACTATGCCTTCTATCGTCATAGTAACCTCCAAGAAAGGAACTCGTTGTTTATTCTCGGCCTAACGTTCTTAGCTGATATAAAGAGGAAAGACTATATTGAATTCATTTCTAGATCAGCTTCTAAGAAAATTGGTTTCCTGCGTCGTGCGAGACAATTTTTCTCTCCAGAATCTATCTTACATGCCTATAAGTCTACCATTCGTCCATACTTCAAACATTGCTGCCACATGTGGTCCGGTGCCCCTGTTACTTATCGTGAGCTCCTTGATAAAATCCAAAGAAGAAGCAGCAAGATAACTGGTCCTGATCAAGCGGTACGGCTTCAGTTACTTTCTCACCGCCGTAAGGTTGTCTCTCTGTGTCTTTTCTATAAATATCTTCATGACAATTGTTTGGATGTCATCGATATTTAATGTGAGATTTAATTTAATGTGTTTGAATGAAGAGATTGCAGAAATAAGGAAGGAAAGTATGTCATGATATAAGCATCACAATAGACAGAAATAGGTGAAGAGCCTTGATCTTCAACGTCCTGATCGTCTCCATCTTCTTCACACATGCGTCATATGTGATGACGATGGAGGTGATTGCCTGTTTGTTGTACCTCATATATGTGCCGTTAGCCTGAAATAAAAATGGTCTCGAACAATAACATTTAATTTTATTTGTTTAAACTGTAAAAATTTAAATGCAATGTCTTTCGCTATCTACTGTATTCGTGATTGTTCTTTTCTCTTCCCACTCATTATTAATGTTTCTATTCCTAATTCTCCTACACCTAGTAATCCCTTGTGTCATAATGGCCTCACTGCCTCGCATGAAGTGAAACCGAATAAAAATAAGTGTCTAAGGAGGAAGTTTTTTTTTAATTGGTACTAGATAGACAAGCATTGGAAAAATGAGACGGAAGCAGGTAAATATTCTGGAACGCCTTATGACGAAGGGCAGTTTGGAAAATGAAATACTCGTATTGAAGGGAAAATGACAGAGCAAAAATGAGCAATTTAATGTGTATGAATGAAGAAATTGTAGAAACAAGGAAGAAACTGGGTAATGATTTAAGCATCACACTGGAAAGAAACAGGTGAAGAGCCTTGATTGCCACATCTTTATCACACATGCGCCATACATGATGACGATGGAGGTGATTGCCTGCTTTTAGTAACTCATATATGTGCCATGCGCCTGAAATAAAGATGGTCTCGAACAATAACATTTAATTTTATTTGCTTAAGCTGTAAAAATTTAAATGTAATGTCATTCGCTATCTACTGTCTTCCTGATTGCTCTTTTCTCTACCTGCTCATTATTAATGATTTAATCCTAATTCTTCTACACGTAGTAATCCCTTGTATCTTAGTGGCTTTATTGCCTTGCATGGAGTGATACCGATTTAAAAACATAAAATAATGATATTACATAATAATCTGATCAATGTCTATTTTGTAGTAACGCACAGAAAAATCGAACCGCTTTTGTGTGTATTGTTAATTATCGATTAATTCAATCAATTGAAATTGGTTTTAAACGATCGATTCAGTTCCTTACTGTGTCTTATCAAAGTGTAATATTTCTTTTCTGATGTATCCTTATAACTGCCTATTAAGATCGATGCTTATTAGCAAAATGATGAGGACGGAAAATGTGACACTGAAATCCGAATACGCATTGGGTTTGCCAAATATGTTTTGCAAAGGGTAAGCAGAGTATTGAGAGATAGAAAAACTTTGTTAGAAACAAAGAAACGAGCATTAAACTGTTACGCGATGTCTGTCCTTGTTATGGCACTCAGTGCTGGACAATTTCCTGATAGACTGCAAATAAAAACCAAAACGCGGAACAATACTATAATGTACAAAAACTTATCATGCTTTTCAAAAAAGTATCTGTTTCCAAAATAATAGTCAACCTGAAAGAAATAGATTACTTCCAGCATTTATAGAAGAAAGCAAAATACATCTTATTAAGGTTTATTACGTAAAATATGCAATTGTGGCAGAAGGCCGAAATGTGGGGTATGGGGTTGAGGTTTGTCGTCACTTAGTATCCTATACATAGATAATCCGATTCACGATCCATTCATTCGTTACAATTGACACATTCACCAAAAAAATCATCCATTGCTAATCAATCCTCCGTATACCATAATACCGCATACTCTCAAGGGGGACCTAAAAATGCACCGTAGACATAAAAATTTAATTTCATGATTATAAAATACTATACATAAATTTGTACATGATATAAAATGAGAGGAGAGGGGATGACCCCCCACCTCCACAAAAATATCACAACAAACAAAAAACATCTTATTATCAATAAACTATATCTCTAAAAAGTGAAATATACGTTTACCTAAAAATATAAAATTATGTACAAAACATCTGTAGTTGAAGCGATAAAGTTGCGTAGAAACTATTTATATTTCGGCATTGAGTGGCCCGCAGAGGTTGGCATGCCGCTGAATAAAACCAAACCACCTACCGTCTCAGTATTAATGGTTATTTCCGAAGCGTAGGTTAGATGTAGAACAAGGCCGAGGGCATGGGGAAACCTGTGAGGATCGAACTCACTTTTCAGTCGTAACTGATCTAGAGTGACACTCTTCGCTAACCATTACGCCACGCCGAGATATCCCCTTTCGGTGTTAATGACCTGTAGTGGTTGATATGCCGGTTAAATAACTAACCAATCAACCAGAGATGAAGAAGAAACGTATGGAAACAGAAATGTACTTCTGCAGAAAGATGCTGAGAATACCACGAACAGAACAAGTGAGCAACGACGAGGTTTTAGAGAAAAAGGGAAATAAAAAGCGAAGTTATACTTAGCATTAGAAAGAGACAGTTGAAGTTGTCTGGGACAATATAATAAGGAAGGAGGACTTGGAAAATTTGTTACTCACAGGACGGATTAAGAGCAAGAGTAAGAAAGGAAAACAATGCGTAACATGGAAAAGGCTTCAGAAATAAAGAAAATATTTATTTAAAGCTGCAAATGACAGGAAATTGCGGAGAGTCATGATCGCCTACGTCCTGTGGGGACAGGGTACATAAAGAAGAAGTTCCACTTTAGCGAATCCATAATCATGGCAATAAGCCAAACTAAGTCAAACTTAGTAAATAAAAACTTAGATTATCTGTAGATTAGGTCAGTATGGATTGCATTTTCTATCGGTTGTAGAGATCGACAAGATCAATCGCAAGAATATCTCGTATGGTTTTCAGGCAGGCTTCCGCGGAAAAGGAAAGCAAAGTGCCGCCGGAAGTGTATACTTACTTCGCTTCTTTTTACATAATCTAACAAAATGAATATTTGCGAAGAAAAAAATCTAAATTTAAGTGAAAAGAAATATTAACCAAAAAATCAATAATGGTTGGCAAATGATTAATCTAATAAAACACTAGCAGCATGGCCCGGCGTTGCCCGTGCTTCATTCAAAAATCGTACGACTCATACAGTAATCGCTATCACTTGACTTAAAATATTTTTGCACTTCCTTGCCTTTAAAGGAGTGCCATTTGCCGTGCTGATGTTGCTACATGCCTTACTTCTTGCCTATCACACACTGCGAATTTTTTCTAAGCTCTATACTAAACATTAAATCTGTTACGAAAAAAAGAACTGAACAAAATGAACACAAAACGATCAGCTTTAAAAAAGGACTCGTAACTGGAAAATTCGAATGAAAAAAGAATGTTAACAACAAATAGTTTTTCACACTCAACCCAGTTCTGCGGAATCCGAATCAACGTTGAGTTTAAGCAAGCGAATTAGCCAATTGGAGTAAAGTGCCATGCAGATTTAAATTTTTCCCACTTGTGACGAATGCAGCAATCGATTTTTTTTTTGCATGTTAGCATGCTAGTTAACATTCGTGTCAGTCAGCTGTTGGCTCTCACGCTGATCAATAGAATCTTCCTGCCTATTCGTGGCAGCCAGCTATAGGCTCTCACTCTGGCTAGTAGAAAATGGCCGCAAACTACAGGAAAACTGCCTTAGAAGGATGTAAAATCGATTATTTCCACTATCGATGTGAGTTGGGAAATGCAAAGTCTTTGTTGGACTTCCCGCTAACTTGGAGCATGTGCATATAAATTTTGGTGCAAATCCGTCGAAAATTGCGACCGTGCATTCGTCACACACACACACACACACACACACACACACACACACACACACACACATACATCCTGCCTTTTATAGATAGAGATAATACAGAATAGTATTCGCGCACGCGAATCCCGTAACCCATCCGTCTCATAAGGTGCAATACGGCAATAGCAACACTCGGTGTGGCTAGTGAAAACCCGCTTACAGAATCCTTCATTCGTCAGGCTGATTTGCTTTATCGTAAACTGGCTCCAACTCAAGATTAAAGAGTTGGAGAAAGATGGATTCGCGTCTTTTTTCAATGTTATTACTACAAAATGAACGATACAGACTCTGTCAGAATCTGAACTCAGCACGCTGATTATAATTTTTGGACTCGTAACTATTACGTCATTCACACACCTATTTAATGCTTCTTT
Source organism: Acanthosepion lycidas (assembly GCA_963932145.1). Classification (NCBI taxonomy): domain Eukaryota; kingdom Metazoa; phylum Mollusca; class Cephalopoda; order Sepiida; family Sepiidae; genus Acanthosepion; species Acanthosepion lycidas. Next base: position 53,727,916 of record OZ010581.1, on the reverse strand, counting down.
TTCTATGTGACGCGTCACTCCGGGTTATGGGCGATCACGACCTCCACATATTCCTAACTATTGCGACACGTAGCAGTTTTCCTACGTTTGCTAAGACTCCCGAACCATGTTCGTTCATCCTTTCACACGTGATCATCACGTAGAAGACTCGCTCCTAACTCCCTTGCCTTTAATATGCCTTGTAAGGATTGTTTTCCCATCTCGCCATCAAAATTATATGTCAAAGTAATTCCAACTGTCTCTTAATCTGTGCAGAATTTTTTTTTGCTATTTTCTTTAAAACATCTTCATTGTTTACTTAATTTGTCGATAGAAATTATCCTTCTGTATAACCACACACAGACACACGCATAGAAAAAAAATTAATAACTCCCCAACCTCTGTAAAATGCGGCAATAACCTAGGGGTAGGGTATCTGACTAATGACAAATCGGTCGGGTTTCGATCCCGGCTTGATGGAACTGGACGTCTCGCCACACTGAAGAGCTGTGATACAGCGAAACGCTCTGTCTGTGGATGACTATATGTTATGAAATGGACTAAGCCGGACAATTATTTTAATATGATTTCTGTTTATAGCTTATTTTTTTTATAGATACAAATATTTCAGTAATTTCTCTGTTTTATGATAAACTGTATTAACTACATTTATCGGCCTGAATGTCCGAGAACGTCCATAGAATATACAGCCTTGGCCAAAATTATGGAGCACCAATGAAAAATCGAAATTATGATTCAAATTTATATATTTAAAGGTTAAGAATAGTGGAGTAAACATATTAATAACAACAATCAATATTTGGTATGTCCTCCTTTTGCCTTTATAACAGCTTTTATTCGTTTTTGCATATTATTAACTATGTTGTTGCAGGTGGTAGGATCTATTTTCTGCCAATCTTCATGAAGTTTGGCCTCTAATTCTTTTTTTGATGAACATTTGTGCATTCTCACTCTTTTCCCTAAATGGGACCACAAAGTTTCAATGGGATTTAGGTCTGGGGATTGAGGGGGCCACTTCATTACTGTAATCCCTTTTTTCTCAAACCAACCGATTGAAACTTTTGACGTATGGCATGGAGCATTGTCTTGTTGGAAGATTACATCACTTGGAATTTTATTATTAAATATTTTAGTCAAAGAGGTTCGGTAAACCTGGTCCAGCATGTTAGTATAAATTGTGGAGTTCATTCTGCCCTCACATGAGTAAAACATTCCAGTGTCTGAAGAAGCCATCCAGCCCCTAACCATTACGCTTCCTCCTCCAAATTTTACAGTTGGAACCACACAATCAGGATGAAATGCCTCTCCTTCTCTACGGCGAACATAAACCGCTCCAGGGGTGCCAAAAATCTGATGAAAAAAAAAGAATTTGTTACAATATTTGAATAAATGTTATGGATGTGTATTCACATAAAAATTTCAATTATTACATCCAAAGTTTAGGAAATAGAAGCTGTTAACTTACCTCAAAGTTACTGTCGTCAGATCAAACAATTTTGTCCCAATCATCACGTGTCCAATTTTCATGGTTTTTTGCAAATTCCAGTCGCTTTTTCTTGTTGGCCTGAGACAAGTATGGCTTCTTACTGGCTTTGCATCCTTTTAATCTCACTTCTAATAACCTTCTTCTCACTGTTCGAGCTGATATGTTTTTGTTTGCATCCTCCCTAAGTTCAGCAGCAAGCTCTGAAGAACTTTTCCTCCTATCTGCAAGGGATGCTCTTTTCAAAGATTTGTCTTCCCTGGTGGTTGTTGACGTTTTACGGGCTTGTCCTTTTCTGTTTTTGAAAGACTTTGTTTCCTTGTACTTTTTAATCGTTGTTTGAACCCCCTTCCTTGAACATTCCATCTTCCTGACAATTTCTGCCTGAGAATATCCTTCACCAGATAAAGCAACAATTTGTGCCCTTTTAATCTCTGAAAGCTGCTTCTTTGGAGGCATTTTCAATTAAATATACACTGGTAGGAATCAAATATTACCCGAAAATTACGAAATAACCTTTAGTATGACAATAAATCATTTTGAATATTGGAATGCATTTAGTACGAAACTCAGCTAAAGCTCTTCAGAGAGGCTTTAAAGCAAAAAAAAAAAACAAACAAATACTACAATATACTGTTAAATATTTTACATTTGCTCTCAAATGTTCACTGTACGATTCTTAACCTTGAAATACGTAGGTTTAAACTATTATCTCAAATTTTTATAGGTGCTCCATAATTTTGGCCATGGCTGTATGTGTTCTCCAATAGGAATCGAATCTGCATCTTACACAGAACCACCGTATAGCTTGACGTGCTATAACATTTAGCTTCCTCTGCATTTAATTATTTTATAGCCCATGAATGAGGTTGATACCAATGCTGATTTGATGGCAGTTATATAGCTATTAGGTTGGTGCAAAAATAATGTCGGTCTTTGACGTTAAAAAATACGTAAAAAACCGACATTATTTTTGCACCAACCTAATACGAAAGTAATAAAAAGCATCTATGACGTGGGTATGTATGTCTTTATTTAAAGTGGACTACTTCGACTGGGACGGAAAATAATTCCGTCATTATTTACAAAACTTAGATTACTATAGAACTCTTCTGAGGAAATGTAAACATATTAACGAGGAAAATCTAAATAAATTGGGAACTAGAATGACACTTGTAGTTCAAATCAGAAAGAATCTGTTAAAATTATTAGCTTGGTGCAAAAACGACGTCGTTTTATCACATAGTAACATATGTGAGAAAACGACATTATTTTTGCACCAACCTAATAGATGGGCAAATTATGACGAAAATATACTTTCAACATTTGACTTTTACATAATGAACAATGGAAAGATACAGGAAAAAGCGAGTCACATACTTACTCAATTTGGGCAAATTAATGGATTATTTGATTGGTTTTGTTTTTGTTGTTTTTTGCAGTTTATCTAACTTTCGAGGGATATTTAAAGCCAGAAAATAGTTTTAGATTGTAAGAATGTTTTGGAGATAGTAATTATTTACTGATACAATTTCTGCAAATTAACTCATAGCTGGACGGATAAAAAAATGGATTCATACTTTTTCAAAGGTTATTTGCACGAAAATAAATATAACAAACCCGACCGGAATTGGAACTCGGCTTTAATCCATTACATCACCCACTCATCAAATTTTACAGCACCTGATATTTCCAAACGGTTAACCAACTAGGTACTGGCCAGGCTCGAAGCTGCTTAATTTCAGTGATCGTTCAAAAACCGGTGTTTTATCGCGAAATACCTGTACGCCTGGGTATATTGATGGAAGTGTAGAACTAAGTGGAATGTTAAAGGCACAAACGTTGCTTAGAGTAATATGGAACTGGAAGCTGTGGAAAGCCATGACTTCCCACTTTCTGAAGATAAACGGAACATAAAAGAAGAAACACATCAAAATACTTTACATCGTTTATTTGCTTTTTTTTTTATTCATCTCTGCGCTACATCTCTCCAGAATATTGGCCACAATGCGTCTACAGAACTGCCAAGAGTCTTTCTTCCTTTGCCAAGTCTCACACCCTCAGTTCTGCTATTCATTCTCACAAAGTCGGATATTTGCTTTGCTGTCTTCGCCTAAATCTCTTGTTTTCCAAGCTAAGTTATCCATCATAACATGTCCTAGAAATCTCAGCTATCTCTTTCTGATTATCGAGTATAAGTGTTCATTCAGTTTCCATTGTCTTTAAAACTTCCTAGTTGCTTACTCGCACCGTCCATGGAATTCTCAACAGCTTTCTGTAAAACCACGTCTGTTGACTCCAGTTTTCTCTTCGTCTATGAGGATACTGTCCTGCATTCACTACCATATAAAAAGATGGATATTACATAGCAATGCAATACAGCTTTCTTTATTTATGACGATTTTTTCTGTCTTAGTATTTTACATGTCTTTTGGAATGCTTATTTCGCTAGTACATTACGTGTTCGGATTTCGGTGTCACATATTTATTCTATGTTAAAACACTTCCCTGTTATTTAAACTTCTGTATTGGGATATTCGAAGATGCACTCGAAATTCTAAGCACAGTACGAAGAAATAGAAAAAAAAAAAACAAGAAAAAACGTACTATACTGTTACGTGATATCTTGTCCTCCTGTATGACAGTGAGTGCTAAAATCTCTTCAAAGATGAAGAAGTGATTTGAAGCAACAGAAATGTGGTTTTACAGAAGGGTGCTGAGGATACCATTTGCCGAACATGTGAACAACAACGAACTTTTAGAGAAAATAGTGCCAAAATGTAAACTTGAAGATAGACGTGATAGTCGAGGTTTCTGGGGCACATAGTAGGAAAGAGGGGCTGGAAGAATCTGATACACACAGGACAGGCAAAAGGCAAGAGAGACAGAGCGGAACAAAGCATAGCATAAGTAAATAGATGGCAAAACAGGGTTTAGGAGAAATAACAAAGATAAAATTTATTAAGAGCTACAAGAAGTTGTGGAGAGCCATGATCGCCTACGTTCTGAGGAGACATAAGCATAAAGTAGAAGACTTTTTTGATGTTGACACTCCCCACTTCGTACTTTACATCTTGGACGTTTTTTCTTGCTGATGACCATGCTCTCAATCTCTTTTTGCAGTTGATGGTCAGTACGACTTTCTCATTTCCCTTGACTAACTTGTTCAGGAGGTTCTGTAATTCTTTTTATGTATCAGTGTCATCTGAGTATCTTGTATTGTTAATATTATAGCCAGCGATCATAAATCCTGATAGGGTCACCAGATCCATTATTCAAACTCTAGAGCCATGCGGTAGAGATTGTATAATACTGGAGATAAGATTTGCCCTTGTCTTCTTAGGGTGCACTAAAAGTACACACACACACACACACACACACACACACATATATATATATATATATATATATATATATATATATATATATATATATATATATATATATAATAAAATAAAATATAATAAAAGAAAAAACTAAAAATAAATAAATAAATCTCCGTAGACGCTCAAGCCAGACTATGCGAAAACTTCCTCCGTCGTAAATTTAGCCACCCCCACCTTACCGTGACCCGGCATCTATGAAAGTAACTCTATACTGATACAAATTATTAACACCCCACCCCTGCCGATTCTAAACAATCCGCCCTTGATGTTACCATGGAAATTTTTGATTTCAATTCTGACCATACTATTAAAACTCGTAAATTTCAGAAATAAGTCATTCCCAAAAAAATTCGCTTGAAGATGGAACAGAGCCTACTTTAACTCAAGTTAATTCAAATATTATTTTGAAGTTTTCGGCTCTTGTTTTGAAACATGAGACCTCTTATGTAGCGAGTTGGAATCATATTTTTAAATAAATAATTATATTTATGCTCTACTTTTGTATCGAGCACTATTTTTTAAAAATAATTACAAAAATACTAAGGAACTTTGGATTATTTACCAAACCAGTTTCTTTCCTATTTTCTACAATATTTTCACACACACACACACACACACACACACACACACACACACACACACACACACATATATATATATATATATATATATATATATATATATATATATATATATAGAGAGAGAGAGAGAGAGAACCTTTTAAATGTTCCTGTACTTTTTAAAAACTTTCTTTGGTATTCAAATTCTCAAATTGTTCGAGTGTTGAGGCGTCCTGTATATTTCCTTTTAAAATATCATAATACACAACTAATGGTAGTCCATTGTGTACATTATTACAAGGAATACTAGACATAAAGGCTGAAATCAATTTTTAACAAAACGTCCATGTCACTCCAAATATGAGTAGCATCTGCAACTTGGAGCCCTTATTTTACATAATGCTTCACAACATTTCGCTATTATATCAGCTTATGAAATAAGCGATAAATCGAAATAGCACTTACCATATTATAATACGTAGTAATAGCAGTATGAGTAGTACTAGCTGTCCTGGTGATATTTTCAGCAAAATATATTGCTTGTGGAACACGGCTGAAGTGAAAGAAAGGAAAACTGTTCATCAGTAACTATCCTACGCCTAGGTAATTCGATTCCCGATTGAGAAAAAATAGAAAAAAAAAATTGACGTAATAATTAAAACATGTGTTGAAATACCTGCAATTGCATATTTTAATTCGTTGTAATGTATTTTATTAAAATGAAAAAGTGTTTTCTGCCCCACCATTCTTTCGCTATCTATGTTACTAAAAAAAAAAAAGAAAAACGTAGCAGTTCAAAGGGGAAGAATACGAATATCAGCGCTACAAAGTTGTCTCCCTTATAAGAGTATATCCCAGACATGAATTAGGAAGTAACGTTTTTTATCAATTCATTTAAGAAGGTTATTGTCGTACATAAGAAGAAATGTTACTTTTTAAACTATTAAAATATAAATATGCAAAGAAATCGAATCAAAAACAGAATAATAAATATTAGTGTATAAACGGTCTGATATCGCCATACACTAATAAGGAGACATTAATGAAATCGAGGAATGTTCGCTTCTTATTACCCAAGGAATGAAATATCTTAAAACATCTGAATATATATATATATATATATATATATATATATATATATATATATATATATATATATATATATATATAGTTTATGCAAAACTAGGTAATCCGCATGGGTAGACCCAAGGAGGATGATATCCAGAGAGCTCAATGTAAGATTCAGAGCAGATATGTTTGAATAAAAACAGACCACTTTAAGGTTCCATGTAATAAGTTATTTCACCACAACCCCTTTAACAGGGTTCTGGATCATCAGACTTTACTTCCAATGGTTGAAATGAAAAATGAAAAGAAATTCACACGTTTTTGGTGGACCTCATCAAGCATACGTAAAATCAACGAAGTGGGGAAGTAAGGTGGGAGAGAAGATAAGATATGAGTGGGTTAGGTGTACCATTTCAATTCCTTATTCTTAACCCCACTGTCTGTCGGCTAGACGTTGCTTAAGCTTAACGCGTCTTGTCTCTAGATATCGATGGGTAAGGGGTGAAGGCCGACATTAAAGGAAGAGGCTACAGCAACGCTAATAAATTACATTCCACGAGGACAGGTTTCATTCCCATTCTTATACGCTGTTAATTTGCGTTACTTTAACGGGCATATTTTGGGGGTTAAGGTTTGATGCAAATCTAAATGTCTAAACAATCTACGAAGAATTTAATTTGAAGTTCGTTGGAGTTTTGGTTATTCTCTATGAAAATTGGGTATTTTTATTCAAATATATATATATATATATATATATATATATATATATATATATATATATATCATGAAATAGACAAAGTCCGGCAATTATTTGGTTAATGCAAAAATAATTTCGTTTTCTCGCATAGTAACATATGTTAGAAAACGAAATTATTTTTGCACCAACCTAATATTTTAAGACATTTTTATGTTTACACATTCTTTTTATAGATACTAGGTTGGTGCAAAAATAATTTTGTTTTCTCACGTAGTAACATATATGAGAAAACGACTTTATTTTTGCACCAACCTAATACAAATTTTACAGAGTAAATTCGACCTTGCCAACCGAACGCTCCTCTGTGGCCAAATTGGTAAAGGCGCCTCAAGCGAAATGGCGCTTCCATATAAGGTACAAGTTCGAATCCTGTCGGAGGAAGAATATTTTCTGTGAAAATTTCTCGTACATTCAGGCCGGTATGTGTTGTTTAATACTGTTTATTATAAACAGAGCATTTACTTAAATATTTGTAAAAAGAATACCCGCTCGGCCCGGTGGCTAGGATCAAAGTGTAGTATCTGCGCTTTGTGAGCTGCCGGGTCGGGTATCTGTCGAACTCTCTGCTTGCAGAGAGGAACTCGGACGAAGCTCCGCCGAAGGGTAGGGTTTCGTTGGGGGAGGTTGACGGAACTGGCCCGCCTCAGCGGGTCTGGATGGTTATTTATTTTTGGCTGGGCCTACGGGCTCGAAGATACCCACATTAAAAAGGCCTGGTGCCACATTCGATCCCCGTGGGTGGATTGATAAATAACATCTATAAAAAGAATACCCGCTCGGCCCGGTGGCTAGGACAAAGTGTAGTATATGCGCTTTGTGAGCTGTCGGGTGTCTGTCAAACTCGCTGCTTGCAGAGAGGAACCAGGAGGAAGCTCCGCCGAAGGGTAGCGTTTCGTTGGGGGAGGTTGACGGAACTAGCCCGCCTCGGTGGGTTTGGATGGTTATTTATTTTTGGCTGGGCCTACGGGCTCAGAGATACCCACATTAAAAATATATAAATATATGTGTGTGTCTTTGTGTTAAGGATACGCCATCAATCAACCAAATATATATATATATAAATATATAGTCGGTGGAAACAGAGATTCAATCAGGAATATATATATATATTTATATACACGTTTCATTAAATAATATAGACAAGTTTTGTCTATTTTTTTTAAGCAAAATCTTTTCATGGCATAATCTTAAGCTTAATAACATTATCATTGGAAGATGAAAGAAAATCATCATGTTGATACATGTTTTATACTTAATCCTTTTTAAGCTTTCGTTTTACATAAGCCATCATCGTAGATTAAAGATGGCAATTTTGCAACAATCATAGTTTGTTTCCATGGAAGATTGCAAACCTTGTATATATTATTTAATGAAACATGTATTAATGAAAAAATGCTGCCTAAATACACGATATATATATATATATATATATATATATATATATATATATATATATATATATATATATATATATATATATATATATATATATATATATACACAAAATTAAATATAGCCGATGCGTTTCGTTCTCTGATGGAGTTTATGAAGGCAAGGATTGTATTTCACAAAAATAAAAATGTTTGTTTTTCAAAATTTTAAATTAAAGAAACGCTCTCAATTATTTCTAAGGCTAACTAAACATTTTAGGTAACATATGAAGGATGCCACATCAGCATTATTTAGTCACTTCTGTTTGCTAGCCCTTAAATAATAGGCATACTGAGAGGTAATCTTACAGAGAGCTTAAAACAACGACGTATGAACAATATAAATCGGTAACATCCCCCCCTCTCTCTCTCTGTCTCTCTGTCTCTCTCTCTTTCTGTCTCTCGCTCACAAACACACATATTCATACGCACACATTACATAATCATCTTATGTAGCAAATTATCTCCAGAATGGTAGACATAACTGTGACGCGAAGGTGAAACATTGAGAAATGCATGTGGGTTTATTTTGACCATTCGTACAAGGATGAAACAAAATTCACAGAAATTAAAAGATGCAAATGGTTCCTTAAATCTAACATAGAATACAGTATCTGGTAGTAGTAAAGAAGAAAGCATACCAGTATAACGGCAGCTTTTTGAAGAAAGGTTTATTCCCCAATTTGCATTTCCCCCATTATGAGTATTATTAGTTCCGTGCTATAATAAAATCTTATTTAATTGACGGAACGGTATAGCTGAGAGTAAAAGGAATGATAAACAAGCTTTATTCTCAGGGAAACTTTTATACCACTAAGATATACACAAAATTAAATACACATATGTACACGTGTCTCACTCAGTGAAAGATATATAATATATCTACACAGCAAGTAGAATGAAAAGAGAACGAAAAGATAGGATCTTACATAAAATATCGAGATCATTCTGTGTTTCTGGAGAAGCCATATTTAGGACTCCAGATTCAAACGCGTCGGATACATCTACTATGTCCCAAAAGAGGACTTATTCCACGAAAAAGAAACAGTTTTGTATTTTCCCAAATTGAAGACTGCTAGCCGGAGTGGAGATTCTTTCTATATTTAGGGAAGATATATTCCCAAAGTGGAACGGCACCATGTGTTTATAAACCGTAGCAGGGGGCCAAGAAGGCAGATTTAGCTTTAGCTCTGGGACCTTGGCTCGGGCAAAAAAAAAGGTACCGCTCGGTTTTGCTCCTGTCAACTGAATGAAATTGACTGCCACTTTCGACAATTTATCTAGTGACGTCACTAAGCGGCTGTCGGGTGATCCACGGAACTTCATCTCCAGCTAAGTGAGATGATTGCCATTTGTATCCTTACAGAACGTTTTGAATTTTGGTGTTCCGGTAGACGTCAATGTACATAAGAAATAAAATAACAAAATAAGTATGATTGCTTTGCAAACCAGCAACGTGAAGATGTTTAAGTTAGAGATGACTGGCAGGCTGTCGTTACTGGGACATTTGGAACAGTATAATAGTAATAGTAATAATAGCCTTTTCCTTATAAGGAAACATTTGGCATTCATTGACCGGGCAAACAGTACTACAGTCGAGTGAAACTTTAAAATCTTCGTTTAAATGATTTTTTTCAAGAAAATAAGTTTCACAATTACAGTAACTGTTATCGCTCTTTCGAGCAATGATGTTTCCTTTTATTTGAAGATGTGAGGATGCCAGGATCATGATTATACCAATATTTTCTCGTTACATGACATTTCGCTGCTATTGAATGTCCTCATGTGATATGGCTTCTGCTATCTGATACAGTGATTAATTTATGATTCTGTATCGCATGATCAAGAGGGTTGAAGAAGTATGCTCTTCACCAAGATCCATAGGCTCTACTTGCACAAAGACTTTTTTAGCAAGCGTCTGTATACAGCTGACAGTTTAGATATGTCTGAAAGGGTTTGGCACCGTACAAGACATCCATTTGAAAGTCTCGATTTGACAAGGCTTTTTAAGTATATGACGGAAGCGAACTTTAGAAAGAGGCTGGTGGAACCTTAATTCAGGGGAGGTAATACTTCTGAGTATTCGCCAATTCAAAATATACCAGGAATTATACGTGGCTAGTTTCAATTTTTAACGGAGTTATGTTCTTCTACTTTTATGTAGAGTGTTCCTTCAACACGGAGGCAATCATGTCTCTCCAAAATCTGCTGTTCTTTGTAGCACATAATAAATTTTGTCATATTCCTCCTAAAACTTGTTCTGCCATCCTGTGAGCATTAGATTTTCCAATATCTCTTCATTTCATTATGTCTTAGATATTTTTACTGTGTATTCTTGGTGTTAACTATAAGATTCCTTTTCGTTTCCCTTTTTCCTGAAACTTCGTCGCCGCTTACATGTTCGGTCCATGGTATCCTCAGCACATGTAGAACCAGATTTCTGCTGCCTGAAGTCTTCTCTTTTTCTGTAAGAATATTGGCCAGCATTCACTACCATATAGGAGGATTTATACAACTTAAGGGTTCAGTAGTCTTTTCATTGTTTCTAACGACATTAGTCTGTTTTTAATACTCTGCTTAACTTTTGGAAGCGTCTTTGGCTATCCCAATATGCCTTCGGATTTCAGTGTGGCCTTTTGCGTCCTCTGTTAAAACTCTTCCCAGATAATTAGGTAGTTACCTCCACTTTTTCGCTAAGAAGAGCTTACCATGACGAAAAATGCCCGAAACTTGATGAAAACAAAGATTTATCGTTAAAATGTTTGTTATTAGTAAGAGGAAAGATTACTGGATTTTTTTTTTGCTTTATTAAATATTTAATACTCTCTAGCACGTTCGAAATTTTAATTGAAACTCTTTTTTTTTTCGTCAGCAGTGGGACAAACATTACAATGTGAATTTAGCACTATTTTTCCTGTAAAAACAGCTTCATTTGGAAATTCTTGCAAAAATAAATTAATTGTTGGATTTTAATGAAACTTCCAGGATTTATTCACAAATAAATGACAGTATTTTAGAAATTTTTAAAAAATCTTGGTAGAAATATATATTGTTTATTTTACTTATATTTTCCTCTATTACTTAATGAAATTTCGAGAAATTAAATTTTTCCAGCTTAAAATTTATATTAGTTAAAAGCAGCGCAACTTGGATAATATAAATCATCATTTTTCTTCAAGCAGTTAATCATTTACTTTTTCTGCACCGGTTAGGGGATATCGTTATTAAGTAAAGACTATATTTAGTAATCATAAATTGAAAAGATTAGTACAAATCATCAAACACCAATATTTTTAATAAATTCTTAAATTTTTAAACATGCCTAATTTCTTTTATACGGTCGACCATACACGAAAATATCAGAAAATAAGAGCGATAACTATTGTAAATTTAGAGGCCAAAATATTTAAAATTTAATTATTAAATTATGAAGAATATTTTCTTAACTTTTTCAGATGGTTGAGTACTTAAAAATTATATATAAAAGGCGCTCATATTAATTCACTAAATTTTTTTTAGCCCAGGTAACGAGTACTAAGTTAGGGATAAAAAGATTTATTCCCCCATTATGAGCATTATTATATCCTTGATATAATAACAATGTAGCTTATGGACAGGACGGAACGGTATGACTAAAAGGAAAAAGAATGACAAACATTATACGTTCTGAGAGAGACATTTACAATACTAAGACATACACAAAACCATATATTAGGTTGGTGCAAAAATAATGTCGTTTTCTCACATATGTTACTATGTGAGAAAACGACATTATTTTTGCACCAACCTAATATATATGCACATGTCCCACGTGAAGAATTATATATATATATTACATATATCTAAATATCAAAACAAAATATAAGGAGGAACAAAAATAAAAGATCTTACATATAATTTGAAGATATTTCTGACCTGGATAAACCATTTTTAGCACTCCAGGTTTAAACGGGGCGGATTCATCTTTGTCCCAAATGGAAACGGTACCATGTGCTTGTAAGGTGCTGGAGGAGGTAGATTTAGCTTCAGCCTGGGCCCTTTGGTCCAGACTAGAAGAAAACAACCTTCTCGTTTAGTTGCTGTCCGCGAACTGAAAAAAGTACTGCCGCTTTGTTCACTGCATGAGAGAGATAACACTAAGCGGCTGCCATGTGACCACGTAACTTATCTCCACGAAAGGGGGATAAGTGGTTTCTCTATCTTACTCAAGCTGACAAAACCACAAACGCCTTAAATCAACAACTATTTTCGGGTTGAAAAATTCATGTATTTTCATATTTGAAAAAAGAATTAATAGTTGTTTTAAATCAGATTAATGATACTTTAAATCAGTTAATATAAATCAAATAAAGTTTCAGAAAATTATATTTCATTTTTGAAAGATTTTTTTTAATAAAAAAGAATTACATTGCGATGAAAGACAACTAAAAAAAATGTGATAAAAAATGTAATAATAAATTTTTAGCAAAAATAAAAAAAACAAAAAAAACAAAAAAATAGAAATAACTCATTTCAGTCAATTTAAATTAGCTTTTAAAATGCAACAAAGTGTATTTCAAATATTAAAATTAAATAAAACATATTATAAATCTTTTATCAGCCATTTTATATTGCATTGTCAAGAAACTGAATTTACTACGTACGTATCGTCAAATCTAAGGCCGAAGCTATGGTTTCGGCCCCTTGCCTAAGTTTTGATCCGGGGGCTCTCTCTCCACTACATGTCGATTTCAAATTTTCCCAACCCTGGGGCCACAAACCCTCGAAGCAAAATTGGTGAAGAAGAAAATATCCAATTTAAATAAAAAATTCAGTACATATTCATTAATTACTTACTTTTATAATGAATAGGTTTTAATAAAAATTTGAGAATTTTTTTTGTAAAAAACACCAATATTTCCATGACTAGATTTTACACGAAAACAAATGTTTAAATCGCAAATATTTTTTTCCTTTCTATGCACCGTGTCCTTTCAGAACGTAGGCGATCATGGCTCTCCACCTACTTCTATCTCTTGTAGCTCTTAGCAAGTTCCTTCCCTCTGCCACCTCCCCCAGACCACGTTCTGTCATACACTTGCTTAAACCTACTTGGTATGTCATACGTTTTTTTTCCCCTTGTCTCTCTTTACCCTTATCCACCCGTGAGTGTCATGTTTTCCAGGCTCACCTTCCTCATTATGTATCCCGGGAACTTCAGCTGCCTCTTCCTGATGTTAAGTATGAGCCTCCTCCTTGTTTGCATCCTCAATAAGACATCATTGTTGCTCACCCGCTCGGTGGGTTATCCTCAGCATCCTTCTGTAGAACGTTTCCAAAACTGTCACATTTTCACAACACATGAAAAAATATCACCGACATTGATTTTCTTTAAAAAAAAAAGAAAAAGAAAAGAAAAGAAAAGAAAAGAAAAGAAAAGAAAAAATAGGTGTGCTAATTCATGACAGGACTTGATGTATCTACTGTTTTGACGATCGTTTGACAGAAAAATTAAGGTCAATTAGGGTTTTTTAAGGGGCAGAACTTTTCCGTGAACGTTTGACGAATGAGATAATCCGCAATTTACGTTGATACATGTTTTACCATCACTTTCTCCTGGACTTGTCATGCATTTGAACAAAAAAACTCAAAAAAATGTTTCCCCTAATAGGATTTATAGCTAAATAAATGCATTTGTACATTTTCAGTGAGATACTTTAACAGTTCAATTCGTTGTACCTACTTTTAACCCACTTCCTTTTTGTCACAAAAAAGAAAAGAAATTAATACTGATATCTTGAGATAAAAACAGGAGAGACAGGGTAGCAGAGAAAGAAAATGATAAAAACACGGGGTTGGGGAGAGAATATGATGGGAACAGAGAACAAAATTGGAGTTGCTAAAACCACTGCAATTTTCATAGTAGTTTTATTCATATAAAATGAAAAAAGTTATTGTAATTTAATTATGTACAATAATCGATCATACCATCTTATGTAAACAATTCAACTAGTAAAATTGAAAATAAATACAATGTATAAATACAAATCTCCTATAATGCTGGTTGGACTGGTGTTACTCTTTCTTAGTTTCTTCAGTGACATGGACTAACAATATTATTCCTGAGAAGTACCCACGAGATCCGCCTCTTTCGTTGCTAAAAAAAACTACTTCTTACGAAAACATTTTATATAACGATAATAAAACTTGTGGCTACATTCAATGTCGCTGAATTGATAAATTTCATATAAAAACTGTACAAGTGTAACAGGCAAAGTTTGCATGAATGCTGAACTTATCAAGTATAACTTGGTCTCTATATCTGCAGCCTATTGATGCATTCAATATCACCGGTGAAAAATAGAACTTTAGAAGGTATTTTTTATGCTTAGCAAGTGAAAATGCATTCACTACTTCATCACAGTCGAGTGATCGAGCACGTTAATTTTCAATAGAAATCATTGCCCACCCTTTCTTGCTTTTATGATAAATTTTCATCATTCATTGTTGATCGTAGGTATATTTAAATTAGTTTTATTTTGATGAAACTTATTTCGAAACTTGCAACAGTGACTGATTTAGTAAGCAACACTCACAATGCAATGCATATGTTCGGATAAGTATCAACTAAGTTATTCCGAAAAATGAAATCTAAAACATCATGTGCAATTCTCAGCTTCAGTTTTTTTTTTTTATTTATGATGCCCATTTACCGTTTAAGAATTGAGGCAAATCTCTTAATCTCATGTGGTAATTCTTCTAGTTCAACGTCATCCATTTTTGTATCAAATCGTTTGTAGTCCACCTGCAGATTCCCACATTTCACTTAATTTAAAAGGGAGTCTGAATTTTGAATGAAACTATAAATTTCATTCCACTGGTATAGCTGAGAAAACCGATTATTAATTGAAGACAAACCTTGGTCAACAAGAGAGGTAAAAAGTTCTGACGAAAATGATCTCCGGGTGTTTGGATTTGTAATACAGGACTCGTATTCAAATAAAGGTCTTTTACAATGTCGCATTTGTGATGCAAACCATTCATCAATATAATATTCTTCTGCAATTTTACGCGCTGTCGACATAGCAGAAGCATAACCATTTTCGCAATAGCCTTTAAGAAAACTGTAAGTTGGATTGATCTCTGTGATCCTAATATCGAAAATAATATCAAAAGACTGCAACAATTTACACACTTTGTTCACCTGAAACAGAAGATCGTATGAAGTACAAAGTTTCAAGTAGAAATCTAGACCAACATTTGATGTTACTTCAGTCGTTGTAGCGGGGTATCTTTTTTCCAAGGAATTTTCTCGCAGGCTCATAAGTGGAAATCTAATATTTTTAAAGTGAAAGCGAAATTGTTTAATTGAACTGATTCGTGATTCCCATCTTGTATGACACTGTGCTTTCAAGGAAATAGGCACGAAAGTTAACACTATCTTCCAACGAAAGGTCGAGACAGAAAATAAGGTATATAAACGGTTAACAACCCCAGAGAATGTAACCAAAGCCACTGATTACTGAACTATCATAAACAACCTGATTCAAAGTGTGTGCATTACATGGCATAAATAAAGCTTTATTATTTTATTTATGAAAACAGAATTTTCAATTACAACTCTTTTACAGAATAAAAGGCACAACCTACGCACAGATTTTCCAATTTTAGGTTTGAAAGTTAATACTTGGTTAACCAATACATTTCGTTTAATTCGTTCACGATACTGAATGGATATTTATTCAAGAAACCGCAGCAGAAATTTATCACTGAAATTCTCCGATAATTTCAAAACGGAATTTTTGTTTCAGTCGATATACTGAATTTACACTAAAATATTTCTTAAGGCTGAATTTTACACAAATTCCCCTTCACTTTTTAAGTTAAGACCACGTTTAACTTTTTACATTAAGAAATTATTTAGAAATTGCTAAGAGAAGACAGAAACTTCATTTTCTTTCGAATCCATGTTAACTTAAATTTTTCCTTAGTTTAGTTTGATGATCTATTTCTATTTCTATCACGGACAAGAAAATCTATCCAGCCAGACGGTACAAAAATTTCCTTAAAAATGAACGCAGCAGAGGCTTGTAAAAACGAACACACATTTTAATTTTTGCATTCAGGAGCTAACAACAAAATTTTTTGTACAAAATATGAAAATATCCACCCCCCCAAAAAAAAAAAATTCACGCGGCAGATTCTTGTAAAAATGAAAACAAATGTTGTTAATCGCATTCAGGGATTAACATTACCACAGTAGCATAAACATTTTTGTGCAAAATATAAAATTTTACTTTACTACCAACTCCAAGTCCTTGTGCCAGACACAAAATCTAGTTGGCAGAAACAACAACTCTCGATAATAGGCCCAAACTTAAAAAAAAGACTGCAACTGCGTGAAATTTTTTAAAACGGAAAAACCCATTTATTTTACAATTTACAAATGCGAAAATGTACAATACAAGAGTTGCACACACACAAAAAAAAAAAAATTTTCTGCGCCTATTTCAGCACGATAACAATTTCTTGAAGTCACAAAAATTGATTACCCACAAAAACAAGAAAAATATGTTACAATTTATTTGATAAAGAAACGGATAAAACAACAACAAATTAAACACTTTAAAAATAGAAAAATGGGAAAAAACTTGGAGTAAGCAATACCAAAATTGCACGAGGCAGAAATTTCTCAAAGAGGACCCACCTCTGTTCTTAACAGAATATTAAAACGAGAAGTCTTAGCTACAAGGGTCTTAGTGTTTTAAAGTTATTTTCTCGCATTTCACCGTAAAGTTTACTTGAATGTTACTCGGTGTGAAACCTTTTCTGGGAGGCTCAAAAAAGTAATTTAAGTTTTAGGGTAGAAATTTGCTATGGCTGTGCCGGCTCTTGATTTATGACCTCCTTTGCTGGACCAGTCCTTTTAAGTGTGGGTACCAAATGACTCCTCCGATAACTGCTTTCTCGTCAACGGCACATTCTTTACTTCTATGTCCTTAATCACTCATAGCAGTTCTTTTTTTTATTTAAAAAGCGACTGCCATATCGTTCATACAAAGTTTTCACAAGGGTTTCAAGAAATCAGCTCTCATTGTTCAATATTATTTTAAGAGTTTCACCCCAGGCAAGGCGAGAGTGCCACTGATTCGCAAGAGGTTACATAGAGTGGAGGTGAGAGGAAAAAAATAACTGTGTATAAGAGGAATGAGGAAAGCATAAAAGATGAACAGAGTTCAGAAGATGGCGATTGACGTTGCATTTAAATTTTTGAAGGTTGTAGTTATTAGAGGAGAAATAAACGGAACAGAGTTCCACAGGCGTGTGAGAAAGGAAGCTGTTGGAATAGAAGTGGCGGTTACATTTAACTATTTCAACGGGAAAAGGGTGGAACCTAGATGTCAGTCTAGTAGCACGCTTAAATTTATGTAGCCGGAACACCAGGGAAAAAGGTTCGACATAACAGTTACCATGAACGGATTTCTTGAAATGACAGAGGGAAACCACATCAACTCCATGAGAAAGTGACTGGAATCGAGGTACCAAGTGAGGATGAAACTGTGACGTCCCCCGGTGTCGCTGCGCCAAATGTGACGTCTGCCTAGCCGCGTCCGTCGTGCTATCCTGTCCTGTGACGACCACCTGGCTTGGTATTGGTCGCGGCACCAAATGTGACGTTCTAATCTTTTGGTGATTCGAATGGGAATCTGGTTAGATTCAGTATCAGCCTTGTCGTTCCCAGCTCGCTTCCAACGTCTGCTTACCGAAGTAACTCATTTGATTTCCAGTCTAACCTACCCACGTTGTGAATTGATCTTAGGCAGACGAAATCAATCAGTCGCCGGGCCGTAATGCAAGTCGAGTTCGAATAAGGGCGATATCGCACAAGTATATGTAAAAGAAAATAAAATAATAACTCGAAAAGTTCAAATGTGTTAAAAAAGGATAACAATATTTTATATATGGTTGTTGAATACAGGACTGCGTCTACTTCCCAACCCGCTATATGGATTCGTGACACTTTGTTCTTGTTAGGCGAGTCTTAAAATCTTAAGTTGTTTGCTCTTTAAGAAACTGGTTCTTGGTGTATCTTCAGGTGATATTCGCAAAACTTGTTTTGGTGGTGTGAGTCTAAGTCGTTCTTCAAAAATAAATTGTTCTTGGTTAGAAATTGAGTTCGGAAATTGCGCGAATCTTAGTCAGCTTCTTCGAGGCGGGTGCAACTGGTTGCCTATCTGTCTCCAACCCCAACTGCGAACTTGAACTCGAACTCAACTGAACTTAACTCGCTGCGACTCCACTTATATGGACGCCGACCAAATCCGGGGTGGGCTTGTCGGGGTTTGATAATTCTAAACCCACAATCCACTTCTTTGTTTTCGGTGAGGAACATTTTATTATTTTCCATTTTTGGAAGTATTCCGTCTACCCACCTTCTTCTGTTCTCATATTGGTATCTCACCCATAACCTCAGAGGGTGTCAACGGGTTTCCCCACTCTCTCACAGTGGCATCTCACACCTATCCCTTCAGGGGGGCGCAACAGGCCTGCCATCCTTCTTCACATGATTACCTCCGCCAAACGCTCATGCCACCATTCAGCCAATGGGCGCTCAGCAGCGTGGGTGTGGCCAGACTAGCCTCAATTTAAAAAATCCTGCTCAAAGAAAAAAAAAATATCTTCCCCTTTTTTTTCTTTTTCTTTTCCTTTTCCTTCTTCTCTTTGAGGAGACCTCACACCCTAGACTCTTTATCTAGCTTTTCACTAGCATCAAGTGGGTGGCCATTTGGACGTATTTGCATTCTTGGTGCCAATTACTGATCCGATAAAATAGCTTCGCTATCCTAGCCAGTTTCGACACAAAAGAGATGCCTTTTCCAAAAGACCTTTCCGTAGATAACTAATGTTTTAGTCTTTTGTTTTTTGTAACTCCGTGTGGTCCAATGGACATTTTTGTTCTTCGGTCAGCGGGTGCTTAATTAATTTTTATCTCTTTAAAATTCTGTCTCGCAGGTTATTTGATCAACCTGGAATTTTCACCCGCCCCGTAACATAAATCAGATTAAATCCAGTATCTTCCTTTCTCGACAATGGAAATAAAAAAAAATTACCACTTTTCTTTGTCAGATAAATAACACCGCTTAGTGTCCGTTTCGTGATGGCTTCTAATCACCTAAATTTAATTCTCGCCTTTCTTTTTTTTCTTCTTTCTTTTTTTTTTTAAGCAAGCCAAATAGTGTCACAAAACCCTTTTCCAAGTATTTAAAAAAAATTCCCCCCCCAAAAAAACAACAAACAAACAAACAAGCAAATTTGAATCTGCAACAGACCAAACAATTTGGCAGTATCTGACGTTTGAGACATTAAAATTCCAAGAATTTTCACATAGGCCGTCTGCAAATTTTCCCTGTTTGCTTTTACATAAGTGTATGTTTTCTGCCAATTGTAACTTGGCATTTGGAACATCCTGCATATTATTAGTTGATAACTGACAATGTAGCGTCAATTTAAAAATAGTTTTTAAAAACGCAAATGGCCACAAAACATTACTGAAAAAAAATGTCAGAGACTATAAAAGTTGTCTCCACATACCGGTCCAGGGTCTCGGGAATAAGACGCGCCAGCCCTGGTCAAGTCATCATATAAAACAAAACCTTCATCAAATAAATAAATAAATCATGCAAAGATAGATAAAAACATAGAGTTCTAAAGGTATTCTAGTTGCTATATTAATTTTACTTTAAAATATTAGTTTTGTTGACTTGTAATTCTCGAAATGTAGATAAGACGGACAAATATCAAACAAGGGAAATAACTCTTGTACAGATTTCTACTTTGTTATTTCCCCTGAATATTTTCTAATAGAATATAATGATTTTCTAAGTTGTTTTATTTTTTAAATAATTTCACCCCTAAACAAGGTGGAAAAGCCACCAGTATGCAAGGAGTAACAGGAAGTGAACGAGAGGGAAAATACTGAGTATAGCGAAGATTGACGAAAGCACAAAAGATTAACGGGATTCAATAAGATAGAAGATGGTGACTGACGTTGATTTTTACATTTTGAAGCAAGTAAACCGAAGAGATTTCCACAGGTGGGAAGTGAGAGAAAACAAAATGTTGCAGTAGAAGAGGTGGTTGCATTTAGCTATTTCAATTTAAACGGGTGGAGCCTAAATGCCAATCTAGTTGCACGTTTAAATTCATCTAGTGATATCGTAATGGTAATATTATCTATTTCCCCACAAGGAAACATTTAACAATCATTGATCAGCCAGTATTACTGTCGATCAAAATTTTAAATCATTTTTTTTTTTTTTTAAATTTGTTTCTCAAGTCCAGTGGTTGTTATCGCTCTTTCCCGCATTGTTGGTGGGGTGTTACTTTCCTAACATTTTATTTGCGGTATTGTAAAACATAATTGATTATTTAATTATTTTCTTTTCGAGTTACATGTACTATATCCATTTTAGTAGACCTCAAGTGATATGGATTTTGTTATTTGGTACAGTTATTTGTTTGTGATTTTGTAGCACAAGTCCACAGAATGATGATGTTTACCAAGACCCTCATGCTTCACTCGCTCAAAGCCATTTTTTAACCATTGATCTTGAAAAGCGGTTGTATACAGCTGATGGGTTAGATATTTCTGAATGGGTTTTGTGCCATGCATGATATCCATAGGAAAGTATCGACCTGGCGACGTTATTGTAGAATATGACAATATTTATCAGGTTAGTAATTTCGTTTTCTAGCAATTTGCAATTTTGGGCGAAACTATTTTTGATCAATTTCCTTATCTCTAATAGCAAATTTCTTATAATTACTCCATACACTGAGGTATTTGAAGCGTTTACTATTTAGCCATTCCATATACTGAAATTTTAGCTGATAATGTAGTCGATTATTGAATTCTCGATGATAAACATATTAATATTCCGTGTCCCATTTTGAGAGGATGGGTTGTAATTAATTATTGGTAATTAATACTGTTTATTTATTTATTTCATATAATTAATACCTGGTTATACTAAGAACGCTTATGAGATAAACAAGATTAATTGTTAAACTGAATAAATTGATAATCATTTACAAATATAAATTATTCGATCACTGAGATATTAATCGGTAAAAATATAAATTTGTGTAATAGGTACACTACAGTTCAAAAGATTGAAGCCAACCCAGAATTAGCATGGGATGAACTTGTCAGAAATGTGAAAAAAAAAAAAGAAAAAAAAAAGAGATCATAGAATCGCTGAAAAATGGATGGAATTAATTATCAAGCTTATACTTTGAGAAACTTTTGCAACGAATGCCCAAAATTTGATCTACCATACTCAAGATTAAAGGAATATATTTTGACGAGAGCAAAATTTAATCATAAAATGCTTTTTTCAATTTGTCATAACAAAATTTCTAATAAAAAATCACGTCTCACTTTGTTTTAGCACTGTATAATAATTTTCATATTTAAAGTAGAAAATAACTAATTTTGCGGGCAATTTTTAAAAAAAATACCTGCTGTATCGTCGACCTTTTTACTCTAGCGTATATGATAGACATTTTCGAAGAAGATGAAGAAGACTTGTACAGGTTTAGTATTGGAGGAAATAGCGGCCCTCTGTGATTCTTTCAAGAGAAAATAAGGCAGAAAATGTTGATTTATACAATTAAAATCATGAAAATTCTGTATCAATAAGCATTTTTAATACTATAAAAGATTATTATGCTTGTTGAATATCTGAGGTCGTTCCAAATTTATCCCATCTTTCGAGGATGAGTGTTCAACCCCATGTAGAAACGAGGATTTAAAAGAACAATGGTTAATTTACAATCTTCTTTCCAAAACGAAGTTGTTCTCATTTTGTCATCTGTCAAAAGATAATTAAACGAAACATATGATAATTATATATATATATATATATATATATATATATATATATATATATATATATATATATATATATATATATATATATATATATATATATATATATGTGTGTGTGTGTGTATAAATAGATGATGAAACTATATAGAATATTAAGCACAGACGAATGTAGTTCAAGTCATGGTTTATCAAAAAGGATTTATATTTAAAGAACAATAATGGTGGTAATATAGATACTCGTTAAAATATTACGAGAAGGAGGAATTTTAATTTTGTCTTTGTACGTTAAATTCTTCATGAAGCTTATCGCTTTCTCTACAGTTGTATACATTGCTGTAATTTTGAGTTACTCGGATTTTTTTTCAAATAACGCTTTCAACATCACACAAAAGGCACACATCTTTAAAATAAATGAATAAATTACAAAAAATGCTTAGAAAGTTCGCAATTTTGAGTTTCCCCGGAGGATAAGTGTATTAGAAAATGTCACTACCGTAGACTATATTTTTTCTCATACGCTCAACTCTATCGAGCCACAAAATATAATAATGTTCTTTTCTAAAAATAACATAATTACTTTTTTTCTGGTTTCCCTGATTCACTGTTTGAAATTTATTTAATCTTTTACGTGTGAGTGAGTTAATAAATGTTTTTTCTTAGAAAATTATGGCGTACATTTATTGTGTATATTATATTGAGAGATTTTTTTCTGGATGTGAGCGGTAATTGATAGGTTTCCTGTGATCTTCTTATTACATGCATCAGTATTATTACCTGTCATAATAGTCCTAACGTTAATAGAATAGCGTTTACGGTCGAGATATTTTGAATATTGCTAAACACTGTGTACTTTCCTTTCCTTAAATCACGCCACACTGTTGTTGTATTATTATTATTATTATTATTATTATTATTATTATTATTATTATTATTATTATTATTATGATTATTATTATTATGATTATTATTTCATTTGATTTCTGGTGTGTACACTTTTCTTTCCGGTTCCCGCCCAGAGGCCTAAGGTCAAAAATGGCATCATGACATTTTCCACTGACCAATTAAAACACACACACACACACACACATTTTACATAGATAAAGCTCTTCGTAAGGTGTGGGCTGTACTCGTGAGAACAAGTTTATGTATTATTATTATTATTATTATTATTATTATTATTATGATAGGGACTGCAAAACAATATATCGTAACAAAGTACATGCCAACATTTATTCTTAGCCGCTATTCTAGCATTTATAATTTTGGAAAGAGTTCCAATAAAATTTGACGTACGATCTAACAATAGACTGGAAACATTTATTTTGTGAATATAGGCGACTGAAATGGAGATGGGTATAATATGCCAAATCCGATACTTTTCGTTGAGGCCTATTTTTCAATTCATAGGCATTACCCAAAAATGCTTCATGAAAGGAATCGGACTTTCGTGGCCTTTTTAATAAAGGAAATCACATTTAAGCTATGCTAGCAATTTCTTTTCTCACACTTATCGTTTGTAAAACTCTCTTCATGCTCCATGCTTTCCAGCCAAATTTAATTTTCAAAAAATTTAAATTCAATGTCAGTCGCTATATACACTCCTCCTGATTTCTCTTTTCTCTTCCGCTCATTATTAATGCTTCCGTTTTTAAATCATTCACAACCTTTAACCCCCTTGTATCTTAGTGGCTGTACTACATTAAATCTGGTAATACTGAATGAAAAAAAAAAAAAAAAAAATGTTTATGATGGTTACACACACGCGCCCGTGCGCATGCGCGTGCGCATGTTTGTGAGTGGGTGTCCATTAGGAAGCTGACTATTTTTACATGGTAAAACTGACAGTTACAATGAAGAGATTGTGACGAACAGGTTTTTAAAAATTGCTCAGATGTTTCAGTTAAAAAGTCGATTTTAAACAATGGTCTGCATTATATTTTCAAACAAGTGTATTTCAGCAAGCAAGAGGCAATATCAAAGAAAAGTTGAATTTTTTTTTTTTTTTTTTTACGAGAAATGCACAGATTATTATTAACAATGCACATATCGGAATATATTCCAATAAAGTCCTTTTGTTAGGAAGAAAATGCTGATACTGATTGTCAGACAGCCAAAAATCAAATACAGTTAAATATTGTCATTATAAAATGTTGCATTTAGTGTAAGTAAATTTATTAAAAGTGCAGCTAAAGAAAAGGCTTTAAATATAATCATACATAACGAAAATGGCGTCTCAATA
>OZ010581.1:53695623-53698123 GCA_963932145.1 Acanthosepion lycidas | reverse complement strand
ATATATAGTAACTGTCTCCTATGCGGAATTGAAATTGCAAGCAGTGTCAATTTATTTATACGATAAGAATTTTTAATCGATTCCAAACCAGAAAAAGTGTGTCTTTATATCTATCTATATACATTTTGGTTGTAGATATTCGTTTTTGGCTGAGCCACAATTGTTTAATATATAATCTTTATACTACGCTGCGCTGAAAATGTCGTACCTATTGTGAAAACAACCTATGTGCCATTTCAAAATAAAAAGCATACACTTATGCAATTTTTGAGGACAGCGAATCGCAGCGACAATAAAATTAGTGTTTGTGGATCTTGAAAGGAACAAACATTTATCCCACATAAAATACGAATAATCGCTTTGTGTAATTACTTGTCTTTACGAAATGATTAATTAAAAAATTGCGAGAAACATATATACGTATATGTATGAAGGGATGCTGAGAAAGAAGTATACAGTCGTCTGAAGATCACTGGAGATCTCAAATGACAGTCACGATGCAATGTTGATTCCTATTTCTACAATTGATCTGAAAGTTCTTAATCTCCGATAATGAGTTTGGTTTGGTTTGTTATACGGCATATCAACCTCAATGAGTTATTTAATGCCGACAAAATTTTTATTTATGGTAATATTCTTTTCTTCAAAAATGTATAACTTGGTAATAATTTTGTTTACAAAGTATTTCTGCTATTAAAACCTATTTTTACACTTACATAGTGTTTTGACCCCATTTTGGTGGTTAACTATTTTCCTATAGTTGGCACCTTAACAGGTGCTACCACTCCTGGTCACGGTGGACCTGGGAACACCAGCAAATAAGAGATGGTTTCATGCTCCTCAAAACCTCCTAATCAGAGTCCTTGCTATTGGATGTAGTTTATCGTCATACACAGGACGGCCGATAATGTGTAAATTTCCCCTTTAAATATAGCTAGTTTTAAGCAAAACACGCAAACAGAAAGCGAGAGAGAGAGAGAGAGAGAAAGAGACAGACAGACAGACAGAAAGAGACAGAGAGATACAGACAGAAAAGCATTAGATAAACAAATAAATAAATGAAAATAAGATGAATGAAAGTTAGATATAGAAATTAATATACAAGTTGGGCCGACCTCTTTCTCACAATCTGACAAACTGACTGAACTTTTTTGTCGTCGGGTCTAGAACTTTTCAACACTACTACGTATGTATGTATGTGTACATGTATGTATGCACTAATAAAGAATGAAAGCGGCCGTAAAGTTTTAAAATACGTAGTAACTTTTTAAATTATAGAAATATGTCTCACTCATATATCGTGTATTCAGTTGATCAAATCGCAGCATTGAATGGCATTAGTTTTAACGCAGTTTAAGCATTGTCTATTTCCCGCATTCATATTCATATTCCAGTGCAACAGGTTGAAAAAAGCTCACCTTTTTTTTTTCAAAATGAATACAAATTTTCATCGCATTTTGTTCAAAGTAAAATTGCTTATTCTTATGGCGGAAGTGAGTAAAAAATCGCGAATTTCTGGTCCAAATCCATATCTCTAAATATTAACCTATGTAGGTAATAAATATATCATCTGGACGTAATCATCTACATTGCATTTCACTTAACTGCTGTTAGAATTTATACGTATGCAAGCGTGAAATTAAAATATAGTGCATATATTTGTATATATCCATGTATATATGTCTTGGGTGGAGAACGAGTCGACTTCTACCATGTATGTTTCTCCTTCTCTCTCCCTTTATGTGTGTGTTTGTGCGCGCGCTCGTGTATATGCATATATATATATATATACATACATATATATATATATATATATATATATATATATATATATATATATATATATATAGATAGATAGATAGATAGATAGATATATAGATAGATATAAATAAGTGATAATTGCTACTGAAGGCTCAATTTACTTAGCCATTGAATAATTTATATTTAAATACGTAAATGGAAGAAGGGAAATTATTATTATAGTAAAATAATTTGTATTATAGAAAAACTTGTATTACAGAAAAATAAAAGGCCGAACTGAATATTTTCTGTGTCTTCTTTTGATACAGTGAGAGTTAATCTTTACAAGGCCCAGAGCCACTCGAAGAAAAGGGTAAAATTAAGAGGCAGTTTATACGGATAGGCGGGGAAATTAATGGTTATCCATAGACTTGAACTAGATAAGATTGCAGCGACCGGGGAAATATCATCTTGGGAGTCGTTTTCACAGACCAATCGATGTTTCGTGAGAAGAATCTGATCGAGTGGAAGTTTCTACTCACTGATGGAATAAGTAGAGAATGTGGGGGGGTTTGCAACAATATAAGTGACATGATGGCTTCTAGCAGTGAAGGTTAGGACTGACGGAACCAAGGAATGTAGTTCATCCGGGCACTTTCCATGAAAGTAGCGATAGAGAATTGAGAGGTGAGCCACATCCCGGCTGTGAGAGAAAGTTTGGAGGGCGGAAAATAATATGTCCCCACAAGGACACGGAGGC